>VWZS01010177.1:330996-383017 GCA_013397075.1 Rhabdornis inornatus
AAAAAAAAAGACCAAACCCAAATAAAACCCGCAGTTTTCTTTCAAGGATGTACACCTGAGGAAAAAAAGCTAAGACCATAAAATCAGAGAAACATCATGTGAATTATCTGTGACTAAAAATGAGATAGTGCTAAAGGCAAATAAATTATGTCAATATTTTCTATGCATTGAAAAAATGAGCAAAGTATAGGTATAGCTATATTTTTTTGTCTGTTTATATACGTGTCAAGATCTGCACTCTTATTTCCTAAACTAGGCCAATTATTATTATTATCTTTTAAAGAATTTTGTAAGCAGAATTCCACAATTTCAGATAGCTGAGTAACAGTTGAGAGAGAGAGGTAAACAAAAGTCTGTGATATGGCCTTCTGTGAATGTCTGAGTTTGTTCCTCTGAAAATAGTTGATTAGATGAAAAAAAAAAAAAGCACAAGAGCACTCCAGAAATTCTTATTGCTAATTATTTCTTAATTGTTTTACAGAGGGTAAAGTGAGTAAATAAATGCGAATCTTATGAAATGGATGCTTGCTTTTGAATTAGTGGCCCTACAATACTTTACAATCTCTACAGAGAATTAGCCATTTCTAAACAAGATAAGATGAACTGTCCTGAAACACACCTTTTTTTTTTTTCCTAAGCTGTGCAAGAACTAAGGATGTCTAGCTCAGATATAGATAGTTATCTACTGTCCAGTTTTAGGTGGGGTGAAAACCACTTATGACCATCTCTGGTATTTAAAAAAACCTGAAAAAATATAATGTTAAAAAGATCACTGCTCTCATCTAGTCTGATTTCTTTCACAAGTCCTGAAGTCTTTCTTGTTCTTAATTCACCTCTATAAAGGAACCTGAATTTGGGAATATATTTTTGGAAGAACCAAAAGTAATTCAGAATACATGGGAAATTATTTCTTTGAAAATGCAGTAAGAAGGCAGACCCAATGTCTTAAATATTGCTTCCTACTGCAGTACTCTAAATCACTCATTTATTAAATAAGACAAAAAATACATTAACTGAAGATGTATTTCAGTTTAAAAAAACAAGTTTTAAGAGAACATTTCAATTTAAATTTTGCCTGTAATCACCTAATTAAGGCCCTAAATAGCTACAGCCCTTTCAGAATAGATTTGTTACACTTCAGCTATCAAAACTTGGAAAAACTGACATTACCTGTTCAGTATATCTGTATTTTTCCTATTTGGTAATCCGTATTTCCACCATGAAAAACACAAAATCCATTGATTTTTATAGTTTTAGTAGCATATTTTTAGCATTTTTTCAATGCAAAATATTCTGCATAGTTATTTATATGTGGTTGTTACCCTTAAATAGTCAGCCTATCTGATTAAATTCTATAGTATGATTTATAAAGATATACCACTACTACAGAACACTAGGGGGAAAAAAAATATATCTGCTGCATTGTCTGTGTAGAGTGTGGAGCAAACAGAATATTTTAAGTACAATCTTCATTTGCCACTTTTACCATTTCTAGTAAGCATAACATTTCCATACCATGTTTTGTTCTCAATTTATGTCTTCAATTATGTATATTCTTTAGCTTAATTAAGTAAGACTCATAATCCTTTATTAGACATACTGCTTTTCACTTTCATAAGTAATATTTTTTGTTTAAATTATTGAGAAAAATGTACAGAAAGTAGTGAAATAGTGCATCATCTGTCCTCGCCCTCCTTCTTAGGAAAAAAAAAATAAAAATTCATCTTTCCTGCCAGCAGGGAATAATATAAGAGATTCTCTATTGTCAGCATACAGAAAATAGTGAAGAGCCTGTTCATTTCTCTAATTCAAATTCACTACAATAATCCTACTAAAGAACATGGTGTAATTTATTGTGGAATATTAAACAGAATGAGAGTTTCATGGGATGTAAATAAAACTCTGATACTGGTAATTTGCCTAGAGAAATGAATGCTATTAGCAATATATCTCATTTTTATGTATATTTTTTTATGTCTTGAGTTGTTGACAAGAATCAACAATCTACTTGTCCCTTTTTGAATATGTACTTAGTATCTGAGATCCTGTAAACCAGCAGTGCAAGATATTGTAATAGTGTGCAATGAACTGTGTAACAGTGTCATTTTAATTTATTACTGAGGTTTTGTCTTTAAAAATCTGTTTTGAAACAAATGATTATAATCTTCTTTAAAGAATTCCTCTCTAATCAAAACACAAAGAAAATTAAGTGCTCACAGGGAGTGCATTTTATTCTTTGTTTTTTTTTTACCCCAGACTAATTTCAGCAAAGCAGAGCAGCATAAAGAAAAGGACAGTTTTAGGGAGCCATGAAAATCTAAAGCAATATCAATTTATTGAATACAGAATAGGCAACTATTTTTATTTCAAATGCCAAAATTGAACACACATAAATAAGTGCATAATAAACCCCACACCAAAACCAGACCCTGTTCTGAATGATCTGGATAGCTCAGAAGCTAAACTAATTTCTCAACTTGGACCATGGGTGTAGGTACACAACGGATATAATGTGATGTATGACATTTAATTCTTTCTGAGAATAAATTCAGTACAAAGCATGCACAAATCCATAGTTTCTTCTCTCTTGTCTAGCTGAGATATCATGTTTTTAGCTACCCTTGCACAACTCCACACCCACTGCAAAGCATTTATTATCTTCACAGCACCCAGTCCCATACTGGCTGCTCTTTTGTGGGCCATACAGTCCTCACTATCATGACAAGTGAAACTGAAGGCACTAAAAAGATTAGAAAAATAACAATAACGAAGCCATAGTGTTGATTCTGGGATATTTTTTTCTTTTATCTTATATTTACATATATATGTACACAAGCAACGGGAGAGGAATGCTGGAGCAGCTGACTTGAAGTTTTGTTCCATCACAATCATTTTACAGAACCATGCAAGGGAGATGAAACAGCTTCAGCTTCTAGCACAGCAGATGAAGTTCTCTTTGTTACAAAGTCTTTTAACAACTTTCTAGCCAATCACATAATATTAAAAGTTGACAAGCATTTACTTAGGCCAATTAATAAAGCTGCACGTACACCTTGCTTTGAAAAATACTTGCTTGTAATAGCTTTAAAAAAAGGAATAAAACTTCATTCTTAAGCTTACATATTTCTACTATCTTGTTTAACATATTTTCCTGATGCCTATCTCTACACAGCTCATAGCCCTATTGTTTCTTGTTCTTGCATCTTCAGCATTCTTGTATTTCTCCATCCTGAGATTTGCTTTCACACAGCTTTCTGAGAGTTTTATACCTTTTCTATTTCCCACACTATAGGATCTGCATGCTGGACCCAGAGGAAACCTGTGATGTGCAAGGCTGTGAATGCAGCCTGCCTGTCCTAGGATGCCACATGCTAAAGCCATGTGAACATAAGACATTACAGATCACTTGGCTTAATGTTAAAGATCATTTCCTGGGATCAGTGTTTCAGGAGTGTAGATGAGCTTTTCAGTTCCCTTCTGTAGGCTGCCCCTAGCATCTCTGAGGCTTTCTGGAATTGACACCAGTCACCGCTGCTAGGAAGTTTAATGCTTTTGAAAAAATGGCTCTGAAAAGATCTGCAGCATTCAAAGTGCATAATTTTACAAACTGCTGCTCCAGGAGGCAACATCTGATGAAACTCAGGGCTTGCAGTGGACACTAGTTTCTCCCTTAGAATTACTACTTATCCACTCCTGCTCATAAAAATAAAAATAAAAAAAAAACCAAAAAACTGCAAAACAGTATTAAAAACAGTTTGTCAGTATGTGGGATCATTGTAAGAAAGAGTTTAAGAACAGTAGTTTATTAATTTTGGTAGATTGACTTATAATTAAATCACATTTCATGCACTTTAAAAATAGAATTCATGCTTATTGGAAGTAATTTGTTTCTTAATTACTAAGTGTCTCTGTCTTCATTTTTTTGATATGTTTTAATGCAATTTCAGTAACACATTAAATTTTTCCAGATGTCCCTTATATCTGAAATGAAGTTTAGTCAATTTGAAAAAGCTGAGAAGTATGTCAAGCTTCATCAACTAGTGTAAGCTACCAGAGAAAAAGGTCAACATTTTTTCCTCTTTTGAATTTATTTTTCATCTGTGAGAATTTCTTCCGTGATGAACTCAAACAGAAACCATTCACTTGCAGTCTCAGTCCAAAGCGTGAATTAGAACATAAACCTGAGGGAAAATGTCAAAACCCTCTGATTCTGTACTTAGTTCAATCAAACACAAAATGCAATTATAAAAATAATAATAATTTAAAAAAAGCAACAACAAAACAACAACAACAACAACAACAAAACCCCAAACAAATTAAAAAAAAACAAAAACAAAAACAAAAACAAAAACAAAAACAAAAACAAAAACAAAAACAAAAACAAAACCCAAACAAACAGAACAAAATAAAACCAAGGCCCAGATTCTCAGCTGGTGAAAACCTGTGACAATCCATTTACACAAATGAGTAGTTCCATATTAAAAAATCTATGTTGAAACTTAGGATCATTCACATTAAGTGAGTGCTACTGATACCGCATAGGACCTTACTACAATTTGTAAGCTGACCTTGGGACAAGCTGGATGTTTTCTTCATTGGATGTTATTTCATGGGTGTGGGCTTAAAATAAAATATTGATAAAGTGCATTAGACTAACGTCATATTTCTTCTGGAAAATGTGAAGGACTACTTCATAATCAATATGTTCTTTAATCAGCAACCTGAGCAGAGATTTCAAAAAGAGTGAAATATGCTTGGATTGTCCCTTTTAGAAGAGAAACCTGGCAACTGCATCCTGAACCAGCTGGAGCTTATGCAGTATCCTATTGGGCAAGCAGCCAATATGGAATTGCAAGAATCTAGTTTTGAAATAACAAAAGCGTGAATGGCCATTTCAAGGTCTGACTGTGAAAGACATTCCTGCAACACAGCAGTTCTTTAAGTAACAGGATGGTAGCAAGCCCTGGAGTTTGTATGTTTTTTAAGAGATAGGAGAACGAAAGTATCTGAAAGTTTCCTAGCTCTTTGCAGTTGTAGAAAAAGATGTAGTTTTGTTAAAGTAATAAGACATTAAAAGTAATCTAAAGATGCCTATGGCTCATATTTCTAAAGATGTTTATGCCTAATATTTACTTATCAAACTGACTAAATTATAATGAAGATAAAACCAAAATTGTTTGTGTTGCTAGTGTTTTATCCAGATCAACACTTATTATGGTAAGGCAGATTCCTAACTGTCAATTGTCAAAACAGTATTCATTTTAATAGTGCTCAGCTAGCCAAATAACTTGAAGAAAATTACGATGTACAATTGTATTATATTGCATTCAATATGTAGAATTTAGGTGGAAAAAACCCAAACTGATGTACACATCTTTTTGCTAATTTAGAAATAATTTGCAGACAAATATAAATGGAATTACTACTGTGATAAACTTCTTTCAGACAGTACAAATAAATATTTCAAAGTTAAAACTTGCCAGTTAGGTGCTATGTGTCCATTTTGTTATTCAGTTCATAGTCGTGATATATTTTGAAAGCAGATTTGAGCTATTTGGGAGTTGTTTGTAAGCTTTAGTGTCTTTAAATACAGTCTCAAGTGATTGCCTCACATACTGTAGGACCTCTCAAATAATGCAATATGTTACTTTGCAAGCAATTGAATTGAAACTTTAATACATTAATGTTCAGAAATGTAAGAGTGATGTATATAGATTGTCCACCCAAACTACACATCTTTAAAAGGACCTCAACAGATCACTGAGACCAATTGCACTGTGAGGTATGAAAAAGCAGGAAATTCTCTGAATTACAGGAGATTGTTTTTAAGTGCATCACTCTTATAGTCTCCTTTGGTTGAAGATCTCTAAATATTTCAAGGAACACTACTTTTTGCATATGATATAACAACTTTTTTGCCATATCATACAATAAGCTCCCTTTTTCAAGAGAGTTTGGGACACGATTATCTTTCCAGCCCCTTTCAAATTGGGCTGTTCCATGATTCTAAGATTTTTCTCCATTTTTGTACTAAAAGCTGTCTGGAGATAAGGTAATTCAGCTTTTTCTATTAGTATCCTTTTGTTTGATTCATATATTGTGCAGCTAAATAAACAACAGACTTTCAGAACACGGCTTTTCTCAAGAGGATATTTAAATTTAAATTTTATGTGAACTTAAATTTGAAATAGGTAAAAGTGTTGTTTGCATATTAAAGAACTTCATATAAAGTATACTTAGGTTTGTGTGTGTGATTTTTTTTTAAGGGGGTGTGTTTGTTTGTTTGTTTGTTTGTTTTTTCTGGTCAAGATACTGCTTCTTAAGCAGGTGCTTTTTCAGGTTACATTCTGCCTATAATTTTTTATCTGTTTCTGCAGAATTCTATGCATTTTCTTGACTGTGCAATAAAGTGAATTATAACACTCTGGCTAATTCCTTTAGTCTATCTGTATTAGAATGGGGAAAGAATAAGGGGAATCATTTGACATTCTCTCTGAAAATGGTCTCAATGTAAGGATACATGATACCTAACAAATGCTAATGTGAAAGACAAAGCTTTTAGAAAACTTTGAAGACCTAAAATCTAAAGCTAAAGGGAATCTTATAGGTTACATGTAATTATAGCTTATACAGCAAATATATTCTGTTCAGACTAGAGGCGTGTCTGTGCTATGGAAGAATCTGAACAGTTTTTGTTAGAACATCTAGGTCTGTTTGAGTCTCTGCTCCGTCTGCGTGCTCAGGCACGAGCATTTACTGATAATATGGCCATGTCCCTGCCCAACTGTTTAAATCTTCTTTCTTAGATTTCGTAAAGTCCATGCAGTAATCATCAAATGAACAAACACCCATAGCATTTCTTCTTAAAATTGTGTGATGTCATCTGTCACAAGGCAGAGAGGGAGTGGCAGCTATTTGTGTCATGCCATGTGTTATTGCTACTATGTGAGTATGCAGCAAGTGGGGTACTTAGAGCTTTGTAAAATAAATCTGCAAAATTATTATAGAAAGTCACCGAGCCTTTAGGAAAATGAAATGGCTCTAAATATTTAAGACAATATCCTTAGATTGTTAAAAAATGACCTAGTAATTTCCTGTTCACATGTACTCTAGGGTAAGTGGATAGGTTCTTGCTTCAATGTAATGAGTTACAGAGATATGTTAAATTACACATTATTTTAAGGGAGGATCTTCTTGGCTGAGCTTGGAATTGAAAGCAACAAAAGAAAAGGAGTAGAAGAGAAATTAAAACTATTATTCCTCCTCCAAAAATGGTAAGAGAAGATTAAAATAGCATTAGTGATGAACAAAGCCTTCCAAATTGACTCTCATATGAGTCACTGATACTTGAGAATAAATGCAGGGAGACACTCTTTTCCTTAAGACTGCAAAACTATCCATGGGTTCAAGAGTCCCAATAAAGAAAATAATTAATATATCATAGGAAGTTGTAAACATTATGTGGGAAATATCTTCCCACAAAAATGAAATATGTACTTCCTTTTATCTTTTACCATGAAAGTGTAGCTTAGAGTTTTGTTCCTAACAAAGAGACCATCAGGATACCTTTTCTGCTATGGAGATGAAGTCTTTGATGAAGCAGAGTGATGGACAGCTGAGTCAAGTAATAATTCAAAATTCCAGAGTTTAAGGATTTTTTTTATTTAGACCATTCAAGTAGAATAACATGTCTTAGTTTGGACAAAGACACTCTGAGGTGGACACTGTCAATCTCTTCTAAAACGATGGTGCTGCTAACTCAGATTTGTTCACAATGCCTATTCCATGTTCCATACATACAGTAAAAAAGTATATAAAACAATTTAAAAGAAATAAATAATTAAGAAGCTTTAAAGAAGTCTAAAAATCATGCTCTCTTTTCTTTCTGTACCTACTGCAATATCTTTACCACTGAAACAACAGGTCCTAACTTTACTCATAGGTACTTTACTTTAATCAGTCTGACAGTCAAATTACTTTTTTTTTTGAAGGGAAAGCTTCAACAAACAGATGGGCTTTGCAGCAAGTCTTCAAGGTCACCGAATACTGGCTGCAGTGAAATTAGAAGTAAGATCCATCATGAAGGACATCTTTTTTCAAGTGGGAAACAGCTTTCATACAAGTGATCCTGAATGTCATGGTAACACAAGAAGAAAACTAGTTCTGGGAAAGACAACTGTTCTGGTAAAGTGGAGGTTGATTTTATAGCTGTCACTCATACCTGCACAGATTGTGCCCTGTGAACTACAGGGTTTCAGTGATTTCTGAAAAATTATATCAAAGAAAAACTAAATGGAAAGAAATTAAGCAAGATGTTCTTTGACTAACGAAAGCCACAGCCTTTGAGATATGGCAGTAGGTTTTCAGGTAAAATCTATCTGAAAAACCCATACAGTGGCAGGGTTCATATATCCAGCTGTTTCATCAGCTAAGAATCTTGGGACTGCGACAGTTTGGTTTTTAGGGACAAGTCTGGAGACGAGGAAGTCTGGGATCAACTCTTTGGATGATTGCTACCATTAAGATAAATGCAAAATTTCTTCACTGTGGTATTTTGCATAGTTATTAAAATAGCTTTAGAAAAGCCCATTTTTAAAAGCTGTAACCACTTATATCTCTCTATAGATGGTATGCATTTCCTTCTTGGAGCAATGGTGGGTATTCTGTTGCAATGAACAGAATATTTCAGAGATGTGGGATGAAATTTGTGCTCTTCAGCTTCAGAGCTTGATCAAACCTGAGCAGAGACCATATCAACATACTAGTAAATTAAACAATGTAATAATATGTATATGTGCTTCTTTTCAAATCACTTACTGTTTTTTCTCTCCTACCCATCCAGAAAAGAAATCAAGTTAAATTTCAGGAGTAGCAAGGGTTGAAGAAAAGAAATATACATATGGATGCATTTACATCTACATTTACATCTACATTCTCCATCTGCATCTACATAAAATAATCCCAGCATCATTTTATTGTTGCAATGCTAAGAAGCACTTAGAGCATGTAGAAACTGAAAAAAATTTGGTAAAAGATATCCATGAATAGTGACTGGTAAAATGTATTAATCAAAGACACTGAGTGAAAAAAGATAACTTTTTTTTGCAATCTGGCCTGAAAACAGCTGTTGTTTTGGTAAACATGTTTCCTTGAACCATAATTTTACAAATTATCCCAGACAAAGAAGTATGCTTTAGGCAAAGGAAAGGAAGAATGTCTAAAGGATATTTACACCATTGGTCTCAGATAATTTTAGAAGGATCAATAATATTTTATAAAACCTAATATATTAAATATACATGTGTTACACATGACAGTGCTAACTAAGGATGAAGGAAAATTGCAATTTTGGTGAATGCATGTAAGAAAACTACAAAGCTACAGTTGGTCTCTTTCTGCATCAATTTTCTGCCTGAGTGTAAAATGTACATAAAATGGACAGCATCAGTCTATGTTATCTTGGAAAATTAACTAACTATTCAATACCGCAAAAAGAAAATCAAGTTGTAGCCAAAATTTTAGCAAAAACTTTGGAATTATTATATAAGATCCATTTTAGCATAACAGGTATGCAATTTCCTCCAACTTCAAATACAGGATTATTCTATTGATTTCAATGGAATACTCCTTCTTCAAAATAAGCACATACAAAAAATGCTGATGAACAAAGGATAAGCCTACCTTAAGCTTTATCATTAGTTTTGGCCACCTCATAGAGTTGTCCAAAGTATTTCTATACATCTGCTGCAATCTATCTACTATTCCTAGTGAAAAGAAAGTGGAATATATTCGAGTCTTCACTGTTGTTTTCCTTTGTGTGCTGGTGTTACATTCAAAAGCAGAGTAACATTCAATTAAAGCTATTCCCAGTGTGATCAATGCTTGTTTTCCTCTTCAAGAAACTCCAAAATACAGGGGTAAGACCCTCAGCTGGTGAAAAACATCATACTCCAGTTACTTCAGCAAAGAAATGATAGTTTACACCACGTGAGGATCTGTTCCATGGTATATTTTATTTCTGCGTTCTCATCTGTAGATTTCACATTGGCTTCAGTGCAGAGATTGCAGCTGTATTGTTCTCAGCACGGCAGCATTGGCTGGGGAGATGAAAATGCATACTGAAACTTCTGGTGTTTGTTGTTATGTTTTCCTACTGAACAGATCAAGCCATTTTGTAGGAAAGCACAAATTTACCCTGTGTACATTTATAGTACAAACTCCTTAGGAACTGTGTATTTATACACCAAAAAATGATAGGGACCTGATGTTTGTTAAGTTTTTCATGCACAAGTTAAAGATGTAAAAATTAAGGGCAAGGTACATAAAAGAAGAATGCTACTTATTATGAATTAGAATTTAATAATTTATACACTCCTGGTTAAGCTCCAGAAAAAGTTCATGCCTATATGAAGTTGAAGGCCAGCTCTTTCTTTTAAATTTTTTTTCTTATTAACTATAAAAAAGTTATAACATTCTGTATTGTTGTTTAGAAGACTGGGTTGGAATGATTTCCTGTTCTTTCAGCAGATCCTATTTATAAATAAGAATGATGTTTACTACTCAAACAGACAGAAAAATAACAACAGTTCAAGGGGAATTGAGATTGCCAGATTTTGTGTCAGATCTTTTTTTTATTGCTCATGATTCTTGAAACTCTTTAAAGTGCAGTCTGCATTCCCTTAAGTTATACTACAAAAGAGGTAGAAATGAACGGACTCTTGGAAACTGAAAATTCGTGGAATTTGTTCAAATATGTCTAAAAATAAAGTACATAAAAGTTGGCATTTTGGGACAGAGAGTTGAGAATAATTAATATTATTTGTGAAGATATAGGGGCAAAACCAAATGTGGTTTGGCATAGGATTTGGTTTCAGAATTATATACTTGAAAAAGAACACTGAAAAAGATGGCCACTGTGGCATGTATGTTCTGGTCTGTACAATAACTGTCCATAAGAAAGGCCCAATTCTCCCAATATAATGAAACTATCAAATGTTATTGAATGTTCTTCTATATGACTAATATTATATTAACTATAAAAAAATGTAATGGAATTCATTATCAGGGTCTAGGTTAATCCCATTCAACTTTCTATGTTAATGTACAGTATGTAAATTTAGGAGTATTTTTATGTCAGGTTTCTTAGTGGTAAATGGAGAGGGTTTAATGCCTTCAGAAGGTATTTCAGGCTTTATGCTGGCAAAGCTTATGAAAGTTCCTGTCTCCTCACAGATTGCAAAAGACTAAAATGGCTGGTGATCCTTTTCTTGGTTTAGGTTTGAATTTAGGTTTGTTTTTTAAATATAACTAAGCACTTTAAACTTAGTCAGGAAATATAGATGTTAATGAACAAGAGGTAAGACACAGATGTGTGTATTGTCAGATGATCACAGCCTAAGGTATTCTGTTTTCCTTCATTGTGGAGGTTTTGTTTTGTTTTCATCGGGTTTTATTTCGAATAAAATATTTTCTATGGAAAGCATTTAATTATTTATCAGTGGAAAAAATGCACTGGAAAACTTATAAATATTAATCTCCCCTCCCCCCCCCCGTTTTTTGGGGTTTTTTTTGCATTAGGTAACTCCAAAATGTTTAGACCTTTCTTGCAGTGTTTATTTTTGTTATACTAATTCTGTTTTTTTAAAAGTACAATAATGCAAACCATTCTTTTATTTAAACTAATTTTAAGTAATATAATGATATTAAAGACATTAATATAGCCTTTTGTTTTCCAAAATAGCAGTATTGAAATTCACTCATACTGAAGTAGGTGGTATCTTATCTTTATATATTAATTACTTTACTAAAAGATTACTATAGCCTTCTTATAGTTGTACAAACTAAATGAAAGTGGTATGCTACAATGTAAATGCAAGAAAGAATTTTATCTTGAAAGCAATAAAAGCAAACCTAAAAGTGTAGCATCGGGCACAAAAATTTTTCATTTTCAAATAATTTTCAAGAGGTTCTATTACAACTGCTTGCTCTTGTTTATGTTTTTGGTAAATTATTATCATTTGTGGTTCCTTTTTATGGAAAATTATTGTTTTAAGACAACTTCTGTATATCACAAAAGCTAAATAGATACTGTTCTTTATTAAGAGTACAGCTTGTCAGAAAATATGGGAAATCTGTAAAACTGAATTTTCTTCTACTTAATGAAGGAGATCTTCTCACTAAAAGAGGACAAATAGCATATGCAGTGATCCCAAACCATATTTAAATATTTTACCTTTTTAAGTGTTGGGTACTTAAGTATGACTTCAGCCTTCTCAATACTTGCACAGCATAAGATGGTAGAGTGTCTTTACATTCTGAAATAGCATAATACAGAACTCAAAAATTGAGAAAACACCACAAATCTGGAGAAAGGGAATGAGAATCAAAAGCTTCCATAAACAAAATCAAAATCAAAAGCTTCCATAGACATTTTCAAGTAGACTCTCAAAGCATTTTAAATAAATACTTATTCAAAGCATGATACAGATATCACATAGGTTTATGAGCACCATTTTCTCTTTTATGTAAATATCAACACTCAGCAGACTTGTGAGTTGCGTGAACTCACACAACAGTTTGGGCAGAACTAGGACCAGCCAATTTAAAAAGTCAGACTTTCATTTTGCAGTCCTCCACTAAATGAATGCAAATATACTAATGGAACAGCATTATCCCTAATTTTCTTTTATATCACTTCATTGGTTGGATTAGTAATTGTTTGGTTTTCTTACAGATTTGTTCCCATCTCTCTCAGTATTTCATAGAGAATGTGAATTCAACAATATAAACAAAACAGGCAGCCATTGGCAATTATGAGCATCTATTTTAGGAGGGGTAATACAAAACAAATACTGGAAAGAAAAGTGCAGCTATGGAAATGCTGTCATAACTCATAATAAAAAAGCTCCAAAATCATACTACTCACAGGTGAATGAGATAATCTTCATAATGGCAGGTTAAAAGAACAGATACATGGAACTTTCAGTCAACAAACAACTGCCTTCCATAAATTTTATCAGCTAAACATAGTACCAGAGTACAGCTAAATGGGAATCACATCAACTCACTTTAACCTCTAAAATATGGATGTCTCTAGCACAGATATCATTGCATATGGTACCCTTTTGGCATTTAAGATATGGGTTCCCATGGGACCAGGCATGATAAGTGAAATAAGTAAGTCTGTCTTAGAAAAGGAAACCAGTGAAATTCCCTTGTAAAATTTGATAAGGTCTAGGGGCTTTTTATAAGCAACAACAATTGGAACTAGGAGAAAGAAAATCCAATAAACTGACAGCTTATGTTTGTTAATTGATGTTACCTTTCATTCCTTTTTTTTCTTTTGATTATCAGATATGTATTCATTGATCAATATTAATTTTATTTTGGTTTAGATGAATGCATTTTTCCACAGAATGCACTATAATCACATTACTTAGAATCTAATCTGAATATGGAATGGAAGAAAGACCTGTGTGAGATTATGTGCTGGTGTTATGCACAAATAGTATTTAGCAAGTTGACATAGATGAAAAATCTTTTCAGCATAACCTATACTGGCAATGCCATTTATCTTTTAAATTCAATGTTAATTTATTCTCAAAGACTAAGGAAATAAAGGTCAAATTACATTCCCTCTCCTATAAAGTGGAACACAGATGACATGACAAGTGCATGCTTAATGCCAAGCAGCCAAGTCTTCACTCACTTGGAGTACAGTTACAGACACAGGCATCTCTGTTGAGATTAATGGGATGGGTTACGTGGAAAAGGTATCCTGATAAAGGGATTTACACTCTAATTTACAGATTGTTCATTTTTGAAGTAAGCACCCTTTCTTCATATTTGTCTTCAAAGTATAAAGATTTTTGTATTAAAATTTGTGCATGGACATATTGGCTATGTACATGCAAATATGTATACACATATATATGTGTATACATGTACAGTATACAAATGTACAGGCATGTACATTTGTACTGTTTACATAGATGCATTGTACCACAAATCTTATAGCTAAAACCAATTTTTCATTTTACAGAGGCACATGGTTCTGCACAAACCTTTTTTCTCCATCTTGAATAAGACATCACTCAAAATGTTCATGGCACTCAGCAGCTATTACCACGGGGGATAAAGAAGCTTCTTAGAAGAAAACACAGGAACTGATAAACAGACTCCATGAAAATGTTTTTTTCATGCTAGTATTCAACCAAAATTAGAGTTATCTTTTGCTTTGATGTTACCATTTGTAGTGTAACCCTTATTTAGTTGTTTTGATGCATGCAATAATTGATACTTCAATAATCAACTTGTTTATATTCAAAATGTCTTTAATCCATGAATGGTTCTTTTGGTGTCTTTTTTGAGACTGAAGTGCCTTTGTGGCATATCACTACTCTGATGTCGTCTTCGCAAGTCTTTCATTGCTAATGTTTTGACATAAATAGCAGTGTTTTCACATCTGCCACCTATCCAGCATGGAGAAACAAATACAGAATTGGTGTCTTCCTCTACTCATAATCTTTTGGGCTTTAATCATACATGTATATTTTTTATTCATATATTATATAATTCCTTATTAAGTAGAAGGAATGATGTGATAAAACAGAAAAGTGGTTGTGGTGGGCTGATCCCTGGCTGGATGCCAGGCACCCACCAAGCTGCTCTATCAGTCCCCTCCTCAGCTGGACAGGGGAGAGAAACATAGCAAAAGGGTTGAGACAGGCAGGGGTGGATCTCTCACCAATTACCATCATGGGCAAAACAGACAAAAAATTACATCATGGGCAAAACAAAAATTTGGGGAAAATTTATTTAATTTCTTACCAATCAAATCAGAGTAGGATAATAAGAGAAAGAAAAAAAAAATCTTAAAAACATCTTTTCCCCATCCTGCTCTTCTTCCCATGCTTAACTTTACCCCCAGGTTTCTGTACCTCCTCGCTCCCAAGGCAGGGGAAAGGGCAATGGGGGGCTGCAGTCAGTTCATCACACGTAGCCTGTGCCAATCCTTCTTCCCCTAGGGGAGGACTCCTCTCACTTCCTCCGCTCCAGTGTGGATCCTCTGCAGGGTCACATGTCCTTCCAGTGGCACAGACTCCTGTCTCCAAAAGTCCACAGCTCCAGCCAGATGTCTGCTCCATGGGCTTCCCACAGTGTCACAGCCTCCTTCAGGCATCCACCTGCTCCAGCCTGAGGTCCTCCATGGACAGCAGGTGGATCTCTGCTGCATCATGAACCTCCCTGGGCTGCAGGGGCACAGCTGCCTCACCCTGGTCTGCACCACGGGCTGCAGGGGAATCTCAGGTCCAACACCTGGAACACATCCTCCCCTGCCCTTATGCCTGACCTGGGTGTCTGAAAGGCGGCTTTATCCATTCTCACCCCTCTCTCTGGCTACAATTGCAGGGTTTAGTTTCCTTCTTAAATCTGTTATCCCAGAGGTACTACTGCCACTGTTAACAGGATTGGCCTTGCCCAGCAGCAGGTCCATCTTGGAGCTGGCTGGCACTGACTTTACCTCACACAGGAAAAGCCTCTCGCAGCTCCTCACAGAAGACACCCCTGCAGTGTCTTCACTGCCGAAACCTGGCCACACAAACCAAATACAGCAATATTGCAGTAGGAAAAACCACATGAACAGAAATGAATGTTGCAGTATCTTCTAAATGGCAAGGGAACAAAATACTTATAAACAAGCAAAATAATTAGAATCCATGTTAGACCATTATCACTTGCAGAGAAAATACCACCTTGCATTCCAGTTTACTCTTTAAAAAAATGTTAGAATGAAGAATGACAGCTTTTTGTTCCTGCATTTATTATACTTGCTACACTTCATGTCTAAATAAACTTTCTTAAAACAATAAACATGTTTTGTTCATTTTCCTTCTGTTTAGAGGAATGTGTTGCGGGTTGACCTTGTCTGGCTGCCAGATGTCCACCCAGCCGCTGTCTCACTCTCCCTCCTCAGCTGGATACAAAAGGGGAGAAAATAAGATGAAAAAGTTTATGGGTTGAGATAAGGACAGGTAGATCACCTACAACCATCACTGCCATGGGCAAAACTAACTCAACTTGGGAAAGATTAATTTAATTTGTTGACAATTAATGAGAGATTGGACAGTGAAAAACAATCACAAAATTAAAACCACCTTCCCCCTCAACACTGTTTCTTCTCAGGCTCAGCTTCACCCCTAACTATTCTGCCTCCTCTTTCTCAAACAGTTTTCTGTCCTTAAACATGTTTTCCCCAAGGAGCCACCGCCTTGGCTGCAGGGCTCAACCATGTCCTCCAGTGTGTCACTTGGAGCTGCAGGAACCATCTGTGTATGGCACAGGGCAGCACTGGCAGCCCCTCACAGAGACCACCCTGCAGCCCCAGCTGCCAACACCCAGCATATGAGTGGGCTGCCTTGCTTGGTACGTATACATAAGTATGGAATATTCTAGCTGGACAATGAACATTGCCAATTTGTTTGGAAACGTACTAAGCTGTGTTCACTGCAGTGTTAATGAAGGAATCATGCAATATTTTTGGTTCATCAGTCACATAATGCTGGGAATACTCACCTATAGATAGAATGTCTTGTGCAAGCTCTTCATGAGGTTCCATTTCCTAAATGAAAAGGTTTAGCACCCACTCACTGATGGATATACCTTTAAAAAAACCTCCCACCCTTGCTCAATTAATTTACCTACTGAAAGAATCTGAAAGACCTTTGGCACAGTAGCCCTTATCCTTTTGTGTAGATAGAATTTCTTATTGCTTGCTTTTCAGTCAAGGTTTTTACAAAAGATTTGTGATTTGTTTTTTCTCCATGTCATAAAACCACTGTGAAGATAGTAAGTGCAGGGAATGCACACTCTGTTACATGGTCAGTGTACTAGAGGCACTTTTCTTGCAACTCTGTTTAATAACATTTGTTCAGAGTAGAGAGGAGAATGTTTTGTGGGTTAATGGAGTACACAACTCTTAACAGGAATTCAAGGTGACTAATGGATGTGCATTCAGATGCTGAAGTGCTGTTGAAGAAGGAAATCTGAACTGGTAACAAGAAAACTCCATTAGTGACATATTAGTATTTTTCTGAGGCTTCAGTGGGATCAAGAAGAAAGACTGTTTTCTTATTCATGGATAAATGATCTGAATGACATTTTGCTAAACATGAGGGACATAGGAAAGAAAGTGGAGGCTTCTAGAAGTAGTAGGAGACATGTAAGCTGTCCTGGCTTGGGCTTGATTAATTTTCCTGGCAGCTGGTAGAGTCTTGTGTTTTGGATTTAGAATGATAATAATTGCTGATAACACACACTGATGTTTTAGTTGCTGCTGAGTAGTGCTTTCACTAAACCAAGGCTTTTCAGCTTCTTATGCTGCCCTGCTGACAAGAGGGCTGGAGTGCACGAGAATTTGTGAGGGAGCACAGCCAGGACAGCTGACCCAAAGGAATATTCCATAGCATAGAAAGTCATGTTGAACAACAAAACTGTGGGGAATTGGCCAGGGGATGGTAGCACACTGCTTAGTCAGTGGGTGGTGGCAAATTGGATTGTGCATCACTTAGCGTTTTTATTCTTTTACCATTAAAATTATTTTGCCTTCTTTTTGCGTCCTTAAAGTGCCTTTATCTCAACCTACAAAAGCATCACCATTTTTTTATTCTGTCTGCTATCTCACTGGAGAAGAATAAGTAAATGGCTGTGTGGTGTTTAGCTGTCTGTTGGATTAAACCATAACACATGCCTACTTGACCCTTGGAATTATAACCTGCATGCCCTCATCAAAGGGCAGTCAGGGGATGGTACTTTCATCAAGAATCTCTCTAAGGATAGAGGGACATATGACTGTGTAGATTGAATGTGTTTCTGAATTCAGCAGTAGAATGAGATGAATTGCAGAGACGCTCTGACATTGTACTTAGAAATATATCAGGTGAAATCTGATCCAAAAAGTTCTTATTATTTTTCAACCTAAGCTTAGTTTTGGGATTAGATAATACATCAGGTGTGTTTAAAGTGAAGTTCCAGTTCTTCCTGGTTTTCAGAACTATTAAAAAGAAACAAAAATAAAAAGATGGAAAATGAGAAAAAATAAAAGTTACCTTCAAAAGCCTAGTTATTGCTATACTTGATCTCCATAAAATTTAGATGCTTCTCTTCCACAATTTTTTCCAAAGAAATATCAAGATCATTGCCATGTACATACACATCTATGAAGTTAACCCAACACCACCAAGCAAAGAGATTTTTTACACAGACAGCTTCAGCTTCAGTCTGCTATCAGACTACTGATACAGCTCTTCATTTTCCCTAAAGAAAATGCTTGCCATAATTGACATATATCACCTGATACACTTAACTCAGAAACTGACATTCCTCCCACTCTAATATATGTTCACATTAATTCCCAAGTTGTTTTCAATTCTCTCTCATAAAAATACAAGTGATTCTGGATGTTAAGTTTAGTAAGAAAAATATCAAAATAAAGGGATTTTTACCTTCCCAGTCTGAGAAATGCCGTAGAAACTGTATTAGATGGAAGAAATTGAAATCTAATACACACTTTACCGGTGTGAGCAACACATGGTGAGAAAGCCAGCTTTTCTTCAGCACAGTGAACAGCAGTGATTTGCCAGTGGCACTCCTGGAAAAGAAAGGGGATAAGTGAAACAGGTCAGAAAAACAAGTGTGACCGTAGCAGGTGAGAATGTGTGTCTGCTTCTCAAGACAGAATTAAGTCACAAAAATCAAATATTATTTATGAAAGATTTTTAATGGGGTTATTTTCATGCGAGCTGGATGCTTGCATAATATATTGTTTGGAAAAAAAAATTTCTAAAGGAACCTTTCAAAACAACAGGAAAAGGAACCAAAGTTTTTAATAGGTGTACGTGATTTTAGAAAATATAGAAATGCTGATATGATTTTTGTAGAAGTTATTTAAATCTTTCTGTCCTGTGTCTGAGCTCTTTTTCAAACCATAATGAATAATCTTTCATGGGCTTCTAATTTACGTGACTGCTTACAATGCATCCTTAGTAACTGTGTTTTGCCTTTATTAATAATACACCTCATACTACTTCTATATTTCTCACCAAGATAAAAGATAATTTAATTATTTATTTTCAAAGAGTTTTAGAATCACATTTCCATTGTTCAGTCTGTTTCACAGACAGTCCTAAGTCTACTTCTTTCATCTCTAAGGATGTTTCATACAGGATTGATTTTTTTTTTTTTTTTTTTTACTTCAGGTCCCTTATCTGTTTCATTCAGAAGTAATTTTTTATCCAAATCCCACTAAAATCAATGCAAGAATTACAATATTTTGAGCTGACTGTCATAATCTGAATGAAGTGTGGCAAGCATTTAATAGTATTTCTTAATATTCTCTTATTTTTAATAGAAAAATTTAAAATATAAAAGCAGAGAAAGAGAATATTAATTATTTTTCAGTCTTGTCTTTTTCCCTTTTATGGTAATATAAAGATGCAACCATATTGAGACAATTCAGTATACTGACACATCTGCTATAAAGCTATATATCTTACATTAAAACAACTTGGCCATCAGACGTCTTCTTTTCAGTGCCTTAAGACATTACATGAGAAAGTGGGGTGTTACCTAATTGTCATAGAATTAAGTGGTTTCTTAATCGTATAGTCTCAAGTGTTAAGAATGTTATGAAAAAGAAAAAAACAGCAACCCTGTGTCCAACTTACCTCTAAGTAGTTTTCAAATTTAAGTGATTAGGCAGTATGAGATAATGGTAGCAATATTTTGGAGTATTTTGCTGAGTGAGATGTTCCAAAGTTATTTAAGGAACATACAACATCTTTCTCTGAAGACAGGGTCACAAAAGGCTAGAATCAATGAGAAAACAAAATGCCACTGCTCTTTACATTTTCCTTTCTCACAATTTCTAGCCCTTTTCCGCATAGTTCTAACACTTAGCTCAAAAAGCTCTATGTTGAAATGACACTGAAAACAATATTTTGTGCCTGTGTATCTCTGTATATTGTTCCCCTTTGTAGCTTTTTTTCATTGCAGCTTGCTATTTCTTTCTCACACACAGGGCTTTAGTCCAGTCACTCCTGCACATCTAAGTTTATCACCTGAACAAAGTAAGCCTCTCTTTATAGCAAAGTATAGGAAAACACAGATAACTCTTAGTCCAGCTATGTCTGTATCTTTTTTACAGCCAACAGACATTACTGTTTCAGCTATAAAGGATGTAGAGAGGGTTATGGGTTTTTTTGCACTGAAGGAGCGACATGGCATCTATCAACATTGCTAAGGTTAACCTAACTCAAAACAAAGTGTTGAAATGGAAGCTGTAACTGGCAATAGAAGCTACAGAGCAGAAACCTAAGGCAACTGAACTGTTAGCTTAGACAAGCTAACACTTAAATTTCTGAACCTGAGCGGTATGAATTTAGAGGTAGGTGCCCTGAACAGTGTTAGATGCCCTTTAAAAGAAGATCAACAAAGCATAAAGAAACCCTAAGCAATTTTCCCTGAGATGAGAAATGTAGCAGTTCTTATGCCTTTTTTACTACCTAGCCACTGCATTTGTGCTATATTTAGTAAATTGTTAAGCAATCACTAACAAGCTCTAGCTTTATTGACACTGCTATGCCATAAGCAGTGATTATCAAGATTGCTTGATTTTTTGTCCATGTCTACAAACATTTGTGACGCTGAGATCAAGAGGGAAAAAGACGTCAGGGATGATCATAGTTGTGTTCAGAACACTCCCTTTCCAGCCCCCTCCTCCAAATCTTACTTGGAAAAAATGACTGTATGGACCAAAAATTTTCTAGATTCCTAGCCATACCATTATTTATCAGCATTTCCTGTACAGTCTTAGACTATCTTTCCAAAGTAATGCTTACATACTCTGCGTACTTCTAATTTATATAGAAGGATAAAGTTCTTCATGGAATAGAGTAATATCTTTCGTTTTCTATTTTGGTGTCAAAATCTGCCTTTCATATCACAGACTTACAGAATTATTGAGGCTGAAAGAGATCTCTTGTTAAACCACCTTACTCTAGCAGGGCCACCTAGAGTCCCTTGCCCTGATTTTTATGTTCAGATTTTAATTTTTTTTTATTATTTTTTTTTCACCCATTTTTTTCTCCAAGGATATAACACCACATCTCTGGGCAACCTGCCAGTGCTCTGCCACACTCACAGGAAAAAAAAAAAATGTTTCCTGACGCTAAAATGGAAACTCCCATGTTTCAGATTGTGCTCATTGTCTCTGGTTCCTGTTACTGGGCACCACTGAAAAGAGCCTGGCGCCATTCCTTTTGCACCCATCCATCTTGTATGCATATATATTAATAAGCTATCCCTGAGGTGATCTAGGCTGAACTGTTCCATCTCTCTCAGTTTTTCTTCATAGGAGAGATGCTTCGGTCCCTCAAACAACTCAGTGGCCTTTTGCTAGACTCTGCAGTAGGTCCATATTTCTTAAGGTCTGCAGACCTTAAAATATATACTAGCTCATATCTTAAAAGTTCTCGAATGGAAGTGAGCACTCTAAAGTTTTCAACTATGCTCCTTGACAGGGGATCAGGTTTTCAAAGTTAATGTGAGGCACAGTGTTTGAAAGTATGGAATACAATCCCAGACTTCCCACTATGTCTTGAATTCCATAGCAGAAAATGGAATATGCATTCTCTAACTTCAGCTGCCATAATAATTCTGAAACACTTTGAGTCTCTTTGTTTGTAAATGCACTGAAAGGGGAATATTCGGCAGGAAAAATAATTCATCTGTTTTAATGCATTTGCTCAGATCAAATGGGATTGATTTTATTGGGTTTTTTTCTTCCATTGATTTTAAGACAGGCAAGAGTGACCTGCTCAGGCTTTAAAAGCTAACATCTGTATGTTTAACCAAGGCAAAATAAATTCAGGTATTATCATCTAATATTGGACAGCTCTCCTGCGAGACAGAACTTTGGATTCTGTCTTCAGACAAGTATGGTTTGCTGCATGATGCACTTCAGAAGTTCTTTCCAACTGAGCATATTCATTCAAAGGAATAATCATGCTTCCCAGATACATATACACCTTAAAAGAAAAATAACATGGCCAAATAGAAGGCAAACTTTGCAAAGCTGTCAATACAATCCGTATTTCAAAGAATTACAAAAAACTGTCGTTTTCTTAATTTATATCCAAAATGAAGTCTTCCTAATAAAAAATTCATAACAAAAAGCTGTATTATACTTTTATTAACATTATCTTACTTTTTCAAAGTATACTGCAGAACACTTAAAAGTTATTATAACTGTAAAGCAATAAAATAAACTTGCCAAATAAATGAGCAGTGTAAGGCAATGAATTTTCTTTGCTTGATAATTCCCAGAATTCCATCCCTGATAACAGAAAAAAACAGCCTTTACTTTTAGTAAAGCCAGCACTATTAACAAAGATCTAATGTAACATATTTTCAAAGGTTCAAAACAACACATCTGACAAAATGCTTCAGAGGCAGCAGCCTCCTTGACCTCAGCGCAACTAGAAAAACTTGTAGAATCATAGAATAATTTAGATTGGAAAAGACCCCTAAGGTCATCAAGTCCAACCATTAACCCAGCACTGCTAATTCCACCACTAAACCATGTCCCTAAGTGCCCCTAAGTGTCTCTATAGATCTTTTAAATATCTCCAAGGATGGGGACTCAACCATTTCCCTGGGCAGCTAGTTCTAATGCTTGACAATACTTTCCATGAAAAAACGTTTTCTAATATCCAATCTAAATCTACCCTAGTGCAACTTCAGGCCATTCCTCTTGTCCTATCACTTGTTATTTGGAAGAAGAGTCTCGTTTAGGTAGTTATGGGAAGCAATAACAGCTGCCCTGAGACTCCTTTTGACTTCTAGGCAACTGGGACCTTCCTTGTTAGGCAGGACTGACAGTAAATGATGAAAAGTGGCTCTGTGAGCACTTCTGTCTGACTTCTGAATATCTCTGGGTGGATTCTACCTGGCAACATAGATTGGTGTGTTTCTAAGTGGTGTAGCAGGTTGCTGACCATTTGACCTTGGATTATGGGGGCTTCAGTCAGCTCCCCATCCCTGTGTTCTGGCTCAAGTGGCTGGGTACCCGGAGAACAGCTGGTACTACTATTAAAGACTGAGGCAAGAAGGTATTAAGCACCTCAGACTTTTCCTCATCCTTTGTCATTTTGTTTCCCTCTGAATGCAATAGATTTTCCTTAGATCTTTTTTTTTGTTGCTAATGTATATACAAAAACATTTTTATTGTCTTTCATGGCAGTACCCAGTTTCATTTCTAGTTGGGCTTTGTCTATTCTAATTACCTCCCTGCATAACTTCTGCAACATTCTTGTAGACATTTTTTCCCCAAAAATCAAGATCAAGCCAAAGCTGTCTAATCAGCCAAGCTGGTTTTCTATCTTTTGGCACCTTGTCTTTTGGCACATGGGATGGCCTCTAAGATCCTCTTCTTGAAAAATTCCAGCCATCACTTTGCCCTTCAGAACTGTATCCCAAAGCAAAAAACCCCAAATAGGCCAAAGTCTGCCCTCCAGAAGTCCAAGACAGTGGTTTTGCTGACTCCCTTCCTCACTCCGCTGAGAAACGAAAGCTCTATCATTTTATCATCACTGTGCTCAAGATGGCCTCCAACCACATCACCCATCAGTCTTTCTCTGTTCATAAATGCAGGTTCAGTGGGACATCTCACAGCACTCTGTAGCTATGTCAGGAATCTGACACATTCCACACGCTCTAGGAACTTCCTAGACTGTGTCCTATCTGATGTATTGCATTTCCTACAGACAAACTGAATTTACACACAACAACAAAATCCAGCTATCATGAGACTTCTCCCAGCTGCTTAGAGCATATATCATCTGCCTCTTCATCCTAGTTGGGTCTATAACAGACTCACACCATGATATCTGCCTTGTTGACCTTCCCCTTTATCCTTACCAGCACCCAATCCTATTGTAAGTATCATTAAGTTCTAGACAATCAAAGAACACTCTAACATAGAGGGCTACCTCACTGTCTCTCCTTCCTTGCCAATGCCTTCTGATGAGTTTATAGCTATCCATTACAGCAACTCCAGTTGAGCAATTCATCCCACTATGTCCCACTAGATCATCGTTTTACTGCTATACAATGGCTTCCAACTTCTCCTCATTGTTGCCCATGTTGTGTGCAAAGGGTAGATGCACTTCAGTTGTGCTATTGATCTTTTGGGGGCAAGAAGCCCTAACTCCTACATGATCACTCCCAGGTGCATCTGTAATTTCTAACAAATCAATAATCCTTGCATCTTTAATGCCAGATCGATTTCCATCCCTTACCTCTACTCAGGTGTCAGACTGAAAGACCTCACATTACATTCCTCAAACATAATCATGTCATCACCAGACTTATGTGCAGTGAACCTGATTTTTTAATTTCTCCCCTTCAAATCTAGTTTAAAGCTCTTTCAGTGAGCCCTGATAACTCCTGTCCAAAGATCATTTTGCCTCTTTGAGGCAGGTGTACTGCAGAAGAATTTGACTGCAAATATTTTCAACAAGACTTTCAAATGTGTAGCAGAAATCATGAAAAAAATTTTGGGTCAAGGGCAATTGTCATATGTATCCTGAAATGGTGTGTTGTCTACACTATTTTCTATTTAGGGCTACATCAGTTTGTTCACACCCACTTTTAATAAGGTTAGGACCACACTAGCATGTTATTACAAATGTGCTTTTTTCCTGTATTAAATCCCAAATACTCTGCTGAGACTAGTAGAAAGACAGAAGAATGATAGAAAATGAGCATGGAAAAGGAGAAGTTTTATGTCAATGTTCACGTATAATTGCAATCTACATAACAATAGAGGTGTATAAATGGTTTCTTCCCATCCAAAATTTTCACAAGAAAATTCTTTAGTTTCTCTTGATAGTGCATACAGTCCAAAACAAAATTAAACCAAAATAACATGAATTCAGTTTTCAGTTTGAATGAGCAAATTTCATCTGATGGATCCTAAAAACTTTTCAGAGACAAAGCCTCTGGAGGTCTCTGTATAAGATAGCCAGCCCATCGTAGTCACAAACACTCCAGATTTAAATATTTCTGATATAGTAAAGGAAAACAGAATTGACATTTAAATAACAAATACATTTTTGACACATACAACTGCACAAACTTTACTTCAGGTGTAAATACAGAAAAAAAACCTATCCATAAAGGATTAGGCAAAGTAGTCACTACAAGGAAATAAAAATTGAGCTTTTTCATCCGTTTTGAATTTAGAATTACGGAGTGTCCATATTATGAAAACTAATGGCTATGAAACTAGTGACTATTTTGCAAAAAATAGAATTAGCATCTCTCTGTTTTCCACTGATGCCTGCAAAGCACTGAAGACATGTCCTGCAAAAGTCACTCTTCTTTATGCTGTAAAAAAATGCTAAGGGACTGCCTACATACACAGCAATTATCAAACATAAAACAGAGTTACTTTGTCCTTTAACCTGTTACCAATTCAAACATAAATTATTTTGTCTTTTTGGGTTATACTTAATTCATGACATTTGACAAGTGTGACATTTGAGGTCAGAGTGAGAGGAAGGAAGGAAGGAAGGAAGGAAGGAAGGAAGGAAGGAAGGAAGGAAGGTTTTTTTTAAAAAAGAGCTGTTTTTCTAGAAATGTTTTTTTTTTTGTTCTTTTTCTNGTGACATTTGAGGTCAGAGTGAGAGGAAGGAAGGAAGGAAGGAAGGAAGGAAGGAAGGAAGGAAGGAAGGAAGGTTTTTTTTAAAAAAGAGCTGTTTTGCTAGAAATGTTTTTTTTTTGTCCTCTTTCTCCTTTGGAACTTTGCCTATGACTATACTGCTTTAGACTAAATTCACAGGACAAAGATATAGAAGTGGAATTTCTGTTACAGGAAGAGGTTCCTGATTTCTGACTATTTTTCTGAGGACAGTGAGGTCTAGAAAGTATTTTCTCTAAAACTGCAACAGAGAGACAAGAGGAAGTACACACAGTGCTATGAATCAGATGGTCAGTGCTTGTGCTTTGATGTGCAGTGAAAAACTTTGAAAAGTGGTGATTTGACCTTAATCCAGACCAGAAACCTGGAGCAGACTGGAAGATGGTTTCCTCTCCACTTTCATATTCACCAGACATATATACCTTGTGATGCAGTAGTTCAAAGCAAAAGAAATTTGTCTTTATTTTATGGTCTATTTCTTTTTCTGTTATTGAAGTTTTTTCACTTAATGCAGTGAAAGAAAAGATCAAGATGATCTGTGTGCAGACCAGATAGCAAAAGACTATATATGGTAGAGTGATATACCTAACAGGACATGATTCACTAGGCTAAACCTATTCAAGAGACTCACAGTCTTTTAGCACATACACAATATTTGACTTTGATGAATTGTAAATTCTTGGTTATTTCCAGCAGTGACCAAACACATTTCTGTGTTTGGAGGAAGAAAAGCAATATCTAAAACAAATGAGGCTATGGCCCTTCTAAGGTGTTTGGATCATTTGCTGATTACAGCAAGGCACAGTACAGATTTGGCCTCTGGGGATAGGAACATAAAGGTAGCATACTGCCACCAAGATTGCTGACTGCAAAGTAGCAGTTATTCCCACTTATTGGAATCATGCTGTTCCTCTAGATCCCCAGATAAGCAAATGCTAAACTGTGCATAAACCTTCTAACTTATTTTAAAACTCAATGTGAAAACACCTATGCAGATAACTAGTACGTACTCTTCATTAGTTTTTGACAGAAATACATTACAGACACAGAGCCCCTGTCACAACCCCTAAAATTGTATCCTTTCCCCACCACCCCACCCTCCTTTTGCCTAACTCCATTTATAGCTTCATAACTGCATAAAATGCTGCCTGTATTTAGAGAAAGTTTTGTATTCCTCCCTCACAAGCTTATAGAAATATTTTACTCTCCTCATATGATGCCTGGCAGGAAAGCACTGCTTAACAATTTCTGGGTTGGTTTGAAGCAGAAGTGTCAGCCTTATGTATTCACAGCATTTCAATGAGGCTGTACTGTAGGAGGTAACTTTTCTTCTACTACACACCACAGCAAGAACTACTTGCACAGGTTCAGCAAGAAGAATATTAGTGGTCATTTTTTCAAGGCCAGGAACAGCACATTGTAAATGTTCCATATCTTGTCATAAAAAAACCCCTAAACCTGCTGCTTCAAATAGAATAAAAACTATGAACAAAGTAAAACCAATTCTTTATGACAAAATCAGACTTCTGAGTATAAAGTAATTTGACCAAAATTTCTGTAGATGTTAATGTTCAAACTTCAGCTGCTCACTTTATACCTTACTAATAAACCTCATGTTCTTTGGCAAGACAGAAAAAGTCAGAATATTCTGTCTTCTTTTCTATTTATATGTAGTACTTAATGAAAAAAAAGTAATCTTCTGTATTATGTTTGTCATTTTATAGTATTAACATGGTAGTCCCCAGTGCAGTTTTCCTTTATTCATTGTTCCAAGATATTTTGTTTGCTGCAAATTAATAAGCAGATTATCAGGTTACCTTAGGATTTGATAACTAAATTCTCAATATACAGAATTGCTTAACAAGCTTGCCTGCCCACCTATTACATAAATTAATCCTAGGTGACAGCACAAGAGCAGTAACTATGCCTAATGTCATCTTTGTATTATTTCAAAAACAAATTTCTGCTTCTTAAAAGGCTTTGAAACTCATTGAAGGCTTATTTTAGGTTTTTTTGTGGGCTTTTTAAAAGTTTATTTTTTGCCTTTTCCTGTTATTGAAGAGAAGTTAATGACAAATATCTTAACTGAGTATTCTTCAACTTGTTTGAAAATTGTAGAAATTATCCTGCTGCTTATGCTCATATTTATGATCTAACAAATTCCATTAAAATCTGTCCCTATCTTGAACCTTTTGAGCTCTAAGCTGTGCACCAAAAAGGACTGTCTTTAACTTCAGCCAGCAACTAAACAGAGTTCAGACAGTCAGTCACCTCCCACTCATGGGAAGGGGGAGAGAATCAGAAGACTAACAGTGGAAACTCCTGAAAAAAAGATTGTTTAATAGGTAAAGCCAAAACCATGAACACAAGGAAAGCAGAAAAAGGAATTCATTCATCGCTTCCCATCAGTAGGGAAGTGTTCAGGCATCTCAGGAAAGCAGGGCTTCATCACATGACAGTTACTTCAAAAGACAAACAGCTCTGAAGTTTTTTATTGCTGAGGATGATGCCATATAATATGGAATATCCCTCTGGTCAGTTGGGGTCAGCAGTCCCACCTGTGTCCCCTCTCAGCTTCTTGTGCACCCCCAGCCTCCTCACTAGTGGGGTGAGAAGCAGAAAACACCTTGAGGCTGTGTAAACACTCATCAATAGTTAAAATATCCCAGTGTTACCAACAGTTTCCAGAACAAATCCAAAATAACATTAAAGTAACTAATGTGAAGATAATAACTCAATCTTAAAATAAGTACATAAAGACAAAAGTTAAAAAAATAGTCACAACAATGGAATTCAAACTGCACATTAGAAAGCTGAATGTTTAACTGCAATGACAATAGTTATGTAGCAGAACACAGAAAGTGTGGAATCTTCACCCTTGGAGATGTTTAAAACTTTGTGGTTGCAGTCCTAGAGGAAATGAATGGGCCAGGAACCCAGCTCCTTTTGAAGGGCACTTATTGAGTGCCAGCTGTGTGTGGGGGTGCTCGTGGGGTGTGCGCACACCGTGGCTTGCTCCCAGATGACAGCACAGAGGAGGAGGTTCAGCACAGCTTTGCCTGCAACGGGCAGAGCTGGGACTTCCATCCTCGAAGGAGTTCCCTAAAAAATCTGTTCTTGAGACTGCTGTCCAGGGTCCCATTTTGGTCAGGCACTGTCTTGTCACGGTGAAGATAGATTCCTGGGTGTCATGCGGGCAGATCCAGGAGACTGTTCCCGAAACAGGTAGGTCACCTCAGCTTGTTAAATCTCCAGCTGGCTTGTTTTACAGGGGATTTATTTGCCCGTATGGTACCCATAATTCCTCAGTCCCGCACTTTGCATATGAGTCATGATGTCACCTCCTCTGGTGCCATACTGGGAACAGCTGCGATGATATCCGATAAACAAAAAGGGGTGCACAATCAAGGGATCGAGGAATAGGGAAACTGACATTACAACTAAACTGGGGCAATTAACAACGCCAGCAATTAACAGCATTAACACGATTAACAACTTATCAACTATCAAACATAGTAGCCTTTGGTAGAACCAGGCTAACTCATAAATTCATTTACAACACTAGAGAGAGGAAAAAGGAGCAGCAACACACATGGACCTTTTTAGGGAAAAAAGGCCAATTTTATTGAGTGGAGAGCTTGTATATAAAGCATGTTATGAGAGACTAGAACAGGACAGTAGCTCATTGGCTAATTGGGATAAACATCCAGGGGACCAGGCCTCAGGATGTATCACATGGGAAAAACAACAGGTGTTAATCTTTATTATGAATTCCACTCTGTTTCTCACCAGATTCTAAGTTGTTTTTGACCATTTATCACCTTGGGAAATTTCCTTTCTGTCTGCAGCTGTCATCAGCTTGTCAGCCTGGGAAGCAAGAAGGATTCAGGCTTGAGAGAAAAGATTCTCGAGCTGTAATTTTGCAGCTCTCTAGGTGTCTCTATCCACAAAACTTGACTGACAAAGTTGTGAACACTGTTATTTAAGATTTTAAACTATCCTTTCTTCAAGTGGAAGCTTGGTTGTAAACAATTACCAGATGATTCTTCCAAACTTTTTGTTTTTTTTCCTGTGATCCTGTGATCCTGTGATCCTGTGATCTCTCTCCACACATAATACTTGAAATTACAAGCCTTTAAAATGTGGGGGATTCATGTCCAGTAGAGGGGGATTCATGTCAGTCACTTCCTTGTCTGAAAAATGTTTGTGTCATGCTGGCCTAAGTTCAAAGTTAGCAGTTTTCTTCCTCTAAGAATGCAAATGAATTGGCATCAATCAAGTCAATTGGTGAGACTAATCAAAATAGTCCTTAAGTGTATGTGGCAGAATGTGTATTATGGATAATTGTACTGGATCTGACTGAGAGGGAGTTTGTTTTACCACAGCAGCTCTTACAGTGCTCTGCTCCGTATTGGTAGGAAAGGTGTGGGTAACACCCCAGTGCCTTGGCTACTGCTGAGCAGCGCAGGCACTGCCACAGTACCTCAGTGCATTCTGAACCCTACCAGTAGGATGGAGGTGGGCGGAATCCTGGGAGAGGACACAACTAGTACAACTGATCCAAAGTGACAAAAGGGATATTCCATAGAATATGATGTCAGCTCAGATATAAAAGCTAAGAAAAGGAGGAGGAAATGCATTTGTTATTTACAATGTTTGCCTTCCTGAGCAACCATTATGAATGCTGAAGCTCTGCTTCTTTTTCTTTTCGTTTTCGTTTTTTTTTCTTTTTCTTTTCACTTTGCTTGTACACACATACACCCTTTTCCCTTTTCTTTAATAAACTTCCTTATCTCAACCTATGAGTTGGTTTCCATCTTACTTTCTCTACCCTGTCCAGCTGAGAAGGATGAGTGATAGAGTGGCTTGGTGGACATCTGGCATTCAGACAAGGTCAATCCTCTACAATAATCTCTCTTCTACTGCTCAGCATAGTCAATCTGTAAACATACTCAAGAGAGTTTTCTCCTGATAAAGGTATGAATTAGATCTTAATTCCTGGGTCTATAGTAAATTAAACTGTACTTACCAAATGAAATTTTTAATTTGGTTCAAATTTACAGACGAAGTTTTGTCACTAATTGCTTCACAGACATATACTCCAAATCCTTCCTCTTTTCAATCACAGTAATGGTATAACCTCTAGCATTCTCACAAAATGTGCCTTGATATTTCATCTATGTACCTAATTGTCTCCAATGCAATTAATTCCTTCCTAGTGTCTGCCCCAAATAACCCAGAAAAGAGACCAGGTCAACACCTGTTTTGATGCAATTTATGCTTTAACCTTGGTCTTAACATCTACTGCTTTCTCTCTCTTTCCCCCCAAAGTGTATTCAAGCTGTGTCCACAGACCAAAAACTGATTAAGAGACTCTCTGCCCATTACCTAAATCTCAGTTTTCTAGTCCTTTAATTAAGTGCTAGGCAGTTGTGGCTACTAAATGCACATATTTGTTTGGAGGATTACACATTTTACTAATGACTGCAAGATGACAGTTTAGCAATGTATTCATAATGAATTATGAAAAGAAATAATTTTGTTAATTGATATTTGAAAATTATTTTGAATGAAGAGAAATTGACTAGATTGTCCAGAGACTAGAAAAAAGTGAATGCATAAAATTCTGGTTGTCAAATAATTTAAAAAAGAACAAACCAAAACATCAAAATTTTTCTATACTTAAAAGTCTGTTTGAATTTAATGCAAAATTTCTGTTGAAGGTGCAGAATATTCTGAATGCACATATTGTTTAAAATGCATTAAATTAATTTAATCAAAGATATTCACCTGAAAAAATTATAATTTCAACTGTATAGAACCTGTTTCTATAGTTATATATTATTACTTTTACTCTCTTTAAGCATTGGCATAGTTAATAGTTAACAAATGGGATTTGTGAGCACTGGAAAAGTCAGCACTGACCACCACTGCAATGGGGGTGGTCGCTGCCAGGGACAGCCAGGAACATTCTGGATCTGTGTAAAATGAGGCACGAGACTTTGGTGTGGAAATCAAGATAAGCTACGAGGCACTCTGCACTACCCTGGATTTAAAAGCTGCTGAGACCACACTAGGGTGGTGGCTACCTTTCTCTATCTTTTTCTTTTTCTTTTTCTTTTTCTTTTTCTTTTTCTTTTTCTTTTTCTTTTTCTTTTTCTTTTTCTTTTTCTTTTTCTTTTTCTTTTTCTTTTTCTTTTTCTTTTTCTTTTTCTTTTTCTTTTTCTTTTTCTTTTTCTTTTTCTTTTTCTTTCTCTTCACTCTTTCTTCTCAAAATACATTATAAGCTGGACCAAGAAAAATTCCAGTCAATGACTCGGTAAATCCCTTGTTGTGTCTGGACGAGTTAAAGTTCACTAAGTTAAACTTTGCCAAGTGACTTATTCCAGGGGAATACTCCAAAGTTTGCAAGTAAAAGTGGGTTTTTTTAACCTCCTGACAATTTTGTTATTTCTCCTATGTACTGCCCAGGGTAGATACAACTACCTTACCTTGAACCCACCAAGCAGACTGAGGCATTACACAACCCATATAGTGCTGTGTTTTATATTTATGACCAAAACTGTTTTGATAGCAACATTTCCATTTTTACAGAGCAGTACTTATGCAGCATCAAGGTCTTCTCTGTTCCCTACTCTGGCTAGTCAATGAGCAGCCAGGGCTTGCACAAGAGATGGGAAGAGACACAGCTGGGAGAGCTGACCCAGCGTGACCAGAGCAATATTCCATGCAATGAAACCCCACGCTCAGCAGTAAATCTGTGGGAATATTTCCAAGGTAGCCATTGTTCTTATAGTGGCTGGGCATTGATCTCCTAGGGATGAGAGATTCTTCTTGCATCACTTTGCAAGTGTTTGCTTCTTTTTTTCCCTTCAATTGTTAAACTCTCTTGACCCATGAATTTTCTCACTTTTGCTGTTCTGACTCTCCCCCCGATCCTGATGGGGGAACGGTGAGTGAGCAACTGCATAGAGGCTTATTTGCCAATCACAAAGAACAAAAGATTGGTCTAGCTATGCAATTAACTAGCTATGCAATTTTCTGTTTAAAATAATCCATAGAAATTGACTTGGTTTAATTAAATTACATAGCTGAGTAACCAAGAGTGGGATAAAATAATTTATTAACAAAATAAAAATATTTGGCTATACTACATAAAGACTATTGCAGGCAAGCTTTGGATAAACCACATATCTTTGGTAAGGGAAACCTTTCCATGGGAAAAACTTTGTTAGTGTTCAGCTCAGATCAGATTTTATGATCTTTACTGATGTTGAACAAAATAAATTTTCTTTGATTGGACTGTTAGGACACTGGGCATCATGATGTTTGTTAAATTTGACTGACTTCTTTTTTAAACTGTTGGAAACAAGTAACTATTTGGACTGTCATACTCACCATAGTTTGCAAGAGGAGATACCCAAACTCCTGTTAAATGTATCCATTTTCAGTTCCTGATTGGTTGTTTCTAATGACTGTACATAGTTTTAAGGTCTTTAGGCTAAAGTTAAATAAATTCATAAAAAACCCACTTACAATGTATTTTCTTTGGTATTATTTAAGATTTTAAAATTTTATTGTCATAGGAAGTGTTTTTTTTTAAGATAAAAAACCTTTATATTAAGCCAAATTCCACAGAGATTAAAAATCACTTTTAGAATTGACAAAGGCAACTAGATGTTACGGTTTCATAAAAAATGTTGTCTTTACTATTTGTTTTTATTGTTATTTGTTGATGGATTTTGAAGCCTGACAGCATTATGCTTGTTTTATAACTTCTGTCTTTTTGCTAGACAGATTTTCTTCACAATGTTCAAAGATAGTAAATTTTGGATGATGCAGGGATCTGAGATAGAACTATATTGAAATAAAAGTAAATATAGAATCAAAACAATCTTTCATTTTAAGAAAAACAGACAATGAATAAAGGACTTCAAATAGCCACTTTTTTTTATGCATTAGTGTGAAATATTTTTCAGAAGACAGGAATTTTTTTTGGATTTTGGTCTGTATATACATGTTGTGCTTTACACAAGAGTGTGCAGTTTGAGATGCTGTCATGTGACTGATACATTTCTAAAAACATCATCTCTGAGACAGAAAATATCCAACATACTTCATTGTGGAAAAACAAAGATGAATTAATCGAACTATTTATTTTACATAAAACTAAATGTCATCTATCAAGTATGTTTATGCCATGAACAAATCTGACATGAACAAATCTGCTGCCTGTGGTTAGGTTCATAATAGAAATGTTTGTCTTTGGAACAACTTGCCTTCCATTCCAGTGCTGTAGAGTGGAATGTGATAAAAGATTAATGGCAACAGAGAAAGCATAGGTTAGATGGTCTATTTCAGATAAATATGAGAGATGAAAATAAAGGCCATCTGAGATGAAAGGTTGTTTATTTTCTTTTTTTGTTACTGCATGACACCTGGAGAATACAAGCAGGTGAAAACATTTCAAATGTTTTTTTTTGACAAAGTGAACAATTTGGAAAAGAAAAAGAAAAATAAAGAAAGGAAATATCAAAAATATGGAAGTCAGAAATCAGATTTTGCTTTTTATCACAACAGCTAAAAAAGAAAAATTAAAATGAAAATATATTAATATTTTTTTGCAGGGTGCTTAGATGATGAAAAATACTATCTGTGTTAGTGCTGATGTGATAAAATCCTGCATAATTTTGAAGAAAAAAAAAATAAAACAGAGAGAAAAAATTTTTGGAAATTAATTTTGTTTCTGGGACAAATGCATAATTTGTTGCTTGGCATAAGATCAAGTTGAGAATTCATGCTGTACTAGATAATATACACAGATTTCAGAAAATTACTTCCCTTGCCTTGTCTTGGATCATCCTCTGTGTGTATGAGTCAAGTAAGTGGGGGAATAGGAGACTATAGTGTGAAAGATTTGATTACTCAAGTAGCAGAAAAAAACAACTGAAGAGAAACAAATGTTTCTGGAATAGTTTCCATGAAACAACAATGACAGCATACTCCAAGGGGGATTTTTTTAGTCATTGTCTCACATTGTGCAAGAAGCATTTCCTCTATTAAAAAATGACTTTGTAATTGTTGAACAGCTTATGCATTTGTATATCATCATGGGTAACTGTTAAATAATAGACATGCCACCTTATTATGTAAAAAGGAGAGTTTCTAACCAGAGAGTAAGGCACCCTTAATTTGCTTATAACTAGAAAGCAAGACTCAAGTGGAAAAAAGGAAACTTAAGAGCTGTTAGCATCACTGACCATGAGGAACTTAAATTAAGTCTAGTAAGGAGTGGAAGGGTTCACTGGGTTCAGTATTAAAGCAGTTTCTGAGCAGTTCTCATGTGTTTGAAGATCAGTGGACGATGGTATAGAATCTTAAAAAAGCCTTATCAGGACCATTAATTTTCAAGAACTTCCTCCCATTTTAAGGCCTCTGACAGCTTATATATTTGTATGAATTTTATGGAAATACCCTGTTTTCCAGAAAGGAAATGTTTGGCAATTTGGAATATTTTGTTCTAAGTTTCTCAAGAAGTCATCACAGCTCCTAAGATGAAACACAAAATAATGTTAAAAAAAAAAGTCACGCTCCTCTTGAAATTAATTGAGACTTCAGTATTGAATATTAGACTTCTGGATGCTCATATATAACTCTTCTCTGTAAGAAGGTTTGGTTTGATCCTCTCTGATATGAGAACCTCTACATGTCAGTTACTTTAGTTAAAGAAGCATTCCATAATCAAGACTTCAATGAGCTGCAAGAAAGAGTCATGTCAAATCAAAATGGGCACAAAATTGTAATGATTCTAAATCATATAAGTACATAAAAGTATATGTATTTACATTTGCTGTTGCTCCAAAACAAGCAAAACCCTCAAAATTATCAATTAATATTTAAGGGACAAAATTTTTATATTTTGGGTGTTATTGCACGTTTTAAAAACTGAAAATTAATGCATTCTCAGATTTTCTCAGGATAGCTGGTTGCAAACTTTACCCTCATATGTACCTTCCATATAGTATGGGAGAGATAAGCATTTACAAGTAAAAATTTACAAATGCATAACTTGAAGAACTGTATTGTCAAAAAAAGTTTCAATTTAAAAAAAAAAAAATTAAGCTTGAAAAGCTATTAATATGAAATGGGGTTTTTGTCATGCACATGATATCTCAACTATATACTTAATTTATTTATTGGTTAAATAATTAATCCCTTCTTTATTTATCTAGAAAGCATTGAAAGTGTCATGCTTGTTTCCTTTGCCTTTAATTAGACCAGAGGAAATTCCAAATGAAACAAGCCAAACAAAAGGCATTGAGTCATCTAACGGTTATAAAAAGAAAATAAGAGCAATAAAATAAAATAAAAAGTTTAGTTTACTAAAGATAAGAATACTGTTTCTGCCAAAAGGAGGGATAGGTGTTAGAAAGAGAATAAGTAAAAAGCAAGTAAGAAAGTGACAAAAATTTTAAATTATGCATTGGTCAGATACTGAAATTCAAGAAACAAAATGTATATAGACTTCTACTAATCCTTCTGGTTTCAGAAGGTAAAATGCATAATCCCTGCTTCTCTTGGAGTCATTAGTAGAAGCTGAAAAATTTATCCTTTGAACAAATGTAGAGCTTCTGTTACATGGAGGATTTTATTCTTATGAAACATTTAAGAGACATGCTAGACTTAGCAAAACCTGGTCACTTTGGTATGTACCATGAGGCAGCTGAATACGTCAGGTTTAGAAGCTGCCCCTGTTAAATAAAGCCACCTATTGCAGCAGAATCCTAGCAGACATTATATTGCTGTCAGCCCTGAACAGAAGCAACACAGATTATGACAGGAAACTACAAAATATCAAGATGTATGGACTCCTCTTCAGAATGGAGAAACAGATGTTTAGAAACCTGAAAGTTCTTATCCACCTTTCAATGTTCAATGTGTTTGTGATGAGATCTGAGCATGTGGCTCAATCATGGTTACCCCATGACTGACAGACACAAACAGTTATAGGTGTCTGTTAGAAACTCTTAATCTTGATTTAAAATCACACATATTTCCTACAGGGAAATGTAAAAGGGAAGCTGCAAATGAGCTAAGACAAAATTTGTAATTGGAATCTGGAATTTGAAATCTGTCAAATGTATTGCATCAGTCTCAGAATCACAGAATTATAAAATATCCTGAGATGGAAGAGGATCTTTAAGTCCAACTCCTGCCTTGCTCAGGACACCCCAAGAATCACACAACTTGCCTGAGAGCATTGTCCAAACGATTCTTGAACTCTACCAGGCTTGATGGGTGTGACCACTTCCCTGGGGAGCCTGTTCCAGGGCCCAGCCACCCCCAGGGTGAAGAACCTTTTTTTGATATCCAACCTAAACCTCCCCTGACACAACTTCAGGCCATTCCCTTGGGTCTTCTCACTGGTCATGGCAGTGAAGAGATTGATACCTGCCCCTTTTCTTCCCCTCATGAGGAACTTGTAGACTGCAATGAGGTCTCCTCTCAGTCTCTACTCCAGGCTTGCCATCCACCAGGACCCCCAGATCCCTTTCTGCAGGGCTGTTGTCCAGCCTCTCATTCCCTAATCTGTCTATATATCCAGGGCTGCCCCATCTTTGCCGCTATCTCCTCCGAGGATGATTGATTATATTGATTACCCAGCGAAGAACAGAATATTAGTGGAGAGTTCACCACTCCTGTTTCCAGATGTTAGATTTTTTTTCTTTTCTTGGAATTATGATGTTGATATAAATGTGAGGCTAGTGTTTCAGAATCTCCTCTGCATGTTACAAATTACTCAATAATAGTATTAAGTTCGGGAGTCTGGATGGACTCACATACCCAACCTGGTTGACTTTCAGATATAATGGTCTCCCAACCTTCCTCTCTGCTTTCCCCAAATCTTTAATAACTTAAGCTATTGAAGATTCAGTTAAGGATTGTAATGAAAGAAACAAGATTTTAAAATAGCTACAAGGAAAACTCAATTGCTTGAAAACTTGAAAACCAATATTGAATGCAGAAGAGATTAATACCATTTTTAAACAATTTCAAGAATTGTTTAAGAAAGTATTTTTGTAGGAAAAGAAAAATTTATGATGATTTTGGTTTCTTTTAAAATTATCTTGTAATTATATTATAAACAAGTCCTGTCCGCATTTCTGAAAAATATATTACTGTGTAATGTCACAAAGGGAATAAATTAATGTCTTTCAGGGTATTCAAAACATAAGAGTACAACGATGGGTTATATTAACTTCTTTACTTGTAACTGTGTCGGAGAAATTGAGTATTCAGTGTTCTAATTTTTCCACTGAATGAGTCTTATTCCGTGTCACTTATAGTGGTCCCAAAGCCTCTTTTAGAACCACAGTTTGTGTCTGTTGTATGTATTAGTTTTGGACAAATTCCACCTTTGATTATTCATTTAAAAATGCAATTTTTAAACTTATAGAAATCTTTGTAAGTGCTTTGCATAAAGAATTTTTCTGGAGTATGTTTAAGCTTATAGATATGTTACTTGAAGTATACAGAAGAACTGAAACAGAATAAAACCTTGAAACGTATTTGTTCTCCCATCTCCAAAGTTTAATGCTGTTTGTGATGGCCCACCGCTTTATATGGTGTGCTTCAGAAACAAAATAAAAATAAGCCAATCAAAAAAGATAAATATTGCTATCTTTAAAGTTTCTTCTACTATTTTTCTATGTAGATAGACCTTTCCAACTAGTTGAAATATCGGCTTATTATTATCATTGCTTCAACTACATTAGGCTAAGAGATTCCATAAATTAGCTGGGTAGAGAAATTTTAGGTCTTCTAGAATTCTTTGGCGGAGGACTAGCTGAAATAGAAAAAAACATATTTACAGTAGTAGCATGGTGGAATTGAATTTTTTCACAGAGAGGTAAAAATAGAACAAAATTAACTCATAGATATTTGGTCCATCAAAACAATAAAATACCATCAGGATTGTTCAGTTGGTAAGCTTAATTTGTAAAGGTATTAAAAAAAAATAAAGGGAACAGGGTTGAAGTAATTTGGTATTTGGAAATCTGTTAAGGTCTGACCCAAAATCCTTTTAAATCAGTTTTACTTTTTAGGGTGGGTTCTGAATCAGTCCTCTGGGTGGATATAGATAACAATATTGAGATACATGATATATACTGCACAACAGTTTGGAAAAATTGAGAAAGTGAAATTTTAGAAAGATCTGTTGTTCATATATAACCCATGAATTATTTTCTGCACTTCATAATTTTTATTGTATTTCAGAATAGGCAATAGTCTTGAAATAGTATTTAAAAGCTTTTGTACTTGTCCAGGGACTAAAAGATTATCTCAGTGTGGAGTCTTATTTTCAAACAGGTAAAAAACCAGAAAGGAAGACATCAAGAATGGCAATTCTGCTTCAGGGTTTGCATATGAAAATTAATTCAATTAGTCCAAAGGGCAACACTGGTTTCAAGCACAATAAATTTTATTATCTCAGAGACCATTTCTTTAAAGAGTAATTACTTCTCTTTTTCCATAAACTGTTTTTCGTACATATATGAATCTTCTTAGAAGTTTCCATATTCACCCTGACATACCTATTTCCACAAAGTAGGTCACCATTTATGGAGAAAGTCACTAAGCAGACTTTATTTTTAGAAAACGTTTATTATTTGAGTGCAGTGAAGTCTTTAAAATTGAATAAACCACAGAAACATATGCAATCTTTGGTCACCAGAGCTACCTTTATGTCCCCAGAAGCCCTCTACAACAATTTATATTGAATATAGTGACACTTCAGATTAATTGCCAGATTCTCCCCCACTGAATTCAGCCAACAAGCCACTCATGACTCAAGCAGATGTTTCTGCATTTTAGGCAAACTGCAGCAGGTTTGTATTCCCATTGCTCCCTTACCTCCATCGCCTGTGACAAAGGCCTTTACCAGCGACATCACAGGAATTTTACTCACAAGAAAGAAGATGCTGGCCCACAAGCAGTGCTGCAGTATAGCCTAAGTTTCCATTAACCAGCACACAGGAATGGAATATTAAAAAAAATATATATGGATTAGCTTCATCTGTATATCTATATTGATAATTATTGCATTTACAGGGCAAAGGGGGACAGCATGTTCCTTGAGAAGGTCCTTAGGAAAAATGTTTTTGAACTCATTTCACTAATGATTTTCCTCAAGCTAGTGAGGGTAAAAAGAATCTGTCTGAAAGAAATTGTTTTTCTGTGTCCTGAAAAAAGCTAAGCAGAGACAGAGTTGACAGTCTCAGGTGTAGGCACAACAGTAAGACAGAACAATATAAGGACCAAATTTGTTTTATGGTCCTCAGGTATCCTGAGGAGGACTCCTGTGTGGAAAGGATCAGACAGCTTTCTTGTAGCTGCTGGAGCTCACAGTAGCATAGCCCAGCTGGAGAGTCAGTGCTGCCAGGAGCCGGCCCCGTGCCTGCAGCTGAGCCTGTGTGCACAACCTCCACGTCCTTTTATCTCCCCTCTGAGCCTTCCTACTCTCCTAACTCCCACACATAACTCTGTGGTGTCCTTTCATCCATCAGCTCCTGCTTTTCTTAGAGAGACAGAGAAAATATGACTGACAGCCTGCTTTCACTACATCTCAGTTGCTATTTCAATATACTTAATCATCTGAATTAAATTGGATTAAAAAGGACTGCAGAGTTATGTAGAGTATGAATAGGCTGAGGACAACAGTAGGGAAATGGCATGTTTCTTCCTGAATACGCCACTTTTTCGGTGACATCTCATTTCCAATTCAACATAATTTTTCTTTCTTCTTCATTCCCTCCCCGCACCAAAAATAAATTCTACCATTTTTGCATGAAGTCTTGGAACAATCTCTTTTTTGGGAAATATTTGTCCATCTGGAGGGTGTGTGGTTTTAATTAATGTGATGCTAATCCATTCTTCTGGATTGTTTTTTGGTTTTTTGGGGGGGTTTGTTTGTTTGTTTGTTTTTTGTTTTGTTTTGTTTTTTGTTTTTTTTTTTGTTTTTTTTGGTTTTTGTTTTTTGTTTTTTGTGTTTTGTGTTTTGTGTTTTGTGTTTTGTGTTTTGTTTTTTTTTTAATATTGAGACCATTTCTTAGTCCCAACCCTTTCATATGATTTCTTCTCCACTTTCAGACCCCATTTTAGAAAGTTTACAGGTTTCAAAATTCCTTGTAGCATTCCTTCTTTCTGTACGACAGAAGACTTAAGGCTTTATCTTTTCAGCTGGGTGTCTATGGCATCCCTGCTGCCTGTGGATCAATGCCTTGTGGCCTCACAGTGTTAGGAGTAATACGCACTTATTTTCTGTCCTTCTTGTCTGGAACAACATAGATGTGATAAGAGAATGCAGAGACTGCCACCACCTACACTTTCCTGCCTGGAGGACACATGACCACATGTTTTGTGGAAAGGCATAAATGAACTGCACCTCTGAAGTCTGCAGTATATTCCAAAGCTCTGTAAAGGAAATCTATTTATCTTTGCTACAGGCATGGCCATGGCCATGAAAGCCCTGGGTGTTTTGAGAAATACTAGACTTCTTAAAATTCAACTTTCAAATTTTAAAAAGTCTCTTTCATTATAAATTGTGCCATCATTTAAAGTTGCAGCACAATAATAATAATTTATTTTAAAAAGTTAAAAATGTAGAAATCTTTCAACAAACTATTTGTTTCAAAGTGAAGAGAAATGAGTTTATCAAAGAAAATGTCATGGTGACTTAAAATTTATTTATATTTGAACAATTTTTTTTTTTTTTTTTTCTGAAAATAGGATCTCTTAATGGGAGCATCATAAAACTTGATTAAAGATAGCTGAACCACTCCTTTTAAAAGAGAAGTATTGTTTTTTTCTGTGAACATTGAAAGTAGAAGTATTGCATACAATCAAATATTTAGGAAGAAAAAATGCCTATTGTTTCTCCAATCTAGATTATTCCATTTAAACTTTCCTTCATCAGTCTTTGAGAGCTCTGCTACTGCCATGGATGATGATAGGAACCTTGTAACCAGTATACTTTAATTATGATTTTTTCTTTTGTGCACTTTTATATCAAGTCAAATCTTTCTTATTTTCAAGATCCTATGAGATGTGTAGTATGGGAAAAATAATATATGCATATTAATTTCTGCACCCATGCCATTATTTCTAGCTGGAACATAATTAGACATATATAAGTGTTTTCTTTTTATTTTAATTTAAAAAAAAATTGAAAACTTCGTATTTCAAAGTAATTTCCTGTGTCTAGGAAAAAAGAGCTGTAGTACATCTCTTGGGGAATGGATGCAATCTGTATATTATTTCACTTTTGCAAATCTGAATAGATATATACAAATATATACAAATATATCTCCAGAATGTCATATGCAAGGATCATTAATAATGAATTTCTGATATTTAAAGGAAAAATACCACTATTACACTGCATTTTTAGACACCTAAGTTTCTTTATAAAGCATAATCTAAGGGATTTTAAAGTTATAATTCTGTTCTTGTTGCTAAGTTTGAAATTTTTCCAAAATGTTAGCAGCAGAAAGGTTGTTTCCAGACCACAGCTCTCACAAGGGGCTTTCAGTCACAGGCAAAGCCTTCTTACTTTCTTATTAATTTCCATGCTACTGCCCTGTCTGAATCATGTCACCCTCTAGATATAGCCAAAATGTCAGCAATTGTGATGAAGAGAAGAAAAAAGAACTCACTCCCCACACAAAGCCTTATGCTGTGATGCTTTATAAAGCTGATGCTGCCAGTCAAAGCCTATCAGTATTGCTTGTGCAAAGCACAGGGCTTGCTATTGATTTAATTAACTGGAGTTGAGATAAAGTTCAGTTTATGCAGCACAAGAATTTGCAGAATGTCCACAGGGTTTCACAGAATGTGTTGCGAGAAAGGAAAAACACAACGGATGTGACACAGCCCTAGAACCAGTGACTGACAAACAGAGAAGACTGTGTATGTATCAAGTATCTGGGCATAAGTGTTCTGTGCTCCTGATATCTGAGATACATTAACTGTAAAACATATGCAAGGGAGTCAGTTTTACTTTCACTTTCCATTGTCAGGTGCCAGTACAGATCAAGAAACTAACCAGATCAGCATTTTTTGTTTGATTATCAGAGGGATAATACATTTTAATATAATTGCCTTTAAAAGAATATGATGCTCATTTAAAAAAACAAACAAACAAACAAACAAACAAAAAAACAAAAAAATCCACCAAAAAACAAGAACCCACAATACAATATTACCAGTGACACAATGATCCATCTGTTAGGCTGTATAGGTAACTTACTTTTAAGATCTGATTTTTCATTTGTGCCTTTACATGTTTGGTTTTTATTACTTTTGATCCACTCTAGGAAAATGAGTGCCTATGACATGATTAAAAATAAATTCCTTTTTGACTGCAAGCAATTAACAAATTATTTCTTCCACCTTCAGCTTGCACAAGTAATTTCATTTTTGTATATGTGTATCTATAGATACAGTTACACGTCTGCAACGTCTACATATTACTAAAATAGTAAGAGTGTTGCACCAAATTCACTTCTTTTAACTAATATTTTGTCTCAAAAATCTCATCTTGGTTTTCAGCTGTATTGAAATCATCACCTATTAAATCTTGAAATACGTGGCTCTCATGGACTAATACAGTAATCAGAAATATTTTTGTGAGCTTCATTTTCTCATTTTATGTAAGAGCTGCTTTAAAAAGACTTGGTGAATTAGTCTTAGATATCAGTGCTTCAAAGTTCTGCTTGGTAGGGAAAACGCTGCTGACTTCTCCTGCTGGGAGGCTGGTTACAGATTACTCCTTGCTTCAGACCTTTCTTTGCCCACTCCATTGTTGGCAGCACGGTAGGTCTGCCCCCAGCCAGCAATAAAGCCAACCTGTTCTCATCTCTGTATCTGACACCATTACTCCAATCTTCTGTGATGGTCATCAGGGAGTCCTTGTTCTCCATGGATAAGTGCAGGGGATTCACTGGATGAGACAGAAGTCAAAAGGCAGTTTTACATAAATGTAGACACAGACATGGACATGCACAGTGTTCTAGATACAGATGCTATGCACACACACAAGTATTTCTACATGTATTTCTATGCCCCTATATAGTCATATGTATATTTATCTGTATATATAAATGAAATTCTAGATTTACTGTATGAAATCATAAAAGTATACTAAGCAATGTAATTAGTTTTAAAAGTTGTTTTGAAAATAGGTCAACTGGACAAAAAAATTTGGAAGTATCAAAATGCTGTTGTCCTTCAAGATTCCAATATTTCTTTTTTTCTTTAAAAATTTTAGGAGTCACTTATCTTAAACTAGTAAGCTGAAAAAACTCTCCATGTTTAATTCAGTGGTGTTGGTAACAATGGTGCATTTTGTTTCTCATGAGGCAACTGATTACATAATTGTTCAGATGCTAACAGAGTTTTATTCATATATAATAAAATTTATACAGCTATTATGCACAATTTTGCTGTACATTGATTCAATGTGTTTCTAAAAATCATAAATGGCATGAGGGACTCTTCATAAATTGTGTTTATGTGTCTGAGACTCTGCTAGAACATCCAAAATTCAGACGGTTTTGGTATCTGGAGAATATAAATGGGACAACATAGGAAACAAACTGTTGTGATAAGGACAAGAGGAAGAAACTGTGATGAGAAATAAGATGGTGACAGCTTGGGGGAGATGTAATAGTCTCTGTTCTGATGGTTAAGAGTTTATACAGAAAAGTGGCATGTTCCCTATGCAGTCTGCCAATTTATTTTTCATTCCATTAAATATTACAAAACAAACCTAAGAAAATTTTCCAGATTAAGCCATCAAGTAAACTCCTTGGCATAGACTGAAGGCTGAATACAGGTAAAAACTTTTGGAAGAATTTCTTTTAAAATCGCGGTGGAGGAAATGAGATCTATACAAGAGTGAGGCAACAGAGTTAAGATGACCTTTAAAAACAGTAGGAGTCAAACACTGCATGGCTTAACAACGATCAACCACATTGATTATGACTCCTGACCATACAAAGATGGTCCAGGTGCACCCTTTAGATATGGATCTGGTGCAAGAGTAGAAAGAACACAGACTTTTTCTTACACTCTTTCCTGAAGCATCTGCAACTGGTCACTGCTGGAGACAGGATACTGCTTTAAAAGAACATTTACTCTTCCCTATGAGGGTATTATCTTATGACACATATTTTTAAAATTTTTTGTCAGACCTACATTTTAAAGTACTATCTCCTTGAATGAAAAATCTCCCTGAATAAATAGGGCCTAGATAAAGGCTATTCCCTGGTAGTATTTGGGAAGACTTGCATATTAACACAAATTTTTCGGAAAATAAGGCTAAGCAAGATTTTACTTTCATCATTTATCTGTAGAGTATAACAAGAGCAGCCTAAAAACTTTTTCTTTCAGGTAAATCTAGTAACTTTTTCATTGTGTTAATTTGTACTTCACCTCTAAACTACTCTTTGCTCTGGCTTTCTCTAGTTCACAGCTAAGGATATGTTTGGCTTCAAAACAAGACATCTGTATAAATTTTTTATGATCCACTGAGTGTTTGAGATCACTTATGCAGCGTGACCAGTGTAAAAGCAGTTTGAATTTCTTTAATTTGCAATATGCCTTAGCTTTTTACAGGCATTGGCTCTACTGCCTGTTGCTGTTACTTTCAGTGGCAGCAAAGAGATGTTAGTAAATGATGAATTTATTGGACTGACTTGCATTCATTATAAAGTTTCTACGCTTTTAACAGAGCAATATTTAAAACATATTCATTTATTTTGAATTGTTCAACAAATACATTTTTCTTTTTGGATCAGTTTTCATCTTCTTTGGTCTACATCCATTATCAAGTGAAACCTGTCTTGAAACCATGAGTCTCTTGTCTTTGTGGAATGTTGTGATTCTTCACAAATTCAGTAAAAATACAGTAAAATAAAATAAATTTAAAACTCTCCTCTCTTCTTTCATTTTTACAGATTTCTAAAAATATCTTTTTGATTATGATTTTTTGCAGCATATTTTGATGTGGCAGAGACCCAAAATTGTTTTTCTTCTGGTTTTTGCTTGCTTACACTTTTCATACATTTATAAATAAGAGAATCTTGTTCTAGGAGAGAAAGGAAGATTAGTACAACAAATACTGAAATTATAAAGTGGCTCAAACCAAATTAATATCAGTTCTGAGGAAGTTTACTCGTTAGAAAATTAGTTGAATAAAGAATGATGGGGGAGTAAAATGTGTATTACATATCCAGAGTAGAAAGGGGGAGAGAAAACTTGTTAAAGACAAAATGAGAATGGAAGAGCACATAAGTCAGAAAAGGCCAAAGCATTACAAAAAAGGAATGTACATGGGAGAGTTGTAGATATGTAAAAGGATGCTAAGGTATCAATACACAACCGGGTGCAAAGGCATCTAATACATTATCCAAAACAGAGTATTTGAAGAGGTGAGATCTATGGTATGCTTATGAACAGAGATAAAGGAAGAAGAGAATCAAATGAAAAAGTTGAGAACCGAAAGAAAAAAAAAAAGAGAGAGAAAATATAGAATCATAAATAAAATGAAATAACATCATAAGAGTAGTACAGAAAACATAGAGATTATGAAGAATAGAATAGCAATTAACAGTGCATGCTGAATTCTATTCACTATAAGAATCTTCTTACACTCTTACTAGGTGAAGTGAGCTTTCTGATACTTCACTGTCCTCTATTAACTTTTATTGTCCTGTTTTCTCTCTCACCATCTTAAGATACAATATTGCATGATTACATTCATTATTACACATGGTAGGTCAAATGTGACCTTATTTTAGTTCTTCATTCATCCTAACTAAGCACAATCAAGATGTAGAAGTATTTTAAATGTTCTTGGTTGCTGGCTTTTCTATCAAAGTAAAATATATACTCATAGAAAAAGATTTTACTTCATACATTCATGACACTTCTACCAGTGCTCATGCTATAATTTATGATAGCCTCTGTTATTACTCTGTTTTTAAGGTACAACATATTAATGAAATTTTATCTCAAGAGAGCTTTTATTTATTTATTTATTTATTTTAAAGAATTATTCTATGAACACTGCAACCCTTGAAGCTTAGTATCTCTTTAATAATACAAATCATATAATAGTATTATTGCCTGGTAGTATATTTTCTCTACATATAACACAATTACACTGTATATTTGTACCTTTCATACACTGTGCAGTGTTGATCCCTTCTTCTCAACACAGATGTAGCAGAAAGGGAAAAGATTCACAGAACAGTGTGAAGGATGATCAGATGTATGGAATGGCTAACACAACTTCAAAGTTACAGCTCTTCATTCTGGAAAATGGGCAACTGAAGACACGATAATGGATAACTACAAAATAATCACTAGCATGAAAATGTGGTAAGGAATCAGCTGTCTACTCCTTATTTCTGTAGTGGAACCAGGAGCTATTAGTTGAAGCCAGCATTTGACCACTACAAGTTTGGTTGGATTTTTTTGTTTGTTGTTTGTTTGAGTTGGGTTGCGTTGTTTGTTTGTTTACCCAAAATGATGTTTCTTCCAACAGTGTCAGAATTAGTGGGAAAAACTCAGGGAAACTGTGGCTGTTAAAGCTAAAATGGATACAAGTAAAGGTTGGATATCTTCATAAAAGGGAAGTACTCTGAAGGTTATGGATTGCATAAGCCATCTCATGCAGTATAAATCTCAATCAGTATAAAGTGTTGTAAACTAAGGGAATATTCAATAGGAATATCAGGTTTGTTCTTACTTTTCCATAGTTATTTGTTTTGGGCTGCTTCTGAGGGAAAAGTAATACTGGTTTAGCTGAACTTTTAAAAATTCCTGGTGTAATGCCTTTTATGTTCTTAACATTGCTGAGCTTTGTATACATTGGTGATTTTCATCTTATAAATTCTCTCTCCAGCCTTATCACTTGATCAGTATTCACCCATCCCTCTGCAGTTAACAGCACAACTGGATCACTCCAACTTCCTCAGGCTAATCTCTGCTGCAACTCATATTTTCTTTCCCTCTGCCATTGTTTTGACTCCTAGTAGCATACACTACAGAAGCATTAATGTTTTATATGCCTATGTAGTAAAACATGTTTGTTTCCCGAAGGACACAATTCTGACAAAGAAAGCACTTAAAATGTCTGTCATTAAATAAATAAATGATTAATGCCTGATTTAATTTTTAGACAAATTATTTGCACCCTGAATCAGGCTATTAAATGTGAAATGACCAACATTCTAATATATCCTAAGAATTTGTATTTTGATGTTTTTAACTGAAACATGCCTTTCTATATAAGAGCTCTGTGTGGACAAAATGTATGTTATAAAAGAAAAAGCCTCACTGAAAATACATCAACCTGCTCACTTCTCATATGGTCAGATGTAGTGGTGTATTGGCTGCGCTCTGTTAGTGCAGGAGCTGAATGTAGAGCAGGATAAAAGTCCCTCAGACTGACAGCCTATGCTTTAGCTCTTAGTTAAAACATGCTTCAAAACAGGAAAAGCAGAAAGGTAAATATCACCTTTTAAAACTTCCAGCATACTTAATTCAATGTTATTGACTGCGTGTTTCAGGAGACAAAAAATACATATATGTGTGCATTCATCTGTTGTGGTTTAACACCCAACAACAACTAAGCACCACACAGATGCTTCCAGAAGGATGGGGTAAAGAGAATTGGAAGGGTTGAAGTGAGAAAACTCATGAGATAAGAACAGTTTAAAAATACTGTAATAGTAGTAATAGTACTAGTAGTAATTCTGCTACTGGTAATGCTACTACTAATTTGTAGTGAAAAAGAAAAAAAAAATAAAACAAAACAAAGAGAAATAAAATCCAAAAAAGAGAAGAGATGCAAATGAAAAAAACCCCAGCCACTTTACTTTCCTTGTCTGCAGTGTGAATATTTACAACTTAGCCAGTCAGATTAGTCTGTGTGACTGGTCAAGGTACAGATACGGTACAGTTCTTAGCATCCTGAAATAATCTAAACCAATCCAGTCGAATTGTGCACTTAAAGGTATCATTCTGTTGTGAATGTGCATGGGAGAAATGTATTGTGACTGGCTTAGACATAGGTATCCATGCTACAAATAGTTAAGTTAGGTAATATCAGGACAACTCCTATGAAATGGATCAGAGGTAGAAGATCCCTGTGTGCCCACTTGTTCAAAGTGAGAATAAGAAGGATTGGTCAATTCTGATTTCTTTTGGACGTCTGACCATCACTTATGTGCTGGAAGATGAGTTGTAGCATTCTGAGAGGTTTTGGAAATTCAGTCTTTCCAGTAAATAAATGAGATTTTTAAACAGTCCTGTTTTCATTATTTTTCTTATCTGATGTAAATAATTTACAGTAATATATGTGAGAACAGCAGGTCTGAGTGGGCTGGTGTGAGTTTTGTGTCTAGAAAGAGGACTGTCTTTTCTAATGAGGGGCAGTTGAGAGATACCATATGCTCTTAACTTTCAAATTAGTAGAGCCATCTGTTAAACAAGTTGTTCGGGGTTCAAGTTTTTGTGTTGGCTTGTTTTGTTTTTTCTAAATTTTAATTATTTTCTTTTATAATTAAATTTAATTATTAAACAATTATTCTACTTTTAAGGTCTTTATCTGGAGTTTTCAAAGTTTTAAAGATGAGATTCATCAGGTTTTGACAAAGTTACAGATCTTGAAAAATGTGAAGACCATGAACTGCTCTCCCTAAGAGTTTGGTTCTTTGTTGGACTAGTGGTTGTCTATGGTCTTTCACATCCTAGAAACTGTGAAAACCTTGAGATCCCAGTTTAGCTAGAAGATATTATATTCATATATTTATATTTGAAGCCTATGAAAAGCCCTAAACACATTTGTTTTCATGGCAAAGAGTGTCAAGTCTCAGAGAGGAGTAAAGAGCATGAATGGAGGACATTTGTATTTCCAAAACTCATGGGTCTATTAATTTTGAAATTTATTATTTTTTTCCTACACAAATCTGTGTTAATATTAAAAAGAAATAAAAATAAAACAAACAAAAATCCCTCCCCAAAACAAAAATTGAATCCAACACACTTACAGTAAATAATATTTATTTCATAAATTGAATTGAGTTATTCCAGAATTTGATGTATTTCACTTTTGGTAAAACTTAAGTAGTTTGAATAATTTCAGGTGTGTGCAATTGTTCAGAATTTTTGATCCATCAGTGGAACCATAGCTTGTCTTGAACATGTTAGAAACTTCAACTTTTCCATCTGGGCACATTTTATTACATGCAAATTGGTTATAAAGACTTTGTTATAGCTATTTTACACATCTTCACACCCCTCTTCTTAATTTATCTTTTTCTAGTGCAAAATACCTATAAACATTTTCAATTTTTTTCTTTTCTTTTTTCTTTTCATCTTACCCCTCTCATTCAGTGAATGTTAGGCTGCATTTGCACGTTTTGGCTGAACTGTTGGAATTATCCTCACCTTGTTTATCCTCTGCCCTTCTTTGTTTAGTTCTGTCACAGCTAGGGTGTCTTTCTGTCAAAAAATCTGGAGTTCCTCAAAATCTTTCCAGAATATATACAATTCAGTAAACGAATAGAAAAATATTTCCTATTTGATTTTTTTTTCTCCATTGACTCTGTAGTTTTTCCAAAGTTTAAATGAGTTTCAATTCTGTGATAATACAAATGAAAATCAGAGCTGACTTGAAGAAAATACTGAGTTTACACAGAGGTAAAGGGAAGTAAACAGAAAACATATCAGAAAATATTTCAGAAAACAGAACATTTCAAAGATAGGCTCAAAAGGCCCAAATGGTATTTCATCCTTCAGTTGTCCCCAGCACAGCAACTCTTCTCTATCTTGTATTCAGTTCAAATGGAAAGTCTTCAACTGCATTTGCTTAATAGAAATCAATAGCTAATCAGTAGGAATTATAAGCAAAGAATGGAAGAGTTTGTGTGCATTGTCACTGACTGCTAATTGCAAGGTAAACATGGTGAGCTGCAGATTTACAGACCCTATACCAATTTTTAGTGGTTGAAGTGCTGTCACTGTCCTCTCTAGTTGGTGCATGACTACAGTAAACTGGATTCCTAGTTCAGCACTACCTCTGTGCCTGGTAAAATCCTGGGAGATATCTCAAGGTATGTGAATAAGAGTGACATGATTACAGGCAACAGCTGCCTGTGATCTGCTGCAGTGTGAGTCCCTCCCACAGGCAGACAATCCTCCCAAAACTGCTGTGGCATGGGTCTCTCTTCCACAGGGTGCAGTCCATCATGGGAGCAGGGCCCCTCTCTCCACCAACTCTCCCACTGGATCACAGCCTCCTCCATGGATCCACNTTCACTCCTCTGTTTTCTGGCTGGAAAATCACAACTGCACAAGAAGCTTTGTTTTGATTTCTTCTTAAATATGTTATTGCAGAGGCATTAACAGCCTCTCTAATTGTCCCAGCCTTGGCCAGTGGCACATCCATCTTCAGAGCCATCAGGGATTGGCTCTGCTGGACATGGTGGAAGCTGCCAGCAGCTTCTCACAGAAGCCACCTCTGTGGCCCAAGAGCAAAACCAGGCCATGCAAAACCAATAGAGATAGCAACTCCCACTAATATTTAAAGAAATAGTTTAGGACATTAATGACTTTAGACACATTCTATACTCTGCCAATATGAAATATATAAAAATTCAACAGTTGCTATGAATCCATATTGCTCTTCGTCTGGGTATCAGTAATTTTTCTTTGAGTTTCCTTCTTTACAACATCCAGAGAAAGGAAGCTATTTTTTCCACCTCACCTTATCATAATGTTACTCTGACATTTTAAGAACTTACTCAAAAGTTTTCTGTCTATTTTATTTAATCTTACGATTAGGTATTCAAGAATATTTACTTGAAAAGTAAAAAATATGGTGATAATAAAAAAATGTTCATGTATTACTCCACTGTCACTTAAATTCAAAGATTGTTTTTCTATTTCCTCAAAAGAAGAAAAAATAAATTAGTTTCTAGGTTGAAGATTGTGGGAGATTTATGGAGTTTTATCTGGCTAGTTGCCATGGAGGTTAATTACTCTTCAGATAAGCCCTAAGGATTATGAAATTTCAAAGCTCAGAAAAAGTGACATTCTTTGTTATATAAGGAGTAGGTTTCCAAACCACTCAGATGTCCTTGGTCCTTGTTAGGAGGAGCGTAGGGAACCAGAATAAGCTGGGACAGCTGC
>VWZS01010177.1:396096-427532 GCA_013397075.1 Rhabdornis inornatus
TCCCTGAGGCAGGCCTGCATTTCTATTTCTGATTCTGGAAGTTTTATGTTTTGCCTGTTTGTTGGGTTTTTGGTTTTGGCTTTGGCACATGTTTAGGTTTTGGGTTTTGTTTCTGTTTTTGTTTTTTTTCTGTGATGATTTTCCAAACACAATTTTCCTGTTTCATCTCATAACAGAAGAGGAGAATATATCAGAGTTTTGAAAACAGACTTTATTTTCAACTATATTTTCTTGTCTTCTTTTTCTAAAGAACTGGTACATCCCAGGTTCTGCACTCTAATTAATTTAAAATCAAAACAACTACATAATTAAATTTCTTGCTATGTGAGTGTCCAAATTCATATCCCTCCCACCTTTATTTCAAAAGACCAGTTCATGAATGTACAGAACTATGCCTAAAGAACAGAAATATTATTCTAGCTTGAGAGAAATATTAACAGATTTCAACCTGATAGATATTTCATTAAAGTGAAGCACTCTAATTTTGCAAAAATTAGATCCTATGAAGCCCTGTCTAAAAGTCCTCAACAATTGCAGAGCCACCTAAACTTAGGGACTAATTGGGAATCATTAAACACTGACTTCTGCATTCTCTCTCTTGATCTGAGTTTTGCAGGAGGAGCTCTACAATCGGCATTTTCTCTCTGTGTTTTCTGTTACAAATATAATGTTATTATTCAGAGTTTATTTAGAAGCAGGCCACTTACATGTAACTGACCTTGTCACTCTTCTCATTCTCTCATTCTTCTTATTTTCCCCCCCTTTAGTATCCTTTCTGCCCTACCAGTTTCTGCTGGTGTGTTTCTCCTTCTTCAACTGTCCTTAGTGCACTACATTTTTCTTTCACACAGTATGTTTTAATCTTCTTTCTTATATTTATTCTATCTTTCTTCATTTCATGTCAGTGACATGACTTTCTGTCCATTTTTTCTTCCATTCCCTGGTGCCCCATCAGCATTTCTCCTGTTCCAGCCTTTCCAATTTAGTTTTCATTTCCTCCTTGAGATAAATCTAGTAGTGTCGCAGATTTCTCTCTAACACCATGTAAGTACTGCATTAAAACTCTATTACTAGTAATTGAGCTAATGTAAGAGTGCAGATTACCTATAATTTATGACAAAGTAACTCCGTGTCTTAGACATTGTAATGAATCACCAATTTAATTTAAATATATTGGACGCTTACCAAACCTCCCACAGTGAGGTTGGGAATACTTGAAAGAATATTCTAAAATCTCTGACAATTGAAATGTAAGCAGTCCAAATCCAGACTTTTTCAGGATGATGGTGTTATCCGGGGAGCCTATATGCAAGCTCTCTTCTCCACCATGAGGGGGGTCATATATGTTTCCTCTCTTGCATCAGCTTCCATATATTCATTTTTTGCAGCAGAAAAACAAAATTTCAGTCCAGACTCATGTGTTTTGAATGGGATCAGATAGTAGTTATTTCACATACACTGATACTTAGTTATTGTATTCCGTCACGTACAATTTAACCATTGCTATGAATCTAATTGTTTCAGTTAGGTATATCAGGAGTAGTTTTTGCCCATTATTTTAAATTTAAGAGTTTCACATTTTAGACATGCCAATCATGCTGTGCAGTCCTGAGTGTCTAGATCATGCTGAGTTTAACAGTTTCATGAAACAGACAAAATTCAGACTTTTAACAATTTGAAATTGGGAGAGGTGGGAATTTGGAACTGATCAGCGAAAGAACCTTCCCTGCCATTCTATTTTGAGTGTTTTGCATGCAAGAAGTGCACTGATGGAGTGGTCACCCACAAATCAATGTTTAACTGCGCTGATTGTTGTGCTGAAGCTAGCTAGTTGCTTTTTATGCCAAGCAAGACGGTGGATATTTTATGTCAGTGCTGGCTCAATAATTTTGCTCATCTACATTTGAAAATACTTAGATGTGTTCTAAGATGTGCAACTCATAAATCTAAGCATATGGACTGTTTAACCACATGGAAGTAAAATCAGTCCACCAATGCAGTTTTCCTCTTTCAAGCCTTTTTTCTTCTGGATACAGTTGTAAGATCTTGTTAAGTGAAACCAGGCTATAAATTATTATTAGAATTAATAGAGCTCTGTTGCTAAGGGAATAAAAGTACATATACACATATATTTCTTTTGTGTTGATATGCACTTAGGCATTTCTCCTACCCTTCTTCCTATTTTTAGTGTTTATATTTGTATGTCACCCAGTGTGTTTGTGTGGTGGTTGATGGGAGAGGTGTCTGAAAAAATATTTTCCTGAAGGAGATGGTCAGACTTGAAAACCTATTTTTCTAAATTTTTTATGTTTTCATAACTATTACAGCCAATAAGTATGCATTACATGCTATTAGCCTTAGCAAGGTATTTTAATCTAACAGTTCTGCACCATGTTCACATTAATATGCAAATAGAAGGAGAATACAAAATTAAATGGAAATGAAAGTTGAAAGTTAATTGACATTTTTGTCACAAAAGCTCGGAGAAACAGTACTTATGGTTTAATGGCAAAAAGCTAATGTGTCATCCTAGGGAGGGCTACATCAATTTAGAACTAAGATGATTTTACAGAGGAAAAGTGCAAAGTGCTGTTTGTGTATGCGGGTTGCCAGCTCCCCCTATGCAGGTGGTCCCATCACTATAAACCTGGACTAAATTGCTGCCATTCATTAAACACAGTGGCTGTCTGGATAACTGCCTAGCACAGACTTACACAGGCCATCTATTTCTGTCAGAAATATGATATGTCACTGACAAAAGCTTAATTACTCCATTAATTAATAGGACAATTTTCAAAATGCCTTGCAATGCAGCTTGACACTCATTAGTGCCATTTATGAATAATTTCTCTCAGGGTATAATAAGCTATAAAGTGTAATTTGAAAGAGAATAATACATGTTTAAACCCTATGTATCTCTGAAACCAAAATCCATTCTTTGCTGAATTAGCCAGCTTTATGAAAAAACATAGACTTATCAGCTGAATGCTTGGAAAGATATTTCTCTATATCAAAACACTTCTGTCAGAGAACATCAAGTCTGTGGATTGGACAGCAATATTCTGGATTGGAGTCCAGGCAGTCTTTCCCTACAAGAAATCTTGATCCCCTCAAGATGTACTCTTACTCCCCTCAGTTCTGTGTGAAAGTCAGGGACACAAAAATGCTTGGGCTTCTACTGTGCTAGCACATCCCTGTGTCCCTGGATGTCTATATCCCTTTATATGACTGGACAAATTAGAGCACAAAAGTGCTGCCAAGGATTATTCCATTCATGTATCTTCTAAAATGTAGGACCAGGACTGATTTTTTGAAGAGAGGTAAAAATGCAAGAGAAAAAGAAGCTGAAAAAAGACAAATATGTGGAGAAAGTAAGAGCACAGCTCCATAGTTTTATATGCAAGTTAGTTAGGTGTGGAAGGAGAAACATTTTAAAAGATTATTGCATTCCTTTTCCCAGAGCCAGGAAGTTGCAGTGTTTTGATGAGGTAGAGTGGCTTCTAGTGCCTGCTCTGCAACAGAGCAGTTCTTTCTTATTAAATTTACAAGGTTTTGTTAATTTTTTTTTTTACATTCTCAGAGTTCATTTAACATAGGGTAGGATCATGAATCTAGTCACTGGCCCTGCACATGAAAATCTACAGATGCCAGAAGTTTGAATATTATGGGCTACTTACTGAGAGGTAGGCACTTCAGTTCTCTGTACTCTTTGCAGATTCATAAAATTAAGTTTTACTTCATTCTGTTTCTGCTGCTCACTAAAGAATTCTTTTCTTACAGAAAATTTTATACAACTTTAATTGACACGCTAAACAAAAGTATGGAAATAATAGTACAGCATGATGAAGACTGACACAAATATATAATAAATATAAAAAATANCTGGGATTGTATCACAAATGATTTTTGCTTAGTATCCATAAATTTCACTATCCAAACAATATTCCTGAAAGGAGCTCAGAATTTGCTAAAGGTTCACCCTTAGAAAATTTAGTTTCTTAGGCATTCCCCAATGTATAGCAAGAGGTAGTGTGGGCTGGGAAAGTGAAAACCATCACCACTTCGTCTGCCTGACCTGTTCACCTGCACAAGTTGCTTGTTAGTCAACTGAAGAGACTGAGCTGACAGAGTTTGTCTGCTTTGGTTCAGGATCTGACTCTAGAACAGCAGAGATGAGGGACACAGTATCCTTTTCAGCTACTCCAGTCTTAGCCTGGTTGTCAATCAAAGCCCTAAGAATACACTGAAAAAACAGATTTTCTGAGGGTGGGCACTTAGCAGTTTCTAAAAACCCAACTCTTTGAAAAAGTCTCATTTAGACACTCATCAGTTAGAGCCCTTTAATTTGGTGCACATCTCTTAATCAGCCAAATTGTTATAGACTCCCACAGCTTGGACTGCTTTGACATTTGAAGGTGCCTTTTACCCAGAAATTCCTATTAATCATAGTGGGAATATGGTTAAAGTCTCAACTTGGCTCTACTTGGAAATGTGTGCTCAGCCATGAGTCAACTGACACATATCCCCTCCCCTGCATACCAATAAAAACAAACAAATAAAACCAACCAATCAACCAACCAAACAACCCCCTCCAAACAAACAAAAACAAAACAAAAACAAACAAAAAACAAACAAAAAAACCCACAAAATAAGCCCACCTCCCCCAAAAGCCCTTTGATTTTTCTTTGACTTCCCAGCAAGAATCCCATGCTATCATTTTCTCTGGAACTGATTTAGGCAAGACCATATTATTCAATCCTCAGTGACTCAGTATAGTCAGGTATGTTTTTTGGAAAAGAAGAGAGGCATGTTAAGTGGTACTCTTACCACTTAACAAAAGACATGGGTCTTTTGCGCACTCCTATACAAAGCATAGAGAGGATTATTTTAATCTTTAAAGAAAAAAAAAACAAAACAAAACAAAAAAACAAATCAAAAACAAAGGGAAAAAAATTGCTGAGTGATTCACTGTTGTTAATGAGTGACTTCTGTCTTACTTCTCTCAAAATTCAGTACTCTTTATTTGTTTCCCTTCAAAACCAGTAAGACACAGAAAAAAGTGAGTTACAGGTCAGTTTGTCTGTAGATATTGCAGACGAGAGGAAAGGGCTCCAAAACCAGTGCCTCAGGCATTTTTGTTAGTTCTATGCACTTGACTTAATCATAATTTTAAAATACTTTTGCAGCAATTGTTACTTCTCCTCCTTGATGGCAATAAACTACTACCCCAAAATGTTAGAGAAGTAACTGGATAATCTTTCGCCTCTCTGATATAGACACCATCTCTCGTCCCTATAATCAGTGACTGGTGGGCCATTTTTATTTAAAATGTCCTCACCTTTTTTGAGTCCTTGAATCCAATGTACACAGCTCAGAATATCGTGCATAATTCAGAAGAGTATAAATAGATCTGAAGGCTTCCCATCCACCTAAAAGTCAGTATAAATTAGGTGGTTATTTCTCTGTGGTGGTGTTATGCACTTTGTTGCATTGGAAGAAATAAGAAATCTTTGGTGGTCGTGTTGACACATCTGATGTGGCTGTCCATCTCCAATGAATACCTTTCTAATGAAAGCAAGCTTCTTTTCCAGAAAGAAAACAATAATCCCCATTTTCCGACTCTCAGCTTAGTCATCAAAACAGACAGTCATGATGGTAAGATACATAAGAGACATAAGATACATGAGATCTTGATTTAGTCTGAGCTGACGTCAGCTTTTACGTCCACTTTGCAAGACAGTGTTACGACACTAGGCTATAATAACCGTAAGAAAGAAAGAAACAGCTTTAGATGTGAACTTCTGCAATGCTGAAACCACAAAATTCCAGGGGTTGGAAGGAAAGATGGTAAAAATAAATTTAAGATCTATCATAGAATAATGCAAATTATTGATCCTTGAAATAGGAAGGCACATAAATAAAAACAACATAACCTACAAAAATTATAGCTAGTCCAGGCTAAAAAATAAAGTGACCAACTACCAAAACCCAAAATCTTAGGTGTCTTCAATATAGTACTCTCCCAATGGTCTGATGATTCATGCATTCCTGGGCTTCATACTGCATTTGAAAGAGGGAAGAGGGCTCTCAGCCAGAATATGCCATAGGGAGGCGTCATGATTGAGACTACCTGCAGATAGGGTTTGCCTTCTATTAATTTGCATTGTAAGAAATTCACTCATCTCTCACCGTTCAAACAATTTTTACTTTCTTTTATTCTTATTCCTGCTTTGATGAGTGTTTCAGGGTTCTCTCCTCAAATAAGGAAACTGTGGGTGTTAACTGTCATCTGAACAGACCTTAAATCCTGATCTGATTTTCTGTGCTTAAGGTTGCTGTCATCATCTACTCCAGAGAGTTAAGGGAGATTAAGCAGCTGCCCACATTATCCTGAATCACCTTCATATTTCCCACAACATATGTTTGTGTATGTGGGTAAATAACTGTAGCTACTCAGAGACACCTGTGTGCCTACAGAGTTAGGTGATTCCAAAAAACAAGATTATCATCTGGCAGCTAAGGATTATTTAGTTTCTTAAGCCTTTATTTTGTTAAGATTCAGGTGAACTTTATCCACTAAAATGTTTTTATCCATAAAACATACACCAAACCACTAGCACTTATATGATGATATTATGGGGATGAAGGAAACCGTGCTGATGTACTGTCACCTTCATTAAAAAAAAAACAACAAAAACAAACAAACAAACAAACAAAAAAACAACAAAAAAACCCAAAACCAAAACAAAACAAACAACAAAAAAAACAAAAAAAACCCACCACCAAACAAACAAAAAACAAACAAAACCCAAAACTCTTTAAATGCTTTAGTCTCAAGTAAAATTATTGAAATAAACTTTTCATCTTTTGTCTTTACTACAGAATAAAGTAATGATTTCCGGGAATGAGTTAGAAGAAATGGATAATATCTAAATAGAAATGTAGAAAAATATTTTTGAGCCTTTGCATTAAATTACTATACCTATTCTCAGCTGAAGATTTTTAAATTCAGCCTTGCTGATGCATTCCTCACATTCAATATCATTACTATTATTCCCATAGTTAGTATTCATATTTTACTGTTTGATTTGTTTTGTTGGATTCTGGTTATCTATGGCTCTTCTAAATCAACTTTACATTAGTTTACATTTTCTGTCCCAGCGTTCATTCAGATTTTGCTTCCGTAATTGCCAGTGCAGTCTGCATAGCATTTGACTTCATATTCATCAACTACTGCTGTTTTATAAACATTAAGCTGGTTGTACTTCACGAAGTGAAAATTGTAAATGCGTGTCCTTTCCATTCACACAGCACCAAATCATGTTCAGGTACCAAAACATAAGTTCACCAGAGATATAATTGCATTTATTTTGTTCTGCTAGTTACTTCCATTAACATGTAAAGCTTAAAAGACCTTCAGCTTTTGAAATCTTCTTCAGAATTGTTCTAAAGTGGCTCTTCAATCCTGCATATATTAGACCTGCCCAGTCTTCCAGCTAACAGCTATAGTGCATGTTTTCTTTTTAAGATATGCTGCATGAATTTTCAACAGGTAATAAGGTTCTGGTAATACATTTGAGGAATGTGTGCTTCTGTGTATGCTGTTTGCTGATTTGGTATTCAACATGGCTTTATGATATTCTGAAAGTACCTTTAGTACTTAGAAACTACTGTCTGATGGCAGATGGCTGTGTCACTGAAATACTTATCAAGACTCTGGAAACGGGCCTATGCAGACCCCACAAACTTCATTTCACATTTATTTCTCATGGAATAATAAAACCTTATTTTGCTTGTAGGTTCCTGAGCTAGTTTTGATCTGTTGCCAATCTGAGCCAAAGATACCACCTCACAAAATACATAGAACCACAGCTTCTCATTATAGGCATATTGATTCTCCTGTTCTTATTTGTTACCACCTTCTGCAATGAATATTTTTAAGGTACTGCATTGTAAAAATTTTTCCAGGGTAATTTTGACAAAAAAAACTTGTTTTTCATGGCAGTTTTTTTATATGCTTCCTGTTTTTTCATCTAACCACTTAGCAGGCTAATTTTTCACAATTTAAGGCTGTGCTATACATAGAATATGTTTTTAAAACCTAATTGTTGCTTAAAGAGCTGGTATTCTTCACTTCCTATGTTCATGTAACCAGTTGTGTCAACCTTATTCTCTAGGAGCATCATAGAATCATAGACTCAGGCTGGAAAAAAACCAGTAAAACCAGTACAAAAAGTGAGTACAGCCATTAATGTAACACTGTCAAGTCTGCCACTAAACCATGTCCCTAGGCACCACATCTACACATCTTCTAGAAACTTCCTGGGATGGCAACCACCATCCCCCAGCAGAAGGTTGCAATGCTTGGTAACCCTTTCAGAGGGGAATTTTTTTACCAATACCCAATCTAAAACTCTCCAGGTACAGCTTTGAGGCAGTTTGTTCTTGTTCTATTAAAAATTAGCTCAGGAAAGAGATTGCCCCCTACCCTTTCTACAGCCTCCTTTCAGCTAATTGTAGAGAGCAACATGGTCTCCTCTGAGCCCCCTTTTCTCTGGACTAAGCAAGCCCAGCTCCTTCAGCCTCTCCTCACGGGACTTGTTTTCTAAGCACTTTACTCATTGCAATAAAAATCTTTCAGGCTTCATGCTCTGACTGAGCCTGACCACTTGAATAACTGTTAAATAGTTGCAGCATTAATAAAAATAATCTGCTAAAGTGCTACTGGAATTTAAACTGTTATTTCACTGGAGTTTATTCAGAGATCTCAAATCTACTCCTGCAGAAGGTGTTCTCTGTTTCATTAGGGTTTTCAGTAGTACAGCTGTTAGCGCCAAGGAAGCAGAGCAAATCAAGAACTGCACCAAACTGGAAAGAAGAGTTTGAGGAAGGAAAGAGGGATACAGAATTGGAACACAGAAATGGGTGGAAAAAGACAGACAGAAAACACTGTTAGAAAGTCAGAGCAGGGAGGAGTTTATCAGGACCATGCAGTCACAGTAAAGGTGAAAGATAGAACGTGGATGTAGTCAGGAGATTGAGAGCTGGTCAAACGGGGAAATGTTTGGGATTACAGAGCAAAGAAAACTCAGGATCTCATTCACTTCCACTAAAAAATTGATTAATTGAATCTGCATATATTGTTCTCATCTTTAATAACTGTTGATACACAAGACGTGGCAATATGAGGTAGAAATTTTGAAGAAATTATGGTTTTTTGATTGCTTTGAAACTCTTTATCATTTCATATCTTGGGAAACCTATAAATATAAATAATTACAGCAGATGACAGGCAACTTCAAATAACTTTTGTTGCAGTAATGTATTCTTGCTATTTCTTTAAATCTGATTTTTGTTTTCTTATAGTACACATGTAAAAAAAAAAGTCACTATATTTATCATCTGCATGTAGAGGAGTTTGGTTTATGTGATAAGATTAAAACCATAATAAATGAAGGGAGGCTAGAATTCTATGTGTACTATGAACAGCACTAACCCATCCTTTCTCCTCCCAAGCTCTTTCATTTGTCTCATTTTGTATGTTGAAGTTTCCCATGGGTGGAAAAAGTGGATTATGAATTTTAATTGATACTTAATTAAGTGTTCGAGCATTCAACTTGAACTTTTTACACTATGTTTTTTATTCATAATGAATAAAGAAAGGGGATACTTTTTCATTGTCAATATACTCAGTTGTGATCTCTCTATAGCCTATTTGTTAGTGTACTTTCCATAATAAATCTTAGGAGTCTCGATTCCTTATGCAGTTATTGTGTAGGATAAATGCAGTGGGATCCAACATAAAATTGAACAGTGGAGATGGAATCTCAGATTTGCCAGCTTCAAGCTGGCTGCCACGCCATGAAGTTATAGAGTCATTACAGTGCATTCACTGTCTTTCAGTGGGGCCAGAAAATACTGCCTTTTCACTTGGTACAGGACTGGTGAGTGTGGCTGAATCTCATCTCTGAACACCCAGCTGCCTAGTGATTGTAGGTGGATATATGTCCTCACATCCACCCAGGCAGAAACAAAAATTTGAAATTAGTGGTCCTGTGGTCCTGTGGTCACAAGCAAAGTGCTCTATTACTGAATTATCAGAGAAAATGAGTGGTATCACTAGCTTTTCCCTTTCTTCCAAACTTATTTAGAAATATATTAGGTCTCTGGTCATGTTCTTGGCTCTAATCTCTGCAGCGACATACAGATATGAATCTCATATGGATTTAAATTTTCTCTGGAGCTGGGAGTTAGGTGACTACATCCTTAGTTTCCATTTTCCTCTAGAGTTATTCTGACTATTTAAATTAAAGTTGGGTATTTTTTGTGTGTGTTGGCCTTTTATGCTCCATTCTTTAACACCAAGTTCTACCCAAATAACACACAAAACACTGTCTGGACTGTACAGTATAAATTTCACTAAGTAGCTGTGGCATAAATTTCCCTTGTGAATGTATAGCCTAACAGCCTGTCTCCAGGCAGCAATCAGGACCCCACTGAGCTTGGCAAGATGCAGTCGCTGATCCAGAGCACTCACAACATAAGCTCATGACAAGAAAGAACAGATGGAGACAAAGGTAAATAGCGGTGTGGTGGCAAACAGAGTAACAATGAAGCTGGGCCCATCTGTTGTTCCAGTAGGCACAGAAACTGTACTTGTCCTCTGCTGTGTCCCATTGCACCACTTCATCTCTTTGGGTACAGCAGGCAGCTTGGTAGATAAATGGATGGGGCTACGCTTTGACTGAGGGGAGTGTATTTATATGTCAACCCTTCCTTCCACACAGACTTTGTTCCCTTCATCCTCTCTTCCTCTCAGCCCTGAATATCATCCCAGTTCTCTTGGCAAGGTGGGTGGGCATGCTGCCCTCAGTGTCTTTGTGGAGCAGCAATTAGGGGCTGAGGGGGGAAATTCATGCATAAAACTCTCAAAGCTTTTCTTTGAAGCAAAAGCTCTCCTAAAAAATAAAATGGTCCAGGAACTGTTCTCTGGTTATGAGAACAAATGATTTGACAAAGCTGGTGTCCAAATGGCTACCTTCTTTGATGCTCCAAAGTAAGCTGTCCATATTAAAACTGCTTACTGGGAGTGTTTTTTGAGGCAGAGTGTCCTTCAGCTGTTTCAAAACATTTGGGAACGTGCTACATGGTGCAGGCTAAAGCCAACTCATAGACAGAACAATTAAGTTGTATCAGTTGTCTCAGGCCAGTGCATGAACCCTGCCCTTATTTAGTTTGTAAATATAGGAGTAGTCTGAGCAAGTAGACCTACTTGTCACTTCATGAAAGATGCAAAATGAAAACACAGAATGCAGATGTGTGGGGAAAACACTTCAATAGCTGGAGAGGTTTTGAAGGCTTGTGACAAACCATCCCTTCCAACTATTTGGTTTGGGTTTGGTATTTGTAATGGGTTGTCAGTTTTACTCAGGAAGAGGTGACCTTCACATTCAGAAATTCTGAATGCTGGATCGATGTAAATAAAACAGCAACTTTCTTAGGCACTAAATAGAAAGCTGTGAAAATCATTCTGGTTAGAGGCAGTTGCTTTTATTGCTCTGCAATACAGCAAAGGGACCACGCTTATTTTAGTATTCTACTGCATCTCACATTGCTATCATCCTGTGTGCCATTTAGTCACAGCACCATAAACCAGAGGCTTGATTTTCTGAAGTGCTCAGTGCCAATCACCTTCAGTCCCCCAGTCCACACGACTGCTTGCCATAATGCTCTCAGGGATACCAACTCCTTCTTATTTTCTGTACCTGTATAGGAGTGTAAACAAAAGAAAAAAAGAAATTGAACAACCAGACAGTTAGTATTGTGCCTGTAGAAAGGAAAGAGACTTATGTAAAATGTATGTATGGAATGGACCTGTTGGTTGGGTATGACTTTCCAGCACTGTGAAGATAGGCAGCATTAGTTATGACAATAAAACTGATCCTGATTTCACTGTCTTGACTAGAATTCAAATTCTTATTTTCTGGGTTTGTAAAATTAATTTAACGTATAACAATATATGTTAACATAACATATAACAATATAACATGGCTGATAGTTACAATCGCAAGTGAAAATGATTTATAAAACTAGCACACTTTTAGCAAAAGGATTATTTCATGATTATGGAGATTTACATTGCTTCTTTGAAATGTTAGTTTTAACAGTCAATGTAGAAGATTGACTTATATATTTAATCTTTTGTGCCTAAGTAAAATCAAATAGGCTCACTTATCATGGTTATTGAAATAACTGACAAAATAAAAATTGGAATGGATATCTTAATATGCTTTAAGAAATAGTATTTATGAATAGAAGAGATATAGTAGGAGCAAACCTTGAAGCATCATCAGAAAAAACATCAATATGCCATCTGATTTTTATGGCAGTATACCTTTGTATCAAAAGACTATATGAGTAGCATGTATCAGACTTCACCCAGTTACAGTCTTCTTTAAATGATTAGGCAACATTTTTATTTTCATGTTGTTTAGCAGAATATAAGTTCATAGCGAAATACCAAATTCATGCCTGTTCATTATTTTAATTAGGAAAATTCCTGTTGTGTGTACAAATTAGAAATGTGACACAAAATGGAATTTTATTATTGCTATTCTTTATATACCAAACAGTATACGCAAGTAATCTTCAGTTTGAGATCTATTTATTTATTTATTTATTTATAAAACCAGAGTTCTAGTTTATAAGTATAAAAGTTAAATATAAGTCATTGATGGACATATCACATTTTTCAATGAACTGAGTCAATTAGAAGCAACAATTCTTTCAGGTCTAAGTATAATGCTGCCTAGTGTCATAAGTAATAAGCAGGGGAAAGTCCAGCTGCTTTGAAATTTTTTGAAGGCTTGTGTAACAAGCAGGTAAAACAATATTAAGTGATCCATTTCTGGATCGTCTATTTAGCAATAAAAATGCTTACAATGTTTCAAGTGCAATTTTGTAATATAAAGAATTTTAAGTGGAGTCACCCATGGGCCCATTTCCCTGTAAAAAAATTGCAAAGCTAATTGTCTAAACAGAGCAATTAATTTAAATCAACACCTCTGGCAACAAAATAAACCTTAAGGATGTAAACATGCTCCTCTTCACAAGTGCACTTACCTTGACAGAAGCTATTAGGATTTGGCAACAAGGTCTAGCTTGACACTCATTTCAGTACTCTAAGACAGGTTCTTGTCAATCTAATACACATTATTATTATTAAAAATAATGACAATACTTCTTAATGATGGTAAAGTGGAAAAGACCACCTCCTCATGTAGAAAACATGAAATTCTGTCTCTACCAGCTACTGGTTATTTTGGGGATGATAACGATGCAGTAAGCCGTTCATTTTCTAAAGGAGCTGACATTTGCTGATGTACATAAATAAGCCAGCTGTTCTTTTTTGGGGGGTAAAACTATCACATACAGTTAAATCTCCTCAAATTGCTATAAAAATCCCCAAAATAAGGTTGACAGTCCTTTAATGGAGATCCTAACTATAAATTCCTAAGTAATTAGAAAGAAAATAATTTTCGGTGTAAAGTAATGCATTCAACTATGTAGGAATGCTTTTTTATGATCCCAAATGGCAATAATTTAGGATGTGAGAAATAAAGACATAAAGACAATCATTGTGCTATTTAATAGGGAATGTGATGGGCAATGAAGCAAGATTACAATTAAATTCCAGCATGCTGTGTCCTACAGGAAAAATCAGCTCTAATGTTTCTAACCTTTATCAACTGGCAATGTTGCAGTTATGATCTCATAAGTAGTTATCAATTCTGTTGGTATGTCACTGACGAGGATTAATACCATAAAACTCTAACAGACTAAATAACGTAAACAAACTTAAATGTACAACATTGCATGGTGACCTTAGAAATGCAGAACTCTATGGATTGCAACTTCACATCATCAGAAGTATTTACAGGCATAGTTTGCCAAATTACAGTGTCTAAAATTAGGAAATCAGGGCCATATTCTCATCTCACTGTGCAGCCTGACTTTTTCACAAGTACTGAGCACTTCTGACCCTATTAATGATAATGAGCCCCAAAATCCCAGAAAACCTCTGAAAATCTGGCAATTTTCTTTTATATAGCTAACTTCAATTATCAAAATTAGAAATTTTAACTGAGAGATTTTTCTGATGTTCATCATATGTTGAAGAGGCATGATAAAAGACAGGACACTTCTTGGTGGTACATGCTTAGTAAAGGAGTAGGCAGCTAATGCCAACAAACTAATGCCATAAATTTTTGAACAATAGACTTTTAGGGAGACACCATAGGTGGACATCCAACAAGGGAAGCTGCAGATTGCGAGAGAATTGCTTTCCCATCTGTGGACCTGACACTTCAACTGAGAGGAGCAAGTGCCATTTTTTTCTGCATCTTATACTGATCTCAAGTGGACTGATGATGCTGAAGCTCTGGCTTGTGTGGACATCTGCTTTTGAGGAAAGGAATTGTCATCCACCCACATATGCCACCCTGTTAAGCAAATAAGTTAAGATCTCATGTCAGTGAACAGCATGGTTCTGTCCCAGTGACCACCACTCCCAGTATCCCCTTAACAGCTGGAAGACATCTTTTTATCTACTTTTTTTTTTTTCTTTTGGTCAGAATGTCACAGAAAGAAGCTGTTTGAAAGGCAAGTTCCTTGTAAATTGGTAGAGCTGCCTAAACCTTCCTAAAGGTGCATCATCCCAAATTCTTGGAGTGACTGAAATACTGATGGGAAGTGTGAAAATAGAGCAGATATATAACCATATAACTTTCCTATTAGTTCCCAACACTTTTCTGAATGGCACTTTTCTTATATCAATGTAAACATGCCTTTGTGTCACTGGAGAGAAAAGCATACTGTCTGGAGAGTGGGAACTAAAACAGGAAATTTTCTGTGAGTTTTTGATACCTGAGTCATGCAGCTGAAGACTGCTTGATTTACTTTTTTATTATTTAAACAAAAATCCTGCTTTTTTCCAGAAGTAAGTTTCTTTAAATATTTTATGTATTTTCACATATTGCAAACTCTAATAACTTTTTATTCCTTTATATTAATAACAATTCTTATATAGTTAAATTCAATAATTATATTTCATTAAATATTAAATTGAACTTCAGTGTAAATATTTGTAATCAATTCTGAGTTACATCGTACCATTTTGCCTTTGCAAAATTATTGATGATGTACAGTTTCTCTTCAATGAACATTAACCAGATGTCAACACTTGGTCCCTGTTTTGATCTTAAGCCTGTGGCTAACTACTGTTTTATATCTTTTAACCCCTCTATCATAGGGTCAATGTCACTCTGGAAGGAAAAAATTGAGGAGGTTATCCAGTCCATGCTGTTACTAGTGATGAATTGCCCTTTACCACACACGTTATGCTGTCATCCTCAGATTTTATTCCTGGATATCATAGGTAGGGAGATTTCAATCACTTTTAGCCTAATTTAATTCCAAAGAGTAATACACCTGATTGCCTTCTTTTGTCCTCTCTTTAATCAGGTCTAATAATTTCCCTTTTATGTCCTTTCTTCTTTTAGCTGGATCCAATCATACAATGAAGCTCTCAGTAATTTTTCCAGTGTTTTTAGTCTGCTCATCCAATACTTTTAGTGATATAAATGTTTCTTTTTCCAATGTTACGTCATCATTCATGTGAAAATTATGCATGTTTCATTTTTGAAAGCTTTGGAATAGACTCCACTTGAATTTTAGCTCTGTGAGAGTGTAAGTGTCCAACTACTAGGGCACAGGACCTCCACAATTTTCACTGGGTACTTCAAGCGTTGAATACTATACATTACTGTCTGAAATATTTACAGATCAGTAGGTTTTTTTAAATTTTTTTTCCCTTAAACTAGCCAAAATCTTACACTACTGAAACAGAAATCACTTTTGGGTAGTATGAATCATGTTTATATGCCATCTATATATGTTTCCTCTTTGGTAGTTTCCTGGAAGGTCAAGTGTGGCTGAATGTTTCTTCTGTCAGATTTCCAAGTTGGTTAGTGTTTTGAGGGGGATCTGCTTGCAAATTTGAAATGGTGAGCTTCAGAAGTATGAAAAGGCTTTTTATAAATTCACAATTGCACTTTCCAAAACCATGGATTTCATAGACTAAGTAAGAATTTGTAAGCACTAGAAGAAAAGAATGTTTTAAGAACTGAATGAGACAGAACAAAAAATATAGGACTATTTTAGAAAAATCTGTATTCTCCCTATAGAGGCCTTTCAGGTCAAGTCTTTTCCTTAAGATTTGCTCTTGGTACAAGATTTGCTTTTGGCTTTTTCAGGCCCCAAGTAATCCACCCAGTGACCTCTGACTCTCAAACGAAAGGATTGTCTGCCATTAGATCTGAAGACTCTTTGTTTCTTCTTGCCCTTTCCCTGCCCACAAACTTCTTCCATGGAGATGTTCTTTCTCATTCCAGAGAATCTAATGTATTAGCCATGAAAACACCAAGAGACAGTAATGTTTAAAAAAACCCCAACGAATAAACCAAGTAATCAAATTATGAACTAGACATAAATACAGATATAACCTGTAAGCATCACAACTCTCCACAACTTGTCTTCCCATTGTTTTTCTGAGTTCAGGAAATATTAGTGGTAAGAAGAAAAAAAAACAGAAAAAAAAAGTTTGGCTTACCCTGAAAAATACATCATATCACAAATTTAAAGCAAGATACAAAATACTCAGCAGCATAATGGTTGCAGTGTCAAGATTTGAAGACACACCTGCATGGTAACACGTTACCCTGAAGAAAGCATACACAGATGGTTCCAAAGAAGCTGGACTTAGAACTGTAAGAAACATTACTCTCTTAGCATAGCAGCCTGTCTGAGCAGTGGGATATGCTTTAGCTTAAGCAGATCTGTGTGGTACCAGTGGATTCATACAAGGCTTAGCATGGCCAAGCTACTTTTTGATATTGATTTCTACAGCTACATGAAACCACTGAGACAAACCCATTCAACACAGTAGCTGAATATGCCAACAAGGCATCTTACTGTTCCACAAAGGCATATTGCAAATGCACATACCACAGCTTTTTAGGATTTGATAATTTGCAGAGAATTTAGAAACCTCAAAACCACAGTTTCTTTTCACTGAACTTCTGTTAGATAAAAAAAGAAGATTAAGGTTTACTTAATGATAACAGTAGCCTTTACTTAATGATAACAGTAGCCTTAACCTCAAACAATCCAACCATTTAAATGCTTTTTGGTTTTTTCTTTGTTATATCTACATTTTATGTTATAAAGTAAATTCGGTGTTTTACTCATTATCTGAGAAAGTACTTGGACCATTTCACGCAATTTTGTGTTTTATGTGTATTTAAAATCGTTATAAACTGCTACAAGTTGAAGAAACAGACTGTTTTGTTATAGCACGAGACTATATGTTCTAACAATAATTGGAAAGCACTTTTGTTAACAGACTCTCCAACATCATATATACACAACAGTGACAAATAGCACTTATCTTATTAGTACCTCACTACTAATCCATCAGCTTTAACTAACTCTCAGATGACCTGAAACTCTGAAGATTTCAGCCTTAACTTGCATGCTTCAACAATTTTATTATGTTAGCTTTCTTTCTATATACATAATGCACAGATAAACTGATCCACTGGGGCACTGCCTTGTCTTCAATATTCAGTTGATTAAGTGAAGTCCCAACCTGAGTAAAATGAAAAAAGAAGTAGCGATGGTAAATACATTTGCAACATGAAGAAAATAGTATTAATACATCACAATGGAGAATAAACTGCAGTTTTAGTATTTGATAATTTCTTCAAAGTTAAATTGTAGCCCTGAATCTTATATGACAGGCACGTGTTTTTACCAATACAAAAGTAAATTAAATGTACTTTCTAACTAAATGGATGCAAGGAGAAAAGAGAATAGATGTGCGATTTTTCAGGGATCCAACTTAATGTCATCAACAGAACAAAATCAGTAATCACTGCATAGTTACTTACAGGGAAATGTTATCTCAAACTTCACCATGTGTGACTAATCAACAAATCCCTATCAAAGAAAAGGACTCAGATGAGCACAGGCAATGTGTTCACAAAGCTCAGGAATAAACATGAGGAGTAACCACAGCTGTTACAAAGAAAGCTAAACTTGTTTTAAAAATGAACCAGAGGGTGAATTTTGTTTTATATAAAGGGCTAAGTAATTTTAGTGGTGTTTTAAATGGCCTTTCCTTAGTTAATAAAGAAGTTTAAATACCTTCCTAAACTGTCCAGATCAGCATGGAAGAAGCATACAATGGCCTCAACCCAACTTGGAATATAAAGTTTGAGGAACTAACACAATAAACTTTGAAGACAGCAGTGGGTTTGAGCTCTTTTTGTATACTCCTTAAGAGTGACTGGGGGCATCCATTGTCATGATGGTGAGCATACAGAGATTTCACTCTAAGCATATGCCTATCTCTATTGTTCACTGGGAAAATTGAAATAAATGTCTTCAAATAAAGGCCCAATGTTAGATAAACAAAGGCACCTGAGATCCTCTCCAGATTAAAAAAAAAAAAAAAAACTGCAAATGCCCTTACAAACTATTTTTGTTCATATTCACATTATCTGTAAGATTAAGCATGTATTTTCCTATATGCGATATTACAACGATATTTTGAGTTGTCTGGTTTGAAAAGTTACAGGACTGCAAGAAAAAGTAGCAATGCACAATCAAAACTTTTTATTATATTTAGTAGCTTCAGTTTTGTAATATCACACTGAATCAATTAGATTCGCCAACTTGGATTCACACTCATTTTGCACTGTTTATAGTGAAAAAAGCGAATTTTATAGCTCTAAAAGAACTCTTCTTAATGTTTACAACATTAAAGGCAAAAAAAGGAGCTGAAAATCTCAAATAATGTAAGAAAATTTATTAGTTTTGTCATGAGAATTTTGAACTGGAATGTCAAGTTATTGCCATCAAAACAATATGCAAGATGGTTGAAAGTTAAAAAAAATCCCTGTTTTCGATTCTTTCTTGTTAAAAAAAAACTCCAAACAAATAAAAAAAAAATTAAATATGCAGTCTCCTCTATGAATATTTATAATTACAAACTATATAAAGGGAAATGATTAAAAAAATGTTACATTGCAGTTTACATATGGCTGCTTCCTATGTATACTTTGAGACAAAATGAGAGATGCAACTTCAGAAAGTTGTTGTACCTACAGTAGTGGAACTGTGAAATCAACAGTAGCAAGACTGTGAAATCAATTTCTCTCATTTTCATGCATAGGTATTTATACAGAAATTTCTTTACACCTCCTCTATGGTATAATTCTATGGTTTGTATGTGTGGAGGAGTCTGTGAGAACATTTTGTGTACAAGATATCAAACAATAAACAAGTACATGTGTAAAGTAATACACTAGCTAGTACAGCTAAGAATTGAGAGTAAACCATAGTTGTTAACCTCTTTTCTTCTCTGAGACAGGAGTTAATTGTGTCCCATATGTTTTTACAATGATAGGTTTCCTATGGAAAATTATTTCTTGTTGTTCTTAGTATGTATATTATGAAGTACCCTGCAGTTCCATAGGAATAAAGAAAACGGCAAGATCAAGAGGTAATAGTCTGTCTCAATAGATTGATTTGTTTGACATTTTAATCCCTCTCATACAGTGTATTTCAAACAAAAGAGCTACTTTTTCAAGAGTACCAGTGCCTCAGAGATTATTGCCCTTTCTCTTGGAGCAATCAGAGTCTGGTGATTCAGGTGAAGACAAAGTATATTTTAGAGAAGAACAACCAAGAAAGGTAAATACTTTAGTCTGCTGGCTAGTCATCCTGTATGCTGTGAGAAGAAAGAGTTTAGATACAGTCTTTAAAAGGGGGATAAAAAGATCAAGGTAAATTTAAATGCTTTGAAAAATAACATCTCATCTCATGGTCCAAAGTTCTATCTACTAGTTTCACATCCTATAAAACTGCATTTCTTTTTACTAGTTTTCAATTTGATTTGTCTCAATACAACTTACATAAAGACAAATACATAGAACAGTAGTAGGTAGAATGATAGAAAATATGATCCTTATCCACTTCTGTTCATCCCTGATAAAGATAAATGCTATTTCTTTATTTTAATCCTACACTCTTTCCTGAAAAGTGATCAATTGGACAAGTTTAATCACCTAGAATCCCTCAGAATCCCACACTATTCTGGGCTGAGGGAGACTAGTCTTTTTAACCAGGATGGTAGCAGTAGCATCCCTGCTCATACAGGATTTGGCGTTACAGAGGAATATGACCTTTGTCATGTTAGTCATACCTATGGCAATCCTTTTGTCTAATAATAATTCCTTCTCTCTTCTCAAGTCTAGATTTGAGGTATTGCATTTCAGATCTGAAAGGAGTAAATTGCACTGTGTGTTTCACAAGTTAAAGTTAATTTAAAGGTTTCACATATTTTTCACACATAGTATGCATAAAAGTTCAAATTATTTTAGTTTGAATTTTGGGATGTAAAAGTTGGAATTGCAGTCTAAGTTAGGGCCTGCCCTTTCTTTCATTGCCAAAGAAAATAGTGACCAGCTTGAGAGGATGATTCATTCTCTCTATCTATGATCTTAGGGGAAATTGTCCTGTAGGGCTGATGTCTGTCAACAATCAGTAATGACAGTGAGAGCTCAAGTTCTGAATTTAGATTATATATTTTAATACTATGGGCTTGTAATATTGTGAGCTGAATCTTAGGCTGCACATTAAATATGAACCCAGTAAAGGTTTATGGTTATCATTATTTTGGAAAGTTTAAAAGACCATCTTGTTTCTTTATGAGTGGAGATTTTTGATATGTCTTGGTTCTTAAAATTCCACTAAACCTTTTATTCTGTCTTTAAAGGTATCAGCAGAAGACACCTAGGAAAAAATATAATACATGTAGGAAGTTGAGAATCATCTTTTCTCTCATATATTTTGATATATTCTTCTAATTTCTGTCAATCAGTAGTTCAGAAATGTACTGATTTGGGTTTCCTCTGGATCTTTATTATCTTGAAACAAAAGTATTTTTAAATAATTTAACTATTGTTGTTGCTGTTTTTACTATTAGTAGTAATATTTAATGGTGGCCATATCTTATATTATTTTCTTGGGACTTCTTCTGGGTCTTAGGACAATGTTTATGTTGTGTGGTTATGTATCATACGAAGTAAAACTTTTTTCAGTTGAATTGAAACTGACTGACAGCTTTAGCAGGTGTCTCCCACCTTTCTGTTTGGGCATCTTCTATTTGAGAGGCACTAGACTGAAAAGACATCAGCAGTTGTGTGCTGACTTGTGCTAAGAGCAGACAGACGTGTCTTTGAGAAATAAATGGATAAGAGAACATTTGTTATTTTGTAGCAATATTTGAGATCTTGTCCGAGTTCTACTTTTGGCCGTGTTAGGTTAACAATTGGGCTTAATGATCTTAGCGGTCTCTTCAAATCTTAATGATCCTAGGATTAGTTTATTTCAATACAAATTGCATGTATTTCATATAAATCAGGTGTACTATTTCTGTTTTGGAACCAGAGAACAGTTATCAAACATTTCCAGTTTACTTCAACCACCTGCAATACTTGTGTTTCAAAAGATCTAAAAATAAATCTATAGTAAGGAATAATCTCAGCAGAAGTATTAGAAATTTTCTATGAAAATTCTATTTGTTTAAAGGCCCAGGAAAAAAAATAGCCTAATGAAGAAATACTATACAGGAGTTTCTGATGAGCTCTACCTGAGTATGACTTCACTTGCATATGTTTCAGCAGGATTTGCAGTCACTAATTCTACTACATTGCAAATAATTAGATGTTTTTCAAATAACTACTTCACACCCATCTGTAAATCTGCTGACCTATGAAATAAGATGTGCTGTTTTGCAAGCATTGTAACTTAATTCTAGATTCTGCAAGGGCATGCAAGGGAATGTTGTCACAAGGTGTATTAAACCTTCATTCCAAAGTCCACACATATTTCTAGTTGTTTGCTGCTTAAACTTTTTCTAATTGGACATTACGTTTGAAATGTGAAGATGTCTTGAGTATATTTCTTCTTAGTGGCTGTTACCGTGCTGTGTTTTAGATTCGAAATGAGAATGGTGTCAATAACACACTGATGGTTTGGGTTTTGCAAAGTGATGCTTTTCCTTTTTTCTTGTCTCATGCTCTGCCAGCAAGGAGGAATGCAAAAGAAACTGGGAGGGAGCACAGCTGGGACAGGTGACCTGAACTGACCACAGGGATATTCCACACCACAGAACATCATGTCCAGTGTGTGAACTGGGGAGAGTTACCTGGAGGGGGAACCAATCATGGTTTGGGAATTGGTTGGCGAGTGGTGGGCAATTGCGTTGTTCATCACTTGATTTTTTCCCTTTTTCTTATCATTATTATTATTTCCCAATTTCCTTTTATGATTGTATTTTGCTTTATTTTCAATTATTAAACTCTTCTTATCTCAACATACAAGTTTTATATTGATTCTCCTCCCCATTCCACAGGGGTGAGGTGAGAAGAGAGGAGGGTATTGAGCTGTGTGGTGTTTCATCTCCGCTGGAGTTAAAACCATGACCAGATCATCACAATTGCTAAAATCACAAAATAATTTCTTTTTCACTGTATAGCTATCAAAGTTAAACTCTGTGCATGTTAGTAAAACTGCAACTTTGTAAAACTACAACTTTTTAAACAAATATTTTAGTTTTGCAGTCCATGTGAGTTTTATCAAAATTTATTTGAAAAACCCCCAAAGCAGCAGAGTAAAATTAAACTGTGAGCAACTGCATCCACTTTCTAAATTTTGTAAACCTAAACTCTGACACACAAAGGTAATAATTCTCTTTTTACTGTAGTGAAAGTAAAGAATTTTTCCAAAAACAATAAAACTTTTCTGAGTCTGCATTAAAATCTTGTCCTCTCAGATCTACGCAACGTGGAATCTCTTGTGTAATATTTTTTTGTGATACTTAGCAGAAGAAAATAAGTTTATATTCTCATTTTTTTCCTTAATAATTTAAAAGCTTAACCATAATAATAAAAAAACTTCCAGAACTCTAGAAGTCTATAATAATATGAGAAAATAAAAATACTTTATCAGAGATGAGAGCTGGGCAAACATCCAATCACTAGAAACTTTTCTGAAACTAATATAATAATCTTTTTAGCATGTCAGCAATGAATCAGAAGGAAATTGCATAAAGTGAAAATGTCATAGGTATCATCAGTTTAAAATATTTTTCTTGTCTTCTTTTTGTGCTTGGGGCGTGCACATGTTGGAGAATATATGTTGCTGTGGATTTACAATCAGCAATATTCTGGGGATATAAAATATGTGTCTGGAGACTGGGATGTGTTTTCATCCCATGGTTTAAATTGATAAGGAAGTTTTCTTTCTAAATCTATTTAAAAGTCTCTTTGGAATGGATTTTCTTAGTTAATTTGTCAATAATAGTAACCTGTTTCCTAATCCACAGATGTTATTGAAAAATAACCTTTTAAATTCCTTAATAATCTTTTTAAAATTGAGGTATTGTAACATTTGCTATGTATTATCAAAGTACCCTGTGGTTATTTCTACCTAACACAGACTAATGAGGATCATGAAACAAAGCACTTTCCCAAAGATAAGACAATGTTCTATCTAGTGATGCTTCATCTGGCAGGGGGAAGGACTTCTAAGAGACCCTGAACTTCTAAGAGGAAGGATAGTATTTCCAGTTGCCACTGAGATCTGTGGAAGCTCTGGTATGAAGTGGCAGCCTGGGATTCTCTGTAACTTCCAGGGGAGCACTGTAGGACCCAAACACAAAAGATTCTTTTGCTCTTATTCTCTTTGAAGATTTGTTTGATTGCTATAGGATTGTAAGTGCTTCTAGTCCTGTTTTGATGAAGATGATGTGACTTTCTCCAGTAGAAATGCACTTTCAATTTCACTTCTTTGACAGTGAGGAGGTTTTCTTCCACTTCTCCTGTAATGTGAATTAAAAAAAAAAAAAATATGGTGGACAATAATACCCTGAGATTTTCGCAAAAGAGAAGAGAAAACATTGTTCTCACACCATTTCAAATAGGTGATTGAAAACATTCCTTGAAGATCGGAATAATATAAGCAACAAACTTAAGTTTATTCATTGGTAAGTTAGTAGTTTACAACAGAAAAGTACAATTAGAGAATAATTAGGTTTAAATCATAATAATGCATAGCACATTCTCTTCATTTCATAGGCAGTCATGACAGTACTTTTTAAAGAAAAAATAATTTATTGGGATATAAATAAATTATAATTATTATGTAATTATGTTGTGAGGATAATAAAGAAAAACCTAATTTTTCTAGATCTTCACAGAGATACTCATTGCACAGGGAATTGAGTCCTCAGAAGAACAGCATGGTTTGTCAATCTTTGGTCATGATGGGGGGGAGGTTCTATAGTTGAGGAGAAACCTGTTACAAGGGTCTTTGCAGCAGCATCTGAAGATGGATTAGGAAAGACTCCTCAAAAAATTTTTTGCATAGTTCTTTCAAACCAACTGGCCCTAGAACAAGCATAATTCCTTGTTCTTAACATGTCTTCAGAATTTGCAAAATATCTCTTAAATAAACTGCATACAAAAGACTGATCCACCTGACCATGTCCGTGGGAATATTTTTTATTAAAGATTTATAGTCTATATGCAATTTAATTACTTCTATACCAGAAATCACCCCTAGGAAACTTTGGGACACACCACTCAGGGTGTTAATCAACATTTCAAAGCACACAAATTGGACTAGACACAGCTGGAATTGCCTCAGGGTATTTTTTGACCTGTCCAAAATTCTTACCAGGAGTACTCCTGTGGTAATCAGTCAATCACTTAATTCTAACAGTTCAGTTAATGATCTAGTTTCAAATCAGTCTGTTATCTAAATCCAATCCATAATCTCATCTCTACAGGTGACTACCGAGCGATTTCCTGGGCCACTCAGGAATTAATGATTCCAGAGTGATCACTGTGGAGACAGACACAGACCCAGTATGTAACAGGAAAAGCCCAACTTTACCATGGAAAATACTCAGTTACATACTTGTAATTTAAGTCTTATAACTCTTACCCCCAGTAGACCTTCTTTTACACATAATGCTCTTTTTTACTGTACTTTTAGAAATATACTGAATAGTGTGCTTTTACTGGCAGTATTTTTGGGATTTGATCCTGATGCCTGTCAGTACTGCTGTTCCTGCCCCTCAAATACATTCCTCTTCCCATCCTGCTTCAAGCTCATCAGCACATGTGGAGGTAAAGCTGCAAAGCCCGAAATGTAGCAGGAATTACTTGCAGGGCTCAGCCGGCGGATTAGTACTCTGCAATTCCCATCTCTTTCCATGACAAGAGCTCCCACTGCTAGCCCTGATGAGGGAGGAGAGCAGAGAGGAAGAACAAGAAGAAACACCTGAGATTAGTGCTAGGAAGCGTAAAAAAACCTGTGCTAGCTTTCAACGAACTGGATATCAAGGGCAGGAACAAGTAGCAGACAAGAACAGGGAGATACTTCCGTAAGATGTAGGAGATTTCAGAAACATTTTTTTGTCAGTCTTAAAAGAAATATTTGACTCAGAATTAATTCGTGAAGTGCTATTTAGATGAAAATTACTTCTAATCAAGCTTTGGGAAAAGCCAATACATTTCCGAAAGACCACACAAGAGATAAGGGCCTTTGAATACATTATTTTTTAATTGTTTTACACTTCAGAATATATTGCAAGGTTAAAATATCGATTAACTATGGTCGTGGGTAAAATTTCATTTTCTGCAGCTGGGACTCTTATGCCATAATAATAATAATACATTTTTTAAACTGACCTTATTGAATAAACCCCTATAATTTAATGTTGTGAAATGTGGTGTAATATTTGTTACTTAAGGAAGGACTGGGCACATCACGCATCCTGTAAAGTGATTGTATATATGTTTTACCTTCAAGCAAATTTGATAAATTTCTCTGCCTGTGCATATGCACATGGATTTTCTGATGCACAGTTAATGCAGATTGTTACTTAAGGAACAAAAGATAAGAAAGATATATATTCCTCTTTTTGGTGTTGTTTTTTTTTTAAAAGTTACTGCGTTAGAAACAAATTAAATATTTGCCATGTGACACTGAGAGTCCAAAATATATCTATGTCAGATCTGCTCAGCTGCCAGTTGCAGTTAACCCAGCAAGTTGCAAGTGCAGCTCGAAATCTCAAAAAGTTCTTTGTACAGGTACTTCAGTGAAGAACCCAATTAATCACAATCAGACACACCGAGCTTAATTTAATATTTAGTCCTGAAGCTGTATGATGTCTGACTATGGTTGTTTGCATTTGGCCTGCTGTACAGAACCACTTAAATAAAGAAGATACAAGTGAGAGTAAAAAAGTCATAATTTAAATGTAACGTAAATTTGTATCTCTGTCCTGGTGGTATCAGACTACATGAGTATGACCCCAGGGAAAGAGTTACTGCTGATGCACATGGCTGGGCCATATGTGTGGATTCAGGATTGTAATACCTAAGTGTGGGATCCACACACTTCAATGGCAAAATAGAACACTTATCCTTACTCACTATAATGCAGGTCAATAGACATACTTATCTACTGTTTTACAATTTATTTTCCAATTTCAAGTGCCTGTACTCCTGAGACTTAAACATATTTTCTGTAAGGCATAAAATTTTTTTTCTAATAATCAAACTGCATTCCTTTGTCATCTCCACAAATTTCAGTCCAAATTATTTTTTCTCAATATTTTTTAATATCTTATTCTGAAATGTCCCTTCCAAAAGATTAAATAAATTCTCTCTTTTCTTTGTGTTACAATAGGAAGTGATTGGGTATTTTTTTCCATAGAGCAAAGTCTCAGTCTGTCTAGATAGAACTTATTTTCTTGTGTAAACAGTTTTCTTCCATCTGTTAATGGTTTCAGTGCTTAAATAATAACAACATTATGCAAAATAAAGAGTTGGAAATTCATCTGCAGACTTTCTTCATTCTACATTGGTAAAGAGACTGCAGAGATCATTAAGCACTCGCCATCCCATCTCATGGTTCTTAATTTTGGGATGTCCATAGACAAGGTTTTAAGAAGGTACACTGGGATATCAACTTTATGCATTTGTTTATACTGGCTTGTGTTTTGGTAAGGCAACTGTCTTGCTCAAAATTATTGCTCAAAAAGATGCTGAGATAAAGTGCTCATGTTCTTAGCTTCACAATATTTAGTAGGTGTTTGTTGTTGTTCTCATTTTCTAATATATATTTTCTCTATGTATTTTTATGAGAAGGAGTTTGTAGGACTTTTCCCTTTCCTAGTTTGCTGCATAAAAAGATGAATCATATCTGCCTGAAGTGAGTGCTTCTCTGAGATAAAGGTCACAATTTGCTCTATAGAGAGGGAACTCTCTTTTTCCTTGAAATTCAGTTTCTTAAACTTGGTGACCATGAAAGAGTGATTTATATTGCTACGGTAGAGCAGTTTAATGCTGCACTTGGATTTGAACAAAAAAAAAGAAAAAAAAACAACAAAAAAAGAAACACATTTGCAGTATGCGGCAGAACTAATTTAAAAAAAAAAAATATATAAAAAAGCTGAGAACCTTGAAGCTGAGATAGAAATAGTTAGTTCTGAAAAAGCCTATGGTTTTAGCAAAAGAAATTCATCTGCAGCTCAGTAAAATACAATGCATTGCAGCCTGCTTTAAGTAACATCAGTCTAAGCAGTCTGTTAGACTAAATAAGGAGCAAACATTTTGTTAAATAAGACTGGTTTCTAAATTACTAATCTTCATGCTGCAGTCATTCACTTGTAATTTCAGTGGCATTGGAAGTGGGCTTTTCTTTTTACAAATCAGAAAATAGAAAGAAGAATTTTCTATGTAAGAAAAGGATGTTATATACACAGAATTTGAAGCATTTTGCAATACTTAGGACAATTTCTGTTTATGTTTTAGAGGAGGTGCCTCAGAATCCAGACATGGGAGTGTGTAGCTATAATAACCCCTATTAGAGATTACAAATTATTAGATTAGAATTAGAGTTTATAAAAATAAGTATGTTGCAGTGAAGTACTGAACTTCTGTAGTAAAATTTGTTTCATGTTGGACTTGTCAGTAAAAAAAATCAAAACAATTTACTGAAGCCCATGTAAAACTTGAGCACAGTCTAAAAAGATGCAGATAACTTCCTGGGAGGGGAAAAAATTCTAATCAGGATTAGATACCAAGGGAGATTTCCTGTATTGTGCACAGAGTATACACCATAAAGACAACCTAGTAGAGTATCAGGAAAATAAGTATAAAATTAAGGTTCAAAATGGTTTAATTTGTTGGCTAGCAGTTAACACAATAAAACCTACCATGGAAAAGTAAAATACTTGAAATATCCACTTTTGCCAAGGCATTACTGCTTTGGATGTGACATATTTTTCTGTTCAATTTAGGACATATTTGAATATGACCCACTTAAAAATCTGACTCAAACATTACTCTAGTGATATGTACAGAAAGATGAATGCAGAACTGGGAAAAGAGTAGAGAAAATTTAAATTAAAAAATAAATATATACAAAATAAAGAAAAAAAGGATTATGCTAGACCAGAGGAAGCAGAGTGAAAAGCAACTATAGGGAGACTAAAAATAGGAATAAAGATATATGGCATGTGCTCTACTCTTATCTAGGAAAGATATCTAGAAATATGCACTGCTTTTGCTGTTCAATTTCCACTCATGTCTTGAATTAGGGAAATTCGTTATCTGAACATGTTGAACCTCAAAAGGCTGCTCAGTTCACTGGAATTTCTGGGTGAAAGTTTAAGTCAGTTCTTATTTTTTCAGTACTGGTTCATCCATTCATAGGTCTGATACAATAATTCGGCTTTTCCTAAGGTAGTTGTAAAAAGCTAGAAAAGATTTAACATCTCCATTCTGACCTCTTACAAACCAAAAATAAGAAATGTAGAACATTTTTTTCCCCTTTTTTTAAACAAATGGATGTTTCTTAGAATAATACAAAAAGTTAAACTAATTATACTGAGTTAAACTAGTGATTTTTTTTAACCCAGTGTTACCTCCCTGTCCTTGGCTAGATGCTTATTAAAGGTCAATGTATTTCCACCAGTGCATTATCAGATTTTGGCAATCAGTACTTAAGATCTTCTGTAGTGAAGACTTTACTTCTGCATCACACTTTAATAGACCTTGCTGGATATTTTTCTTATGAATTTGTCTAATCTACTTTTGATCCCATTTCTACTTTTGACATCTAAAATATCCTGTGGCAATGAGTGCCAGTATTTAATTATGCATTCTCTGAAAATCTGCTTCCCTTGATTTGCTTTAAACCAGTTGCCTTATAATCTCTTTTGCTGTCCCTACTTTCTGTGCTATGAGAAACAGTGAAGAATGGTTTCCTATTCATCTGTTCCATGCCATTCATTATTTCATTTACACTTTTATCATACCATACCACCTGTTCGTGGAACCTGATGATCCTTGTTCTATTTAATTTTTCTTTCTACAGAAACCATTTTATACCTCTGAGAATTCTTCTTCATATCAATTATATCCTTCTTGTCAGCAAGTGACCAGAGCTGTATGCAATATTTGAGACATTGGAATGCCACAGAGGTATTATTGACACAGCAGTATTATGTGTTCTTTTCTCTGTTCTTAAGAGCTCATGATGTTCAATTTGGCTTTTTGACCTCAGGTGAATACTGAGCTGATTTTTCTTAAGTTCAGATGCAGATCTCTCACTTGACTAAAAGCAAAATTTAAGTCCATCAAAATGCATGTACAGTTAGAACTGTAGTTCCCTCTGGGCATTAAAATTTTTGATACTAATTTCTTTCCCAGAATATTTTTGACTGAGATTTTTTTTCTACTCTTTCAGTTTGTTTACTTATGCCTATTCTCAAGTATCATTAACCATCAAACTTTTATCATGCCACTACTCATCCTTCTGTATTAGGTTTGTTAGGCAGTTCATTTGATCTGCGCAAATACCATGACACAATCCCATGCTAGCTAGAACACCAACCATTTCTGTCTACTAGTATTTTCATGTTAGGTAGCTAGTTATTGATACAAAAGATCTTGTAGCCAGTGACAGTATAAAAAATCCCACAAAACCCTAACAAGCCTATGAAATATTCCTTCCTTCTGAAAAAAATCTTTATGCTTCACTATTATATTTCGGTTGCCACATCTCTTATTTCCATAATGTTGATTAGCAAAGAGTCAAACCTAAGTACTTGTTATTATAGAAAAGCTGACTTTGTTTTTATCTGTAGAATTTCTGTACTGGGAGAACTAAAGGGTTTGAGAGGGAAACAGGCAAAATATTCCTTCCACTTCTGGTGAAACCTAGATGTTGTTCAGTACAGATTATCATCTCACGGCAGCCATTCCAGTGAAATTTAAACTCTTTGCTGAATGGTGAACCTATTAAATTGTGCACTTAGTCATAACCTGAACATGGTGTTTTATAGCAGGAGGAGTATCTTTTCTTGTACTTAATTATTTTGTCTGTGTGTTAAAATGACATTTTCTGAAATCTTTCTGGTATTTTATATTTCTGGAATTTATAATTTCTGGTATCGTCACAGTCAAAGAGAATCAAGTGAGTTAAAGTGAATATTCTCTCAGGAGTAACTTCAGATCCAGTCACTCAGGAGTGACTATTTTTCTGTTGGGGGTTTGACCTTCTAAAAAATTAGTTAAAAGAGAGAGCATATCTCTCTTTTAGCTGAAATGGAAAGGACTCATATTTCACCTTTCTGGCAGAGATAGTAGCTGAAGTTTAGTTCTTTTATTATAAACACAAGAAGGTAGGTTGTAGTTGATGTCCCATGCAGGAAAGCTACAAGGATTTGAGGAGGCTTCTTAGTATTTCAGTTTTATTTCTGATATATATGGAATTTTTCCTTCAGCCTGTTTCTAATACTGAACTGGTAGCATTCATCTAAGTACAAAATAGCCAGAAATATAGGAACATATATTGTGGCAGCATTCTGAAATGTTAGTAGGTGGAGTCAAGTAAGAGAAAGAGCAGGAAAAAAAAAAAAAACAATAAAAAACCTCTTAAAAAATACTAAGAGATTCTGTCCATCACCAATTTAGCTAAATGTTTTTGGAATACAAATTAAGAAAAATATGTCAGGAAAAAAAATATGAGAAGAAGAAAAAACCCTGGAAAAGTAACTGTCCAACAGAGGAGATTAAGAATTCACATAACAATCAAATAGATTTTATCCTATGGCCAAAATATACTGTCAATATCAAGAAGAATATAATAAACTATAAATATATATAAGGTGTATGAAAATATGAAGTGATATTCATATTGGAAAAACAATTAAAAATTATTTTTCTTTT
>VWZS01010177.1:427550-467705 GCA_013397075.1 Rhabdornis inornatus
TTTTCTTTTATAATAGAAGTAAATTTTCACTTTTTCACTTTTTTTTTCCAATTCCATGGAAATTGTATTTCTATAAGCTCGACCCTGAGAAGTGCTTCAGACTTTTCCCTCAAAAGCATATATAAAGCTTTTTAATTTTCGGAAGTTAATTCTTACTACTTGACGGCTGGAACAATAATTTCCTGCCACTGAAAATGCCATTTACAGCATGACTTTCTAGTATTTCACCTTTTTTCACCTAAAAATGCATAAATATTAATTTTCACATTCTTTTTAACATCTTTATGACTTTTGAGTTTTGAGTTTTGCTAGTCAATGATCTAGTGCATAGACACTTTGCTTTTTTTCTTTTTTCCTTTTTTTGTTTTTGTTTTTGCTTTTGTTTTGGTTTTTTTTGGTTGTTGTTGTTTTGTTTTTTTGTTTTCGTTTTGGTGAAAAACTGCTTAGAAAAATTTTGGTAAGGTTAAATTTGGGTTTTATCCAAGTTATAATTAGCCAAAATTATAACCTCTGAATTGTGAGATTTGTAACAGAAAAGCTCATGATCTTTTAACTGTAGTAGACATGTAACACAGTACCCTAATACTTGGACAGTATCAATGATTTCAACATAAAACCACAAAAGGAAGCAAGCTGAGACTTCAGCTGTTACATCTCCCTGGGTTGTATTTGGGATCTAAAATTATTTTTCTTTTTTCTCTAATGGATAAATAATTGGTTTCTTTTAATTAGACTAGATTATGGGAAATGAAAGTTTGCTATTGAAAACAGAAATGGAGCAGAATATTGTCTTTTATCAAGAGCATTATCTTGTAAATGTCTTAAGCTGTCTGGTTACTATGATAAATAGGTTGGGGTACATGCACACTTTAATTACTAACAGTGAAATCTGCTGAAATTGAAGCACTTGGTAAGAGCTATTAATTTTGAAATGACCCATTTAATAGTGACCTGTGGTATCAAAGTATGGATTTAAATTGGTAATTAATAAAAGTCCATTTCTGAAAATGCTAACACAAGAGCTCAATAAAAATGCTAACTAGGACTCAAATACCACAGACAGTTTATTGACATTTTAATACATATTACTTATGCTAAATACTTTTGTACACTCAGAACTAAGGATGAGAGGATAACAATGGACATATTTCCCAGCTAGCAGTTAGGAGATCAGTGGCACACTTAGTGGACTAGCTCACTTTTGTAGGTTTTAATCCTGCTTATAATAGAGGAACATGGCATGACTTTTTTTTGAAGCAGCATTTACAAAATGAACCATTTTATCTCAGACTGCAGAGAACAAGAATTCTGCTTTAAAAAAAAAAAAAAGAAAGAAAGAAAATTAACTAAGTTTCATCAGACTATGTTTTTAATGTCCAGGAGATGAGTAAAGTGAGCTCTCCATAATTTAATAGTGAAAGTGTCACTGCTGGTATAAAAACAAAAGCTGAAATATTATCTGTCTGGTTTCCTCCTCCTATATATCTGGAAATTGACATTTCAGATGCTCCAAACACCTCATAAAACCCTGATTGCATATGTCAGAAAGTGCAGACATTTGTCCTCTGTTCTGTAGGACAGAACAGGTATTTCTTGAGAAAAATACCAACTTCTATTCTAAAACATAGTCCCTTTTTCTCAGACAATCCAAGGATTAATTATCTCAGTTCAGCAAAATATTTCAGTGTGTATTTAAGTCCATAGGATTAGTGTGTCTTGCTGAATGATGCCCTAAATTTATAGCTATTTTTATTGGTAGAAAAAGTGCTTTAATGGAATGATAGCAAAAATCTTTAAACTGTAAATTAGAAGTTGAGGTATATCATATGTTCTATAGAAGACTGAAAAATAATGTTTTTTCCTTACATACCTAAATGTAACTTTTTCCTGTGCAAAATATCAGGCTTTGGCTGATGATTATACGTGTATTTTTCTCTCTATCTCTCTTCTGCATATATATGCATATATATATACATAATCATAGATACATATGTGTAAAAATTGTATTGAAGACTGCAATTTTTAATAGATGAGAATTTTTTTGAGGAAAAAAGCTGCATTAAAGCTTTCTATCTTTTTGAGATGTCCTGTAACATAAGCAATTAACAACCACCAGCGTCAGTTCTCTCTTATTGTCTGCAGTAATATCACAAAGTGATATTAATTTGTAATAAAATTTGGTTAAGAGAGACCTTACTTGTAAATTTAAATGTTTACATTCTTTTGCTGTCAGTTGTTTGCTCTTTCACTGCTTCACTTTCATTCTGCCATTTGTGAGTGAAAAGTGATGAGCACTCTATAGGCAAACATGCTTTAATTTATTGACCTTCCTATCAATATTTAGTTCCCACAGGCATGAGATCATTATAATAGCCTAGATATTGCAATTAAACATAACCAATTATACTCAAAATATACATGGTTTATTTAAAATAATGTAATTATTTTGTAAAACTACTTATTACAGAGTTTAAGAAATTGAAAATATCTTACTTATTTGTGATTGCTTTTAACTGACAAGTAACAAATTCTGCTCTCTTCAGCTGTCTAACCTATCTGTTGGGGTATTTCAAAGCTCACAGGTGGCCTATACCTCTGGACTTCTTTCTGGGGAAAATCTTGATAGAGCAGGTAAAGAAAAACCAGAGAACAGAACCAAGTTCTTGTGAAGTCGTGTCAGAATAAGGTAAGAATACGATTTGTAAATGCTACCAGGATTTGATCCAGGCATAACTTTGAGTTTTAATAATCTAAACAAATCTGAATACTGAAAAAACTTCAGAACATGCAAGTGCCCATTCTGGAAATTCACATAAGAAACTGCAGCTGGAATCAGTACTTCATGCTGTACCAAAATTTCTTCTGATTGCAACTCTGTCCTTAGTGTGATCATCTAAATATCCAGCTTTCCTTTTTAACCAAATTAACCAAGAATAATTGGCAGCTTAATTGATTCCAAATATCTCTCTTTAAGATCGCTGTTAGATTTTGTTTAGTAAAAGAAGTACATTTCTCAAAACCATCAAAGTTTTTCCCCTCATTTTTTTAAAGATGAGATACATGCTCTCTTGTCTACTTTGGTGCAAAGCCAAAATCTGTGTTCTGTATCACCTTCAAATTTATATTATCAAATATAGAATTGTTTTGTGGTAGGTTTACCTTGGCTAGCTGCCAGAAACTTTCCAAACCACTTCCTCACTTTCCCTCCCCAAAAGGATGGGAGAAAATAAGATGAAAATCCTTACGTGCTGATATAAATACAGGGAGGTCACTCACCAATTACTGTCACAGGCAAACCAAACTCGACTTGAGGTGGATTAATTTAATTTGCTGCCAATTTAAATAGATTTGGATAGAGAGAAACGAAGACAATTAAAATAAAACCTTCCCTGGACTACCCTCTTATTTTTTTAGGTTCACTATAACTTCTTTGTTATTGACTCCTTTAACTACTGTGGAAAACCTACTCCAGTACGTGCTTGCCAGTGGTGGCTACACCTTTTGGAAATATCCATCTGCTCTAATATGGGGTCATTTACAGCCTGTAGTGTAGATTTTTATTATGGTGAAGACGTCTTCACAGGCTGCATGGGAATCTGCTCCAGCACCTGGAGCACCTCTTCCCACTCCTTCTTTGCTGCTTTGAACTAATTAGCCCGGCTGAAGAGTATCATGTTTCATTCAGATAGCATTGGACCATGGAGTGGTAACTACAATTAAGCATATGTGTAAATTCTTGCAGAAGCAAAGCTTAAATTTCATACCACTCCAACAAACAAACCCTGTGTGGACCAACTAATAGTGAGCTTTATATCCAGACAAAGTTGATATGTCTCCTTAAATAACATAATATTTCAGTATAAGGAAAAAATATAATAAATTTTAAAATCTTCCCTGATTTAAACTCTTGCCTGTTTGGTGTTTACTTTGTTGAAAGACATTGTTTAATCTGTGTAGAAAGATCTTGTAAGTCAATTTCCATTTGCCATAATGATGTTATATCTTAGCTAGCTACTTTTGTCATCTAATGTTAGCTGGGCAAACATTACTTTCAAAATTCATGGACCATCACACCTTCAGTTGTTTAGACTCTTGCAGTAGAATCCATTATTCTAAATTTGTTTCATATTTTTGTGTAACGTGGCATGCATGCACAGTGGAATATGGATCATTATAAACTCCATCTAAAGAATTACAATCCAAAATTATTTGAAATTATAGAACTAAATTCCAGATAATTGAAATACATATCTCCACCTAACACATTTTTGGAAAGAATTTCTGTTTTGCTTTTTTTTTACTTTTCAATATGGAATGTCACTTCTTTCAAGTGCATGACAAAAGAAGCTCCACTTGGAGTCTAGTGTCTTCGGTTTAATTACTCTGTTGATACAGATGTTATGGATGTTTATATAGAAAACCTAGCTATTTAGTCACTCAGCTATGTCTTTACTACTAAGTATAATAGTTTAGTGACAATTTTTAAAGTCTTGATGTTAAATATCACACTAATTTTTACACCAGTCTGAGTTGTTTTTTTTTCCATAGAACAAGGCTATCTATTGGAAATGATCCAAAGCCAATATCATATTCTTATTCATACACAGAAAGCATGGTGTGTCATTTGTTACGGGCCAAACCATAACCGGACTGTGTACATATGTAGTGCATTCTGTGATGCCAAAGAAAGCCGTAAGCCTGAGAAACTGTCACGTCATTCAAACTGTAAATCACTTGTTACAATTATTAAATAGATCTTGAAGACATGGATCAGATTTTTAAGCAAGTAAATTTAGACAATAAATAAAAAGATAAATGTATGTGATGTTACAAACTAGATGCAGCGGGTAACAGAGGGTTATGTTCTAAAACATCAGGGTAATTTAATTTGATAATTATAAACAAACCTGCAATTATTATTCCATATTTTTACTTTTTTTGTGTGTCAAGAAGTGCAGAGTTGCTGGAACACATACATATGATGCTTCGCAGTTTATTAATGTAGTACTACATTCTATGGACTTTGCACATGATTGGCACATTATTACCTTGCTTCTAGTAGGCTGATTTTATAGAGGTTTCTATCAGGTTAATCAGGATAATAAGTCTTTTTAAAAGCCATTTCTACTTCTATAAGCATTTGCAGTTCCCTCTTTCTCCCACTCAACAAAAATGAAAACACATCACTATGTTTTATTGGTCACCAGCCATCATGTATTTTTAAATAAGGCTTTGCTAGAGACTGGTAGTATACAAATCTTGTGGCATGGTGAAACCTTCACACTCCTTTATTTGCTGCATTTGTCCAGGAAGGGATCTATACTTTTAGTGCAAGGTTGCTCTTAGCATCAGTCCCACACTTCTCCTTGTCTTGCGTCAGCTCTCCTGCAAGTTTAGGCCTCTGATATACTATGGGACTAAATGGAAATCACCAATATTATGTTACTGATGAGCACCAGAGGTAGCGTGGCACTACTGAAAGTGAGAGGGAAATTGGGACGAGACAAGAGGATTTCCCTATTGCCTGGTTGTCCTGTGAAGCCTAACAGTCTCAGTCGCTGAAAACACTGTAAATGCAAAACTACTATCAAGTGCAAAAACAATTGAAACCAATTCCTGAAAAATGGCTTTGTGAGAAAAACTAAAATTAAACCAGTACAGCTACAACCCACATGTTCAACATTATTCATCATCTTTTCCTGTGAAATAGGGAACAAAGAGAATACACCTGATCTTGAGCATAACTATTAGGAAAGATGTTCTCTCATGATGTGGTAATTTTGAAAAGGATCAAACAATAAAACCTCAGCCTCAAGAGAAGCCATTTTACACCTAATTGTTCTATGAGAAAGCTTTTTGAATAATGTTGTTTTCTTCCCAATATTTTGAATAGTAGCCAGAGGGGTGAAAAAAAAACAAACAAAAAACAAAACAAAAAGAAAAAAAAAAAAGTCCCCAAACTTGAAACAAATAACCTAAAACACCTTTCCAACAAAATTGAAAGAATTGGACATCTATTGACATCACCTATTTTGTCTGTTTCCTTCATAATTTGAACATGTACCATTTTTGTCTTCTTGTCCATGAGCACTCATAGATAAATGCCCCAAGGCATATTCATTTAAGGAGGAGCCTTCCAAAATGACAGCATATCCTTTCTGATTAGTTTCAAGGGACTCCAATTCAGTATCCAAGATATTTTTTCCTTTCAAATAGTGATTTAGATGAGCACTCCACACTCATCTAGATGCAACTGTCTTGAAAATTACTAGTGTCATAAATGACATAGCAAACAACTGGGAAGCTGAAAAAAAAGTAAAGCAGAAGACCACATTTTCTTATGATTTTTCAAACTTGTTCTTGTCCTTTTTTATTATTTTTTTTTTATTTTTAAACTTATTAAAAAATTGTAAGATTTGGATGGAATAAACCTTTCAGTTTTCCATTGCTTTCCTTCCTATGAAATTTTATGCTTATCTGAAATGTAGTTTCTGACTCTTTTGGAATTTTTCTACAATGCCAGTGGTTGATATGTCTGAAGACTTTTGTATCTCCAAGAGTGTTTACCAAAACAATGATTTGCATTTTCTGGGGAAGATCTAATATGAAATTACATTATATTGTTTCATGTAGCATAGGATCACAGTGTCTCAAAAGCAGCACTGGAGGACAGAATCTGTCTCTTGGGTTCTTGGGTGCATTTCAGGGAAGTGTCCTTCTTCAAGTTTAAAAAATAATTTGACAAAAAAATTTCTCACTGCATTCAGCAAGAAAACGTGCAAATGTCCAAAACACTTGTCTAGTCTCATGGAAGTTTCGTTTGCCTGATATCCAAGGATGAGTGGAGAGAGAAGGAGAATTAGCTTACTTAAGACAAAGAAAAATCATAATAATCCCTTAATTAAGCCAATGAAAGAAAAGTACATCTATTTGTACAAAAATGTCAGTTGGTACTGATAGGACACACATGAAAAGTGACTGCAAACTCATTGCATGTATTTGGCATGGTAGGAGAGCCTTGAGCAAACCTGGTGCCATACCTGGATATGTTTGTTTTTCCTCCCTCTACATTTGCAACTAGAAGAGATTCCAAGAATTTGTCACTTAATGAGACTTCAAGATAAGCAAAGCTGGGAAATGCAGATACTATATTTCACTGTTCTATATGATTGTCTTCTAACTTCACAGCATCTTAATTCTGTGGGTTTTTAGGATTATGCAATTTAAAATGTTTGTTAATAAGACAGATTTGAAATGACTAGAGTTATTAAATATTTGGATGATTGAATGAATTTTTCTATTATTTTATTTTTCCTTGCCATTTTCATATCTGTGCTTTCACAGAGCTATTTTCTATTTTTTATATTTTTTGTAATATAGTGAGTAAAAGAGGAATTTTTATCCTTTATCAGAACTGGACTAGATCAAAATAATGAATTTAGTTTTCCAAATGCCTCCCGTAACTTTGTCAGTCTGTAGAGAAGATGCGTAGCAAAACACAAGATTTTGAGGTTGTGTTAGTAAAAATCAGCAGTCAAACCATTATAATTTAAACATAATTTAAATTCAGACCCAGAGAGTTCATTTTACAAGAGAGATTAGACGAATTGGAGAACAATATGAGTGAAGGTCTATCTGCCATTATGTTGATGTTCCTAGAAAAATTGGTGGTGATGATGTCTAATAAGACAGCACACTCTTGTAAAATTTCAGTCAAAAAAGTTAAGGCAATAGAAAAAGACAGGATCGTGATAAAGTCATTTTTCTGTCGCATGACTATGTTCCATCTTTATCATCTTAGAATCCTGTTATTTTTGAGTCTCTTATTTGCTGAAAGTAAAGGAAATCTTTGCTGCATTTCAGTATCAATGAGTAAAGGCAACAATTTGCTGAGGTTTTTCTTTGCTGATATCAAAAATCTTGATATATGTTTATATACGAATCATACCAAATTATGTTTGGTTTCTTTTTTAGTTCATAGGTTATGGCATTCTAGCTAACATTTAGTGCAAAATGTTTTTCAGGAACTTAATTGACTGCATATTTTACTAAATCTTCTCATATGACTGTTATTTAGTCATCAGGTGATGCATGAAGGATTAATGTAAATTCCATTCAAGCAAATCACACTTCACACTTACATAATATTATAAACTGTTATGAAAAACCATCTTTGCACTTCTGCCTTGCTGAGAAGGGAATTGAAATAACAATCTTGGGCTTAGTTGAGTGAACTTAAGTGGATATTGTTTCTCCTTTTCCTGAAAGAGACATGGGAAAGTAAGCTCAGTGGAGCTTCCTTCCAGTTATATGGAAAGGAAGTTATATGGATAATTGATGGAAACTATTCCATTTTTAACAGCAGAGCATCCACAGCTTTTGACCATTTTGAGTAAATTTTTGTACACATATGAAGACCTTATTTTAGTCCAAAGTGACTTTAAAAGAACTTTAAAATATAGTTTGTTTTTTTTTTTTTCTTGGATATCTTTTACAATAATGTGCCTGTACAAAGACACTGTATGGAAATATACTTGCTTCGGTAAAAATATTTTATTAGTCCTTCATATTATCTCTAGAACTGTGGTTTCATGTGTTTTATTAATATGTGTGTACAGTGATGGGATGAAATAAATCTGCATTTTTTTCAGGGTTATTTTTTTTTTTTGAAAATAGGATAGAAATAGTGCATTTTCTGCATTTTAGAAAGAGCAAAGTGACTACATTTTGTAATCCTACTAGCATTAATCATGGCACATTGAATTACATCTCACTCTGTTGGCTATTGATGGCAAACATCTGCAGTATAAAATAAGTGAAAGAGGGAAAGGATAACTTGGAGAATTATGCTTTATACTCAAATTCCAGTTCCTTTGGGAGCTGGGAACATTTATTTTCCTTGTGTTTTGGACAAAACAAAATTATTCTTTCTTTAAATTTTGCAAGGATCAGACTTCTATGCAACTTCTCTTTATCTTCTGAATCAAGTTGTTGACAAACAAGGGTTGTTTATGTGGTCCAGGCTAAATGGGTTCATTTTTTTATGAAGAGAATGAATTACACCTTCACAATTTGTTCTGTATCCCACCAAACAGATGTAAACAGTTCATTCCAGAACTGAACACTCTATAAGACAATTCAGCACGATCTAATGATAAAATAAGTAATAAATAATGATGATAAAACAAGTCAGAATTTATTATACAACTTAATCTTAAGCAAAAATCCTGAAGACAGGACAGAACTGCACTGAGAAAAGCCTTTATTATGCAAAATAAGACATCTGCAGACCTTTTCTTTTCCCCATGGGTTTCTAAAGTGCAGGTTCATGTGTTCTTCGGTGGCATAGCTGGTTAAAAAAATCACTTTTCTAACACCACTTGCTGATTCCTGCCTCTGTGTTAGAATTTGTCACTTCTTCAAATGTACCAATGCAACTATTTGTAATGCTGTGCTGTAAAGGGAATCATTGACGTGAATAACAAACCTTGGAGACTCATTATTACAGTTCACTTCAGGGATCTATTCTACATTATGGCCTTACAAATGTTTTCAACACCACAAAAGACAGGATGGTGAATGAGAACAAGCAGTGGGGGGTCAAGGTGTATGTATTTGTGTAAGGAGTGGGGACCTCTTAAATTAGCTTCACTTCCAAGGAAAATATATGTAGAACTATGCTCTTATTCTTCAACCTGCTCTCTTCTTTATATACAACTTCTATTCACATTATTTTTTTTGTTCCTCTCTCCAGGGGGCATTCACTACTTAAAGCAAATGTCTGGTAGTTGAAAATTCCATTCTCTTCAGCAAAGTGCAATTTCTCAGGTTAGGAGGGCCCTACTGAATTCCCGATAGCACTGGATACACTACCATAAATATCTACAACTCTCATCACAAGGTAAGATTTTTAACACATTCTTTCTTTATTTCAGATATAGAGAGAAAGGAAAAAGAAGTCAGGCATAATGATGACAAATGTATTCACACATTGACCATGCAGCCAGTCCTCCTTCTATTGTGATTAACGAATTCCTCTTTTACTTAGATTGAAACAGATGTGGAAAAGCTGTAGATTGACTTAAACAGTAAATTGAAACAATACATTACGAGCACCACCCATAATCTCTCCAATTTCATGCTAGATCTTACATTTTTGTGACATAATACCTTATTTCACAAAATTTAAAGAAGAATGTCAACTAGTGCAACTGTGAAAACACCCAACACTCTGGGCAAACACTGAATACAGAAAGTCCTGAGTAAAAACTACAGCTACAGTAGAAAAAATCTGACTTGATTTTTGGGGATTTATTGTCAGGTATTTTCTGTTCAGAATTAGACAACGGTTTCACTTACTAAGTAATATAAAACTATGCAAGTTATCTTATATAGTCTATCCAACCTCCCACTTGGAGGGACCATGTCCTGACGACTTTTGAATATCTCCAATGGAGTATGCTGGTTTTGGCAGGGGTAGAGCTAATTTTCTTCACAGTGTCTGGTATGGGTCTCTGTTTTGTGTTTGTACTAAACTGAGGGTTGATGATATAAAGGTGTTTGTGTTATTGCTGAGCAGGGTTTACACAGAGCCAAGGCCTCTTCTACTTTTCATACTGCCAAGGAAATTGGGGGTGCACAGGAGGTTAGGAGGAGACACAGCTGGAACAGGTGACCCAAACTGACCAAAGGGATATTCCAGATCATATGGCACTATGCTTAGTATATAAAGTGAGGGGAAGAAGGAGGAAGAGAGGTATGTTTGGAGTGCTGCTGCTTTTCTTCCCAAGTGACTGTTACATATGATGGGGCCCTGCTATCCTGGAGATGGCTGAACACCTGTCTGCCCATGGGAAGCAGCAAATTAATTCCTTGTTTTGCTTTGCTTGTGTGTTCGACTTTTACTTTCCCTCCTCACTGATGACTAAGAGAAGCAGTAGAGCACCACTCCTCATTGGCTTCTACGTCATTAATAGGAGAAAATAATCATCAAAGCATTCCAGGAATCTCCTGGATTGCTTATTTCCTGCTGGGTTGTCCTAAATACTCTCCATAGATGTAGATGAAGACCCCCAACGAGGACCAGGGCCTGAAAACCTGAGGCTGCTCTTATTAGTCTGCAGAAGACCTGATCCACTCATTATTTCTGGTTAGGTGTCTTACAGCAGGCACCCATTATAATGTCACTTTTACTTTTCCTGTCTTTTATCCTGACTTGTAAGTTTCCTGATGACTTCTCATCAACCCCCAGGCAGACCTCCATTCACTTTAACTGCTCTTTCACACAAAAGTCAACTCTTCCATCTCTTCTTCCTGTGCTTAATGGAGAGCCTGTGTCTCACCATGGCAATGGTAAACCGAGCTTTCTTGCACCCAGAGTAAGATTTTCATGTTCCCTGCAGGCAGCCCTTTTTATCTTTCTTCTGACCTAATGTCTACATCATTGCAAATGAAATCCATACCATATTGAAAATCTGTTATCTGTATTCTGTAATCAGCAGTGATTACAGCTTGTGGTACAGGCACAGAGGATCCTTTGTCTTTAGGGCTGCTCTGAATCCGTTCTCTGCCTGGCCTGTGTTTGTACTTGGCATTGCCCCAACCCAGGTGCAGTACTTTGCACTTGGTCTTGTGAAACTTCATGAACTGTGAATATGCCCATTTGTCAAGACTGCCAAGATCCCTCTGGATTGCATCCTTTCCCTCCAGTGTGTCCAACCACACAAGTTAGCATCATTCCCATACTTGCTGAGGGTACACTCAATCTCAGTGTCCATGTTGCTGGAAAATATGTTAAACAGCACCAGTCCTGATACTGAGTGCCCCTGAATAGCCCCACTCGTCACTGGTCTCCACTTGGACATTGAGTCATTCACCACAACTATTTCAGTGCAAACATCCAGCCAATTCCTTACCTATTGAATGGTCCATCCAAAAAATGCATGTCTTTCCAGTTTAGACATAAGGGTGCTGTGTGACTTAGAGTCAAACATTTTGCACAAATCTAGTTAGAAGACACCAGACACTTTTCTGTTGCCAAAAAAATGCTGTAGCTCCATTGAAGGTCACCAAGTTTGCCAGACATTATTTGCAATCATTAAGCCTTGAAAAGAAATAGAATTTCTCTCACCTTGAAAGAAATGGAATTTGACTTTTTCTTTCTGTGCAAATCATTGTCTGTTTATAATGATTTCTTAGCAGATAGCCAGTCAAAAGATTAATAGAATTAGAATCGCTGTAAAATAAGCCTGTTCTCACTGACAGCTAGCTTGGGTTTTTCTCTCTTCCTTTAGAAAGATAGTAAACAGAAACAAAGCCTGCAGCAATACAAAGAAAGCTAGCACATGAAAGAGGGATTAGCTTCAGGAGGGTATGACAGATGTAAAGTGCTTTGCACACATTGCTATGTGATGTTCAACATATGTTGTCAATTAAAAATTGCTTAAGAAATATTTAACAAGGCAAAGCTAACATGGCCCTAGTTTGTACGAATATATTGAGCTTATGCATCACTGCCTCTCATTTAATTTTTTTCAATTTTGTTGTAAGCTGAAGAGAACCTTATATAATATGACTCTCAGCTAGTTTATGCTTAAACACCATTTAATTCAAAGAATTGGAAAACAGTGTTTGTTTCATCTTTTGCTAAGATGATGACTGGATAATTTAGCAAGGCAGAGGACCTGCTAAACTGATTAATTTTAGCTTTCTGCAGTAAAATATACTTTGCTGCATTTTTAAAAATAGGTGTCTAAATACATTCAAGAGGTCATAGGCTTTGGCATATTCTTTACCTAGACTTTTCTAATGCCAATTATTGGGAAATTTTCCTAGTGAACCTCAAGGCATAAGACACAAGCTCCTAGGGTAAATTCTATTTTATCATCTTTATTATCTCCTACTCCTGAATCTTTCCTCATGCAAGACATTTTGGTTTGTTTGTTGTTTTTTTTGTTTTTTTTTTAATGATTGAATATGCTCTATTCAACCCCCAAATAGCCACTAGATATTATTCTCAGTATTCTCCCCCAAATACAAGCATCTTTCTACACAACTGTACTGTAAAGCCTCCATAAGATAGCAACATTCTTGTTGAACTCTGATGCCTCAAGATGTCTAGATGTCTTCACAAAATATGTAAATGTGTACTCCTAATGTTAGTATATTCCTGAAAGCACTTTTTTTTTTTTAAAGGCCAAAAAATGAAGAGCTTTTTTACCACTGAGACCACAGAGGTTTGCAGTCATCTATGAAAGACACTACTTTGTGGCTGTGGTCTATATATTAACTCCTTTTTGGAGGTAGAGGAACTGAACATGTGGAAGAAATCATTGACAGACCCACATATATTTTGTAGTATCTTATCACCTCTGGTAATGCCTGAAATGTTCTCACAATGAATTAACCTTTCAGTTCTGTAGTTCCACTTGCAATATTGCTGTCTTGAGCCTCCTCTTATGGAATTCTGTTTCCAATCATAAAATATGAGTGTTTAAAAATAAAAGTTACAGTGTTTATTCCAAGAGTCCTTGTACTTGTTAAACACATATTGTAGGCTGCTGCATACATCATCTGCCAACCAAATGTCAGTCCAACTCCTACTTCCTTTTAAATAAGGTATTAAAAAAACCAAGAGATATTCATGGAACTGTGAACTGAATGTACCTTAAGTGTGTTGTTGATGTGGGAATTTATACTAAATTACTGTGCTGATGGATGTTTGGCTATGAATTGAACTGTTACCTAAGAAAAACTGAAACATACTCTAATATTGCAATATGTATTATTTTAAAGGAACTTTATAGAGAAGAGATTTCTTCCTCAGTGAGAGGCAGAAAAAGGTATGGTGAAGGAAATAAGATGGGGTTTCTGAATATATAAACTGGAAATACTGAGTAATTGTATTGGTTTATATCATTATCTTTCTTCCTGCTCCTTTTTAAAATATGTACTATGGTATTATAAGCATAAATTTTTTAAAAGTGACAAATGTATTGCATTGATCCTAAGAACTGGTAGATGATGTTGTACAATCCAATTTAGAATCCAAACTAAAAGAAAATATATGTAAAGCACATTGGGTTGCTTTTTGGGGTTTGTTTTTGTTTTGGTTTTTTTTTTTTTGTGTTTTGCAAAAATTAAATTCAAGTCTGATAACAATGAAATGTCTTCAGAAATTTTTTATTATTATTATTATTCAAGTATACTGCACAAGTATTTTAGTAATGGCAAGAGGATTTGTTTATTGTATATTTTGGTAGATACAGTACTAAAAGTAGTAGTTTTTTAGTTTTGCAAATCTAAACTTCGTTGCTTAGATACACCTTTCAGTATTGTTTGGTTAAGTATAACCTACACGTTCACAAGGAAGATTGAAAAGTATGTGGGCTTTGGAAAGTCTCAAGGCATGGTAGCTTATTAAGAGCAAAGAGAAGAAAACTTAGGAAATAGTGTATATATTAAACCTTTCTTTTTGTCCACACAGGCCTTGCCTAAGGCATCATTATTGGGAAAGGAAGGCTGCTGTGAAATTTATCAGCCATGTGCAGAACTTGAAGTCCACACAAACAAATAAAAAATGGCCTAATAGTGAGTAGTGAAGTTGCGTCCTTGTTGAAGTAATTTAAACTGTTTTACTGTGTTGGAACTTAATATGAAAGTTATTTATTTCCTTTACAAGGTGTAAAGGATCTTCGATATTCTAAAATAGTAGCAAAGGGTAACACTTGTTAGATTTTTATGTTCTATTATTGTTTGTTAGGGTGTCTTTTAATTTTTATTACTGTGTTAAATTTAGTTTATTAATGGTCATCTTCAAATAATCAAATTCTCCTGTTTTTATGCAGGAAAGGCACAAAAATCAAAGTGTATCAAATCCATTCCACAATATTGCTATGCCATATTTTATGCCATTTTTCAGGTACCAGTTACTTTTCTGTTTTGATTTCAGTCTTATGGTCCAATGGCCCAGATTTGTTTTGTTTGGTTGTTTTTTTTGAAAAAGCTGTCTTGGTTCCAGGCAGAACAGGGTTAAATTTCTGCAGTAGCCAGGAGGGGACATGGATAGGACCCAGATGCTATTGTGTACCACCTCACCTCATTGCCAGGGGCAGGGGAAAGGGAGTCTACCTCCACAAGGAAGGGCTCTCCTCTGCTTGGGCTGGCAGGGCTGCAGTTGGGTTGCAGGCTCTGCGGTGAACATTCTGACATAGGACTCGCTCTCTCTGTTGTACACTTTTGTTATTAATATATTTGCTGTTAATGTTGCTTTTTCTTAACTCATTGCTTTTTCCAGTAAATTGTTCCTATTACCTGTGATCTTTGCCTTTTGTGCCTCTGATTCTTCTCTTCAGCCCATAGCAGGGGTGAGGAAGAAGAGAGAGAGGGAAACGAGAAAGTGGCATGTGGTTTTAGTGGGAGCACTAAATTAGAGAATACCCTTCCTAAGCCACACCAAAATCAAAGCTAATTTTATCAGGTTTCTGATATGAAAGAACACTTGTTAGTTTGTTATAATTATTTGCTAAGAACTACATTAGCATTTATGTACAGGTATTCAGCTTTCTGGGTGAGTTTGCAAATCTTGAGAGCTAACAGTAATTCAACTTCATCACTGTCTTCACCTAAGCAGTGCCAGTTAATGCCAGTTCTGCATTTGCAGCAGTTATGCAGACATTTAGAAAATTCATAGTATATTTTTTGAGGTTTTTGTTAATCTGCAGTACTTTTTTGAGTCATAACAAAATGAAAAAATACAATTATCTATTTCATGAGAATAATTTTAGGTGCATCATAGATATACCCATTTATAGTTTATTGACGTTTTCTCCTGGAGATATCTGTTTATGTCCTCATTTCTGACCCTCACATACCTATAATTTTGATGATCTGATCTTTCCTCTGTTAAAAGTCATGGCTGGAAAAGTGTAAAAATATAAATTACTTTAATTATTAATTAATGTAGACAAAAAATTGTGCAAGACCCCTCTCTTTTCTACCTATTTTTTAGAGGTCTTCAGACCCTGTAAAAGCAGAAGAGAAGTTGTGTACTGTGGTGGTGAGCTGGCATGCATACCCATAATAACTTCTGTTAGCACTAACACCACACTAGAATGCATTATGGCTATTGCAGCAGCTCAAGTGTACATGTATCCTTAACGTCTTTATATTAATTTCCCACATCACTGGTGAGACTTGTTGAAACTAGGCCTCACCCTTCAGCCTATTAATGCAAATGTTGACTTGTACCAATTGCAGAATGGCTAATTGTATAATTTTTTTTTTTATGGCCTACATACGTCAAAAACTTTGGGCTGTTATTTGGTTTTGACGTGGGCTGCTTCTGTGGAAATGGTCACATCCTCTCTATCCCCTCAGGCTGTAACATGGGTGGCAGTGTCCTTAGGCTGTGCTTTGCAGAAGGGAAGCTTGGGGCCCAGAAGTCTGGGAGAGTGAACAAATTAGAATTCAAAGAGATTTATCTTACTTTTCATTCTGTGTACAACTTCCCGCAAGTAAGTCCCACGATAGAGGCTGTCATCTGAAACTAAGCTGGCTGTGCTGTGCTTTCATTGTCTTATTGCAAAATCTGAATCAGAGGATTTTTTTTTTCATCTGCCAGTTTAGATATTGAATGGAAAATGAAAGTTTACAACAGCACAAAAGTGTCTGAACAGGTAGTGACAGTTGAGATGGCACTGAAGAGTTCCCTTATGTAGAATTTAGTGCTGTCAGAGCTATCTGTCTAAACCTGGGTGACGAGAACACAGTTTTTAACCCTTTGGTGAATTTTAATCCAAGTCTTCACATTGACTTTACTTAATCATATCTCATCTATCTTATGATAGCTGTAGAAAGGCATGAAAAATCCTGATGTGCAGTGGCCCAGAAGTACAAAAATCAGACTCAAGTAAAAATATGCATCTAGTTCCTATACACACAAGAATAAATTCCAGAATGTGAACAACTGAAAAATATTTAACATGAAAAGGTGTCTGAAATGGAAATGATAAAATAGGGACTTTGCCTAATTTGCTTGGTTTCTGTCATTTGGAGTTCTGTTCTTTCATAGACAACATCCTTAAAGAACATCTTCTGCTTGCTTTATATTTTGCATTGTTTTGTTGGTTGTTTCCTGTTCCAGTTTTTAAATTAGAAAAAATACTACTAATTAATTTGATGAATTAATGGTCAAATAACTCAGTTTTTTAAACATAGTCCCTGAAAAAGAAAATTCTGTGTTCTGTTTCTTTTTTGAAAATACTTATTTGCACCCTTAAATTATCTACAATGTGGTATGGCTACAGTTTTATGCTGCTGGAAGACACTACTTGAGGAAACAGTTTAAAAAAATAGAATAGTGACTATCTTTAAAACCTGTGTATCTTTAGAACCTAAAGCCAGGTAACTTTGATATAGGCAGTTGTATAGGGAAACAATTTCCAAGGCACACAAACACAGAGCTCCAAGGAAATCAGTGCAGCGTCTGCCTAGACACTGGAAATTACTTAGGACTTCTTGTACAGTGGTGTAATGCAGGGAGGTAATGGATTCCTATCTAATTTCTCTTATGACATTGTATATTTTGAGGAGAAATAGATGAAGTGAATTTCATTTAATATCACAGAAGGATAGAAACTTATTTTATTTTGTCACATATTTTATTAAAATTTTCAACAATTTGGCTTGTCATGCTCGGGAGCTTTACTTTTCAGTCTTGCAGCAGAATATGAAAAACGTTATATTTCCTCACAATAGAGTTTGAGGTCACAGAACTTTTGATGCTAAAATGAATTTAGTTTGAAGTATGGAAAAAAAATTCTCTTTTCATTCACAAAAATGTTAATTGTGTGAACTTTTCAATTCATGTTAGAATACAAATCTTAGTTTTTAAAAACTAAGATTTATAGACCTATTAATAACATTACCAAAAATTTACAATGCCACTGAATCTACTACTTTACATTCAGATAAGTAAATGGTCAGTGTATCGTGGCTGAAAATCCTCTTTGTCAAGGCAGACTCATCATAGAGAGAATCTAATTGATTTTGTAGCTGAAGTTGTGCTGGTCAATTAGACAATGACAAAGAGCGTTAGCGGACATTAGTATCATGCTTATTGCTAAATTTCTATGAAGTTCTGCAGAATCATCTGAGCTCATAAAAACTGGTTCTGATTCTTTTCAGGCACTATTGAGGAGAGAACATGAGAAAGGAAGCATTCCTAATAGGCCACTAATTGCCACTAATTGCCATTCTGTTTTGGAAGGTAAGGGCACATCAGAGAATAGATACCAGCCGGTCCATGTTACACAACCTCAGTGCTAGTGAACAATTCCAGGATTACTAATATATATGCATATATATATAGATATACATTTTTTTTGTCTGTACTGTACAGATATGCAGCTTTAAATTGTGCTGATAAATTCAGCAACCTTCTAAAATGTATTTATTATGAAGGGTAAATTTGGACTTTAATGGCTATTCTTTCTTCCAGCCCCACACATATTTTGTACTTACTTATTCCTATCTTTCACTTTGGCTCTTCTCTAGGTCTTTCTATTGCCCTCTTTTTCACCCTCTTTTAAAAATAATGATCTATTTATCTCTCATTGCAGGCAAGAGCAGTGCCCTCTTTCTCTTTGTTCGGTTCCACTCCACCCACTGTTCTGTTCTCCTTCATTGTCCCTGTTCAGTTATCTCCTCTAAGCTTTTTATCCACATTGTTTTTTGTCTTTTGCTCACTCCCAGTCACAATGAAGTTGTGGCATGTTCAGGTTCCAGGTCAAGTGCTATAATTTGTAAAACGCTGGATTACAATTTAACAGTTACAAATTTAGGGGTGAGTTGAGATGATTTTAGAAGGACTATAGATTTTTAAATGTGTTTACTGATTTATTTATTTTCCAAAAGAGAGAAAAAAATAATTAGAAATTAGTAATTTATTAAATTCACTGTATTGAATTAACTTTCTGATAAGAGAAATTTATTTGCACCAATCTGAGACTAAATATAATTAAATCCTTTACCAGAAAGCAAATCTAAATTAAAATTGAAGATTTTCTTTTTTTAATTATGAAGAACTCTAGAGAGAAAATAAAAATATTTTAAAGTGTAGAGTAATGCAACACTCCTTTTTGGTATCCTGAGCCCAGCCAGAATAACTGCAGAGGAGACTGTATTTATCACAACAACACTCCAGCAAGGTTAAGCTTCTTACCTTTCTTCCTTTTTGGATTAGACTTCTATTACACTTGCTGTCAAGGCACTAAATTGACATTCTGTGTTGACTGCCACACCGTCTTGTTACATTTCTTGTTTCTTTTGAAAATTAGTTTCTTGCATATTTAGCTATTGATCTTTGTTTCAAAACCTGTTTATATTAACTCTTAATATATTCGTAAGTATCTTTATACTGTGGATCAAAGCTTTTCTGTATAAAAACTGATGCAGATTGTTCAAAAAGAAAAAATAGACAAATTCAGAGAGCAATAAAGAGCAAATGTGATGCTGTTTTAAAATGAAGAATAAATTTTATATTTTTCTGGCACTGATGTACGTCACCTGTGTATTTGACTTTATAAATCCAAAATATGTTGCTAATATATTCAAAAAATGAGAGTATAGACTTACAATAAATATTCCTGGTAATCGATAGTATGTTTCTAAAACACGAACTATTCTCCATTATCAAAGGTTTTGGTGACTTCAAAGCAAATTATTTTCAGAAGACCACAATCTTCAAACTGCTGGTAGCTTAGATTAAATTTCTCTATTTCCATATTCTATTAAACACTATGGCCTGGTTAAACACTTTCTTCTTAGTCCCTTGCAAAAAACAGGGATGGTCATCTAAAGTATTTTCATAACATATGTAAGGAAGCAGGAATGATAGTCATCCTTTGCTTTGCTTTTTGAAATAAAATCTCTCTGGAATTCTCCTGAATGTAATGTTGGAAGAGTGAAGGTGAGGCAGCTGCTCAGCCCATATAACCTGTGGTTGGCCTGGTGAAACAAAACTGGCACACAGGAGAAAGTTTGCTTTGCCTCTTGGTAAGTCAGAAGGAAGTATTCTAAAAGGTGCCTCTGATTTGTTTACACTGGCTTGCTTTTCTAGTCCAAAGGTGTGGACTTCTAAAATTTTTTGCCTGTCTCTCGGTATTTCATACAGATATTTAGCTGTCAGCTGAGGTTCAGAGCTCCTAGTCTTCTCTTTAAGCTATTTCACTTATTTTCTTCTTTAAGGTGAGATGAATTATGTTCTAAAAGTGCCTGTTATGTCTGTTACCCAAAAAGGAAATCCATCCACAATGCAAGTCTTTATAAAGTTTATAGATAGGTAAATTGAATTCCACACTAAATGTCACTAAAATCTAAACTTTTCAAATTAATGCTAGCTCTCTAGTCTGTCATACCCAGGTTACATTTTAGTCTTAGAGATTCTTGATGTCCAGTATGACCAAGGAGAAGCCACATGCCTAAAACCTATTCTAGCATCCTTAATTATTCAGTCCTCTTTTTTCCTTTTTTTTTGGCTTGACAAGTGCATGTTGTTTTAATTTTATTCATTATGAATGCTGTTGCAAATAAAATTTTCTCTCATTGACTTCAGACTATAGCACTCTTCCATGTTCTTTTACTGGTATTTATACTGAATCAAACATAAATGATGTATTTTATCTTTCAAGACCTTTCACAGACTCCTGCTTTGTTCCTTCATTCAGCACTGAGGGGCTGACTCCAGATTCTGATAATTAGAAATTTAACAAGAAGATGTGATTCTTTATGATTGATCCCTTGTCATTCCTCTTCATCATTGCTATTTCACAGAATCGTGCACAAAACACTTTAACAATGTTTGTGTTGACACCTCTCTTTTGCTATGATGCTTAGGAAAAGCAGCAATTAAGCTGATGATGTTTTGAGATCACTGCTGATTTTTTTTTTTTAATTTTTTTTTTGTCTAATGTTGTGTCAGTGTTTCCTTGTAGTCTCATGTTTCTGTCTAGGTCTTGTTGCTCTATCTTATATCACATTTAGGGAAAGAGCTATCTAACACTACCTGTCTAAAAGTTAGGTGAACAGCTCTCTAGTTGAACTAGAGAGGTACCAAAGTAAGTGGGGTTGCATCACATTACAGAATTCACAGCAGTATCTTAGCTTGGCATACACAGCAAAGCTTAACTTAGAAGCCTAGCTTCAGACAGCTAAAGGTAACTGAGCTTAATCATACTCTTGAATTTTAAGTCGGCTGAGATATAGACAAATTTTCTTCTGCCTTCATTTGGGTTTAAATACAGTGGGATCTAAGACTATAGTTGGGTGTGGACTAATTACCAAAGTTAATCAGTTGCTAACATAAAATTGAAAAAAACTAGTCACTAGAGTAAAATTAAAACCAAAACTAAAAAATATTAAAAAATAAAAATACTGTAAGGAATAATCCACCTTGAGGAGCAAGAGTTTTAGACCACTACAGTTCAATCTTCCCTTTAGTTTACTTTTATTGGGCACCAATATTTTAATAATACTGACCATTTCAATTGAAATCAGAAAAAAGCTCCCCCTGCCCCACAGTACTATAGTAATAGAAATAATGTTAAAGGACACATTTTGATCAGTGATTAATTAGTAAAAACGTTTCATCAGAAAAGTTATACCTTCAAATGTACAGTTACTACTATTGCATTATAGCTGAAAACATAATGACAGAATGCAGCTATTTTTGAGTTGAGTATTTTATGTAGGCAGGTAGTGAGAGAGAACAAACATCTAATGTAGCTGATTACAGACAAGGCAATCTAATGTAATTTAACAGATGACACATGACATTACAGATTAATAACATTTTTAGACTGAGCCTAATAATTATCTTTTTTTATAGCAAAATTTAAGCCAAATTCCAGTATTTTAAAATTAAACTTTTACCTCTATCTGTCAAAGAAGAGCAACAATACACATATTGGCATTCATGAATGTCTTCATGGTTTTTATATAATTACCTCTGCCATTAAAAATCCCCCAATGTTTCTAGCTACGCAATTTTAAAACTTTTTTAAAGAGCAATGAAGATTAGAATAATATTCTAATATTTGCACATTTTGTACCACTTGACTTCATATTCTAAGCAGCTAGTCAATTCAAGCAAAATATTTTTATTTGAAGTAAGGAATATATATTTAAATTAAAGAAACTATGGCAAGACAACCTCTTAAATTACTGGTTAAGACAAAAGTTTCTAATCTTTTCTGTGCATATATTCTGTAAGCAGAGAGCTGCTGATACCTTCCTTGTGCTGAGTTTGCATTTTTTCTTGTAGTTTTCCCCATCTTTCAGGGTACACTGTCACCTAGAGTGAATTCTGAATATTCTGGACCACTGAAACAATGGCCATTGAGTGGATCATAGTAGAAAGTCTTCAGGTGGGCAAAGGATCAAACCACAGTGATGCCATCTCTTTTTAGCAAGCATATGAGCAGTGGAAAATGTGCCACATAAAAGCTTAAATGCAAGATGCAATTACCACTTTCAATCTGCTATGAATGATTTTACAACAGCAAGTGTATTAACTTCTTGGCAAAAATATTAGGCTTAGCTGTCTTAGTGACATCTGAGAATCTGTGTTTTTACCACAATCTATTACTTCTCTCTACTCTAGAAAGTTCTTGATTTGCAGAAATAGTGCAATTATGAACTCTATTTCCATACTTACTTTGAAAATTATATTTTATTGCTTACAAAACTTAATTTCCTTTGGTTTGTATAAAATCAAATATATCTGTTTTCCATCAGTAACTCTTTACAAGGACAAACATTGATCCAGGGCTAGCTTAGATATTTCACTCTTTGAGAACAAAAAGGCTTTGTTGTTTGTTTTTTTTTGATCTTGAACTGCATAGTCTACTCAACTAATTTGAAGGCCATGGTCCTGAATATCTTCTGAATTTTTTTTTCCTTAGTTTTTTCACTTCTTTAAAATTTTTCTAGTATATTCCATTGATAGAAATGGCTTACAGTTTCTTACTGTTCAAAGATATATTTTTTGTATTATGAACAATTTTAGCCACTATAAATTTCAATAATTAAGTAATATATTTTGCCACGCTTGGATGTTGTAGCTATCTCTCTACCTCTCTTTTTTCTTTCTTATTTTCTTTAAATCTAGGGTGTTGAAACGCCCTATTTCTTTTCTTGACCTTTGAATTTATATTTTTTACATTTCACATCAGATTTTTAGTTTATTCTAAAGTCACTCAATTTCTAGAATCACCTATAAAGTTTACTTTTCATGTCCACTATTTTTAAAAGCTTGCTTGGGCTGAAGGTGCCCTTGCTTTCTTTCCCTGGTAGATTTTGATTAATCTTAACACATATTTGAGCTTGATTCCCATGTGAAAACTCTATGTGGTTCTGCTGTGCACTAAATGTAAGGTAAACAGTCATCTAAAATCTTCACAAGTAATTGCCTGTAAATGCTGAAAGCTAGTTGTACTGTGAAAGGTGATCCCATTCAACATTATATACCTACTTTAACTGAAAATTGCAACTTATGGGACATATCCTACCATAGCCAGAAATTATGTTTTCTGATTTCTAGTGCAGGTCTCCATCCCCAAGATCACATACAGAACACCAATGCTAATAAGAGACTATGAGAATGAAAGTTAATTATTGGTCTGGTTTAGTGCATATTTTTGTTTATCTAGGTTACAAGATGATAATCTCCATCAACAGATTTCTTTAAAGTGTCACAGCAGCAAAGAGATTCTGAAAGACAGTTCTTGAAGTCATGGTGTCTGCGTGAACTGAGGTAAATGAAACACAACATAGCAAGAAGCACTGCAACTTTTGTGGGACAGATATAATGAGATTGATAAAACTTATCATTCTTGGCACAGCAGTGGTGTGGTGCAAGATAAGAGCTTAGAAAGCTGAGACAGGTATAATTTTCAACAGTATTGGAGGTTTGAAGAAGTCAAAGAAGAGGAAGAAACTCATCTCACATAAAAGTGAGATGAAAGGAATTAACAGAGATATACTTTGAAGCTACATTTTGAATTTGTTATAGGATTTGGCAGACATGTCTCTGAAGTCTATAGCAGATATTGTGGGAGACAAGGCAGAAAAGAAAGGGACTTGAGACAAAAAACTAAACACTAAAACTAAAAACGAAAGGCTAAAGACATTATGACAAAAGAGCTTCTATTGTTCAGATTGGCTACTAATTTTCCAGAGAAGGAATAATGGTCTGGTTTTTCTTTTTCTCCATCCAAAATGAGGGTGCTTGCCCATTTCATAGGAGACACAAGAGTTCCAACCTACTCAATTCTGCTTAAAAAAAAAAACAAAACAACAAAACTCAACAAGCCAAACTAAAAAAAAAAAAAAAAAAAAAAAAAAAAAAAAAAAGGAAAAAACACTTAAAGGTTAAAAAAAAGTTGGGCCACAAGGCTAAAAGATTTTCTGGAGTTTAGCAGAAGGGACTTGAGATTTGGACAGATCCTCCAGAGGATCTTTTATTCAAATACCGTTAATCAAATAATGTTAATCAAATAATATAAGGATAATATAATTTTATAGTCACTTAGTGGTCTTCTTCCTTTTTTTTTTTTTTTGTGAAGAAGAAGAGATCAAACAACCTATGTTCTACGTGACTGTCAGGAAGACTAAGGGACTGCATCTTCTGCTTTAAGGGGTTTTATGTCCCCAAAGAAAAACTGCTTGTAGAAAGAGAATGTGACTTCACCCCATCTGACATCCCCTAGCAGAGGGCTGGTGCTGGTGCCAAGACCAGCAATGTGGCTGGAAGAAGTGTGCCAGTGGAAACACAAGCAGTGCATGTGAAATGGGAGGTGTAATTCTCCAGTGAACCTTCAGTCTTTAATAATATGTCAGAGGGTATTTCCAGCTAGCTCACTGAAACATGTTAGTTATGTTTTACTCAAGGAAGAAACAATCACCATTTTGAAAGAATGCTTGTGCACTTTTTAAAAGTTAATTCTACCATTTTAATACCTTTTCATGCCTTAAAATGTCAGTGTGCATCAGTACCAGTGGAATTGCTCAACTGTATCTTTAATACCTTTCCAAATAGTCTATTAAAATCCATCCTTAATTTCAAATAAATGACATGAAACTGGCTGGGTTTTTTTTCTTATTTTTATAGTACTTAATCAGGGAGACAAAGTGCATTTGTTTAACAAAAACAAATCAAAGAACTTTGGATTGACATGGTTGCCACTGTAACAGGATGATTCTATTATTTAAATACTCAGAGGTTGCTTTTTAAATCATTCTTGATTAACAGAGCATTTATTTTCTGTTTCCTTTGAACTAGGAGTTTTTTCTCCTTCCTTGCAGCTAACATATATATCTCAAACACCAGCTTGTCAACTGATGACTTTGAAGCTTCAGTAGCTATGCATATTAAACTGCACTGGCAGAAAAATAGCTGTGATGTCAAAAAAGGAACTTGGAGGTTATAGACTCTCAAGAAAGATTAGGACAAAGCTTTCCAATGACAAAGAATTAAAAGAACATGACAAGGCAAAATCAAAAGTCTTCAGTAAGCATTGTTTTGGCTTTGATTTTCCTCTGTGATGCATGAGAACTAAGTATGTCACCTGTACAAAATGGTACAGAAACAGCTGGATATAAGCCAGACTGGCTTTTAAGAGATTAGTGCCCAAAACACGTAAATTTAACCTGATTTTAACAGTACTCACTTCCTTTTCTCAAAAAGGTTAGTATATTGCTCCTCTCAGTTTGAAAGTTGTTACAAAAAATGTTAGTGCATTGCCTCATTTTCAACCTGTTCAATTGCCCCCAGAAGTGATGGTGACTTGGACTGCAATGGTTCAGAGCGAAAAGCTCTGATTAACCTCAGGAATGTTGTTAATGAAGTACACAGCAACTGGGAGCAAGAGAAAAATAGAGGAACAAGCTTTGCTAATTTTTTCTGACTTAGTTGAGCTAACCCTGTATTGTAGGTGTACTAATTTGCTTCAACCACAACACATCAGTAATTGCCTGGGGAAGTGGATCTGAAAAGAAATATTTGCAACATAGTGTCATGGAGACTAATACCAATTACAGTCTACCTCTATCTCTGAAGGCTGAGCCTAATGTCACTATTCAATCCTAAACTTGCATTTAGATTCAGACGAAAACTTTTAAATTTTTTTTCTGGTTTTCCTGTCTTCCCATTTCTGCAGTCCTACATAGTGCACCAGTTGCAGCACTAATTTAAATAATTTGCCACCTTTTGATAAGACTTCTCCAGGATATCAGGAAAATTAAAGCTGTCAAAACTAGACACAATTAAAATTTGCAAAATTAATGGGCTTCAAATCGGTAGAGGGTTTGCAGTAGGCAGTCCAGATGATCAGGTCAATAGGAGATACTATTAAAAAGATCATGATGAATGACGAGAGATAAACACTGCCATGCAGTAAAGTGTATTCATTCAGAAAATAAGTGCTGCCATAGTAGAGTTTAGTACATTAAATGCTCATACCACTGCATATTGAGACTTCTTATTGCTATCAGTATTGCAATGGAAAGGTCCACTACTTGTGTGTGGTGACATGAAATGGTATTAAATGTGGATAATAGAAATATGGACCCTGGCTGTCTACGCCTACCAATAGCTATTCTCATGCACCATAAAGTAAAAATTAAATCAGTCATTTTTCTAAAATTTCATTAAAGAAAATTGCATGATACCATTAGAAAAGTTAGAGAGCTCTGTTTCCTGATAGATGTTCCACTATGCAATACGAGTAAAACAAAGCTGCCACTGAAGAAAAGCAATGTAAGATCATCAGTGTTGGTCCCCCAAAAGAGACAGGCATGGTAGCCCAGCATGATGCTACTACAGCAGTACTTTGGATGTACTTGTTAAACTAGATAAAGTAATTGATCTTAAGTGGGAATATGCCATATGCCTCTTCTGCACGAAAACTTGACCTCTGAGGTCTGTTAGCTATCACTTATTAGTACATTTAAAATTCAAATTTAAAAATCTTATCCTATTTTATCTTGTTTTGCACTAGGCATATGAGCAACTATCAGAGAAAAAACTATCTGCAAATTGCCCGTTATAAAGTTTAAATTAATTTACTCAGACTTTTTTCATCCCATTTCTTTGAATTTTCTTTTTTCGAGTCCTAGAGAAAAAAAGTTTACCATCTGGACTGTCGGCAGTAATAGGAAGTTTCTAAATATTAGCAAAGGGAAGATTTAATGCACTAAGTAACAAACACTAGTACATGAAAAGTTCTTCGAAGTTTCACATTCATCAAGAAAACAAGTTGTTCTGGCTTGTCTGATTATTTTCTAAACCAAATAAACTAATCCATCTCAGCAATCTCAAATTGACTCCTGGCTAAAGTTATCTCAAACAATATCCACAACAAAGAAATTAATTGCTGATGGGAAGGGAACAGAAGCAGTGTAACTTGCTTCATATTTAGAATCTTACAGCAAGTCTTTTCAAAAACTCTCATCAATTCTAATTTTAGATGGTCTTCTCATTCCCTTTTCTGTTTCTTGGTTTCCTCATCTCACGAAAATGAAAAATGACACTGATACATTTAACAGACATTACTATGAAAAAGCCAGGATCTGCATCATACTAAGGGGCAAACAGAATCACTATAAACATGTAGTACAAAATCTTTGAGACAGTTCAGAGTCATATTTGAGATGGAAAAAGAACTAGTGGTATAATTTGCTAGCTCTGGGGTTATTAATAATCAATTTATTTGTTTATTTCTTGCTTTAGATTTCTCAAAGCCCAAAGGCTTGGTCTTCGCAATTTTGCAGGATTAAATGGAAAATACATAGTGATTTACTTTGTCTCTGATGTGGTAAACACTGAAATTCCCAAATTCTATGTTTTGAAATTCTTTGACTTTTAGAACAGCTTTTCCCAACCATGTTTTGACCTTTCCCAATTAAAGTCACCTGATCAGTTAAATTGCAGGGGGATTTTATCTGTTTATTTTAGATTTTCAAAACAAAATGTTTTGGATAACAAGGTTTTAATACTTTTTCTTTAATATATTCTCTCTAAAGCCTGTAGTTTTTCATTACATGAGGCTGAATAGATGTGTGAAATGAGAACATTAATGAAGCTTATATATGTATTTACTCAGCATATATATCCCTAAAAAAAACCCCAAATATCTTTTACTGCTTCTCTGTTATTAAAAAAATTCCCTTTATAGTCTACTCTGATCTACACTTTTCCCCCCAAACCCTTAAACTACCACATCACCACCTCTGATTACATCCAAAGTAATGATCTATACTATGCCCAGCAAAATATATTTTCTCTTTTGAGTCCTTATAATTGTGACAACAATATAATCTTTAAGATAGGAATGAAACTATTAAAAAAAAACAAACAACAAAACCAAAACCAAAACATCAAACTAAACATTTCTTGGATCAGAAAAGCTTTGCTAAACATACTAAAATAAGAAGAATAAATTATTTGATAAATTTAATGATAATAAAGAAAACAAATCCAGCTCTACTTCAGAACTAATCTTCAATATTTACAAATATGAACGAGAAAATTTAACCACATATGTGACAAATTAGCTTGTGACTATGATTAATTTATCCTTCCTGACTGGAGATTTGTTTTGGCAGGGTATTCCCATTAGGGCTACACTGTAAAGAAACATATTTACTTTAAGTAAAGGAGTCAGTTTCCAGTCAGGCATCAGCCGTTTAGAAATACTCCAGGTATATATTTGGGAATGGTTTTAGACATATTCTATCATTGTATAATAAAGTTCAGGCTGCCTTTAATATATATTATAGATTTTTACATATGCATATATATTCTATGTGTATAAATACATGCACCTCTATCTCTGTATATTGATACACCACTTATACTGTCCTTTGAGAACAATTGGTTGGTGAAGAACTACAAAACTGACAAGATGTCAGATATGTTTAAGGGTTTTCTGAGCTCCCAGAGTCTGAAATGGTCACTCTTCAGTACAGAGCTTGGGTACACTTGAAATTTGAACAAGTTTTGAGAGCCACCCCTCACAGACCTAGGGGTCCTGGCTGGATTAAACTTTCCAGAGGATGTAAAGCCAGAGTGCATGGAAGTCCTGGCATAGTTATTTCCACAGCTGTGACTGTTGGACCTTCTGCACCACCCACCCCAGAATGGTTGACCTGGGCCAAAGCTGTGAGCTTATCCTAATGCTTTCCTGATAGGATATGTGTCTTTGCAGTAAATAACTGAGAATTCCTGAGTTTTTCAGTGATTTCAAGATCTTACCATATTGCATGGGCTAGAAGTCCTGGCTGTCTTGGTGTTATGGGGCTGCATTATTGCACTGAAAAAAAAATAAAATCACTAAAAGATTGTAAAAGATGAACTACTTAATTAAAAAAAACAAAAACAAAACCAAACAAACAAAAAAAAACCAAAACACAAATCCCTTTGTTTTTAAATAAGCTGATATATTATAATTGCTTTACTGGCAATTTGCTAACCACCTTTACTCTGAATTTTTCAACTAATGCAATCCAAATTAAAGTAAACTCTGTTTTTGAGAAACTGTTTATGCTTCCTGTCAAAATGATAAATAACAAATACATGTATAAAGAACTATAAGTTAAAATGGAAAATTACCTTTACAACAGTGAAAAAAATCCTGTTTTAATCAGGACAAATTCCTCTATTTTTATATGAAAGTTACAAGAAAATAGTGCACTTACTATGAAACATTTACATTAATATTAATGTTACATAAGAATAGAAGGTGTAAGTGGAAATAGATTACAATAAAACAGTCAGCAACCAATATATTTCTGCTGTACCATGTGTAAGTAAAATCAACAATATGCTGCAACATCTTTTAATTTTGTTAAGATATCATTTTTAGTAACAAATTTTTAAAATCTTGTCAACCTTCCTAAGTTTATGAAAAGTTAACATTTAGGTTTTCTGGAAAGCCTAGTACCCGACCATTTCTATGTTTACACTGTTTAATGAGAAAGATATGGTACAGTTTGTAAATTTTGCTGACTACTCTTGGCACAGTGTCCCTTCTACCTTTTCAACTTGTTTCCAGCCTGGTACTGAAACAAGGGTAGGGCTTATAGGAGAACCACTCTTAATGGTCAAACTAAATAACTTCATAGAACCATAGAATAATTCAGGTTGGAAAAGACCTTTGAGACCATTGAATCCAACCATTAACCTAACCGACAATTCCGTCACTAAAACATGTCACTGTGTGCCACATCTGCATGTCTTTGAAACGCTTCCAGCGGTTGGGATTCAGCTACTTCCCTGAAAAAAACTATTCCAATACTTGACATACTTTTCTGTTAAGAAATTTATCTTAATATTAAGTCTATACCTCCCCTGGCAAAACTTGAGACAATTTCTTCTTGTCCTGTTGCTTGTCACCTGGGAGAAGAGATCATCCCCATTTTGTTACATACAACAAGTTGGTTATGAAGAACAATAAGGTCTCTCTCCCCCGAGCTTTCTTTTAAGCTAAACAGTCCCAGTTCCTTCAGCTGCTCCTTGTAAGACTTGTGATCCAGACCTTTCACCACCTCTTTAGCCCTTCATGTTGTTAATGTTTAGGAAATTTACTTAGTTTTGAGCAGAGAAGGCATTATCTGTAACATTTTCAACCATGACTTCAACGATCAAAATTAAGAGCATTTCTATATAAGAGGTAGTAAAAGGCAGTAAAATAAATTTTTCACGGTAATTACTAAAAATGCCTTAATTTTTAGGTTGGATTCTTCATATTAGGAAAGAGAACATTACAATATGATAAAACTCTGTCAATAATAAATTAAAATAAAATAACTACAGACAATACAAAACATTTGCATCAAACAACAAGCAATGTTAATGGTTAGTTAAAGTAACACATGAAACTAAAAAATTTCGGCATTCCTTGAACAATCTTTTGGGGATACAAAATAATTGTCACACCACTTATATTAGAAGGAAATGGAATGTTATTTGACAATTTTGCTGAGATAGCACTTTTTGGAAGTTAGTATTCTAATGTCATTGAGAATGGGCATAACACTAATTTTAATAAAGAGATCATCATGTCTTTGTGAGAAGAAACGGGCATATTCATATTGAGCAGAATTTTATGATAGAATTTGCGTCTGTTAGAAATAGTCAGATAATTGGGCAATAGCTGAAAGCCTGATGCTGCTATACAGAACTCAAGGCATCTTGCATGAGTTCCTCCTGTGCAAGCTACCCATGAAGCCAATTTTGAAATGTGTAGAAAGTACTCCTATGTTTTGTGTATCTTCATTTGCAGCTTTGACAATAATTCATTTGACAATAATTGCTGTCAGCTTCTTAGTGAAACACATTTTCCTCTTTTCAGAACCCCATTGATCACTGAATATGATATGCATCTGAATCAAAGCAAAAATTACTGGTAGTAGTAAATCTGGTTTAAGAGTAGCAAGAAGAAACTAAATATTTCAATTTTATATCAAGACCTAATTAGAAATTCCTTTCTTCTTTCCTTTTATCCATTCGCTGGTGTGACCAGCAAAAAAAAATGTTATTTTAGCTGCTAATATACTTCTGATTTAAATAGTAATATTACAAGAAATGATGTATAAGTTTTCATCACCGTCTTGTATGCAACCTCTTTCAGGTAAGCATTTCATTTGCTTTTTGACCTCTACTACTAGTAGAACTACAGTTCTACTACTGAAGGACTTTTGATTGATCTGTGAATGTTGGTGTCTGTTTCTTTCATTTGAGTTCATTTAGAACTCAGACATACACAAGTAGGTCATCTTATTCTCTCCAACATTCACCACTTTGCCTTCAATGGAAGCTTTTTCATCCAGAATTAGGCTGCCTGTTCACCAAAGTCCTTTTGAAGTTCTTCACAATATCCTTGAGACCTGATTAACCCAAATATGTTTAGCTGTTTCTGTTGCTAATTAAACCACCTCATTCCTCACCTTTGCCAAGTTACTAAGAAGGATATTCAACAATGCAAACATTTTATGTGGTAAGTTTGCACTTACCACTTTTATGTACTTGAAAATAATAATTTGTATTCATTTAGCTTGCTTTCTTCTTCAAGAGAAGTGATGTCTATTTTGAATATATTTCCATTACATCAGAATTTAATATTTTCTCTCCCACTTCATACAGCTGAGAAATATAATACATCGCAGCCCTAACAGAAATAAACAAAGACATGAACAGAAGGATAGCTCATGCTTGATGAAAAGTTTATTTTTGTTTTCTATTTTTATAAGAAGAATTTTTTTTTAAATGCAGACATGATCATAAGACCACCCTGATAACAGTGAAAAAAAGAAACAGAAATCTTTAAAGTGACATAAAATCAAAAACAATTAAAGAAATTAAAAAAAAATGCCTGTATAAACAATGATGATACAAAAGAGAGATGCATTTTCATATTAGGAATGATAATTCATTACTGTGAAATAACAAGTAAGTTGGTTGGAGACCAGGTCTCTAATGGTGATCTTTATTTCTCAATTACCTTTTATCATTTTTAATATCGTTACATCACCAAAAGTAAATTTCTTTTTAAACTACCGTTTCTTGGTTGTGAAAACCATTCACCTTATGTCTCAATAAGCAAACATCAGTACTGAAGAAGATAATGGGTAAGCAATATTTAGACTAATAATATGAGAAGTAAAGAAATTATCAGACAGTTATTTAGCTGGTTGTGGAATGATCTTTACAACCAAGGAACAAAGCAGAGTACTTGATACAAAATTTATAAACATAAAATATACCTGTCTTAAATTTTTTTCCAGTTCTGCTGTATTCATTCATTTCAAAGTCACTTATTGCTTGCTCCATGCAATTCTTAAAATGTCAGACCCAATATTGCTGACAAATAGATGATTTTTACATCGAGAAAAGATAATGAAGTTTCTTTTTTATTTGTTTGTAGCACTACAGTGAACATTCATGGCCTTAATGAGAAGGGTTTTGAAAAAAAATTGAGGAGCAAAGCTATATAGAAATGTCCTTTTTAAGATATATGAATGTATTATCTAAACAAAATATTAATGCAGTAAGGTTTGATGTCATATGAATCTTGACTGAAGAGAATTTTTTAGTGAAATCTTTATGCATTTTAAATGTGCATATGGGTAATTTCAAATTATGCATTTATATATATATAAAAGCAGAAACTTGTATGTCCATGAATTCAACCTTACATACTTGTAGGCTTCTATCAGTGACTTTGGGGTTAACTAGTTTTAAAAATAGACTAAAAGGCTTGTAAGTCACCTTCCAGCTTATTTTTGGATTTTGGCACACTCTTGCTGTTGTATTCCTTTTTCCACTACCTTTTTCTGACAAACTATAGGTCTTGTCAGACAATCTTTTGACCTATAACTTATGGTAGTGTCTTCTCGGTGGTAATAACAATAATTAGGCTTTTACAATGTGAACAGAGATGTCCAGCATAAATAGGGTCAAAATGAACATCAAGATACATGCACGATATAAGAAACATAATCTGTAGATAAAATATTAAATAAATCACTATAAATAAATACTTTTCTAGAGGTGTTTTTTGTGTTTTGCTTGTTTCTTTGTTTGAGGGATTGTGCAGTTTTTTTTGTTGTTGTGGGGTTTTTTTTGTTTGATTGAGTTGTTGTTGTCATTTTGATTTTTTTTTGTGGGATTCACTTGACTTTAGTTAATAAATACTGATATCTGAGAAGTGCCTAGAACGACAGGATTATAAATGGTGTTCACAGTCATTCAGTCAGATGCAGATGTATAGATCATAGATTCCTACATTAGGACAGATGTAGCCCACATTTTTATTCTTCAGTTTGATTAACTCACTATGTCCAACTTCAGACTTCATGTCTCTTGACCTCATCTGACAAATTTATGCATTCAACCCTCTTTTCACACTCACCTCTGCTTGGACATTATCATTCTACAGCATCCTGATTTAATACTCATTTAGAATCATACAAATGATCATTATTTTAGCAAGTTTGGTACTACATGGTTTAGCATGAAGTGTTTACTTTCTGTCAGAGAAGACCATAATATTCTTACCTATAATTTCTACTAAATTGAGCTGATTGAAAAATTCACTTCTTTATTTATTTATTTTTTTTTTCTTGGACATTCTGGCTTGTTAACCTGTGAAATTTTCACCTGGAAACTATTTAGTTTGATGATCTATAATTGTATTTCTGTTAAATTTTCATATGAATCCAATGATGTATTATTTTTATCATAGATGTAGTATATCTCTATATATCTCTACATTTAGGTCAGCTGAATCCTGTCACAAAACCCTCCCTGAATTGCAATACACTTACATTTCATCATAGAACAGTTAATGTCTTTTCCGGTAGCATCAGCGTTTTCTTTTTTTTCCCAATAAGATTTAATGCGTTTGTGCATGAAATTTCAAATATCTAATTTCTAATACTAAAAGCTGCTTTTGGTTGGCTGATTTCTGACACTCAGCCCCGCCTAGTTTTAAATCTTCAATAGGGGTATTTTGTGGTTTAGGAAAAGCACTATCTACTTTAGTTGTCCCACTGACAAGCTGCAAAGGATTCTGCTGCTTGCTCACCCTCCCCCTTCCTGACGTCCTGCTCCAAGCGGCACAAAAGGCAAAGATCACAGAGCTGATATAAGAACAATTTACTGGAAAAAACAACAAGATAAGGAAATGAACAGTACAAAAGAAAGAGTAATTCACATGCAAAATGCTTAGAAGCCTGACTGGACCCAACTGCAGCCGCACCATCCTGCTGCTCCCTCTGGCTTGGGACTGGCACCATGCTCCCCTGACTGGAAGGAACCCCTTTTTTCTTGGAAGGGATTCCCTTTTCCTTGCATCTAATGTGAAGTGGCATAAAATAGCTTTCAAGTACTTGCTGTGTGCCCTCCTGGCTACTGCAAAAATTTACCCTGTCCCAACCAAAAGCAGAACAGTATAATACATTTATTATGGTCTACCTCATATAATGCACTATTATTTTTCAGTTTCCCAGAGTGCTTGTTCAGCTGTCCAAAGCTGTCAGTCACCTTTTGAAGGTTTTTTTGGAACGGATCCATTCCAAGTCGTACTCAGGGCATGTTACTCTGGCACATTTCTTAAACACCTTTAATATGCTCTACCTTATCATTTTCATATCCTGTCAAACCACCTCTACATCACTGACAAAAAAAAAAATTACTCTGTATTAACTCTATTACCTCCCTTCTTACTGTTTTGCAAAATAACTTTGTCTGTTTTGCCAATCTTATGTGTTTGGTTTATGTCAGGAAAGATGTTTTTACTACTCAACAAAAACAATTGCCTCCGTCTCTCTGTAGGTGATGTTGTAAAATCTTGTGCTTCTGTGCAGTTTTTTTTTTTAACAGAGGAAAAATTACTATCTGCAGCACAGTACTAATACTGTAATAGCTGCTGTGACATACGGCCCTGTTTTATGCAGGAAGTTAATGAGCCCTAACCACTCCTATTATTTTATTCTGTAAGCAAGACAACAAAAAGGTACTGAATTAAACAAGACAAGGAATCAGAAAAAAAAAAAGAATTCCGAAGTGAGACAACTGAATTCATACTAAGTAATAACGGCATAGTAGCTCATTCAGGTGTTCTGCCAATAATTGTGGCAGGGGTGGCAATCATATTTTAAATTGAATACTAGGAAATTCTTGCAAAATCATGGAGTATGGTCCTGATTTCAGGTGTCCAATATATTTAAAAGATTATCAAATAAAAGTGATCTACTTGAAAGTAATGCTGTGACAAAGGACAAAACCAAAACTGTTTTGAGGACAGATATAATACACAAATATGGGGGTTTTCAACATTTCTGTTTCAGTTACTCCTAATTCTAACAACCCAGATTCAAAGGACTTAATTTGCTTATTTATTTATTTGTTTATTTACTCATTTGTAGTTCTTGAAACTTTAGTGCATTAATCATTACTGCAAGGCCAAGTTCATTTCAGTATTTTCAAACAATGAAAGTTGAAACTTGATTCCTCTACCTGAGGAAATCCCAAATGCATAGACTGCTGGAGGCTAGGGTACAATATAAAGAGAAATATTAGTTGTAAACTACATGCTGCTTGTATTCTTTTACAAATAATCTTCAACATCTTCTGGAAGAATAAAATACTTGGTCATGAGGATGTTTTTATTGATACATTGCATTATCATTTTGAAGGTTCCTTATTCCTTAAATTGCTTAAGCATCCTTTATCATCTGCAATAATTTATTATAGATTATAAAATCATAGAACATTTTCCCTTTAAATTCTATATTTTAAAATTGAAGGCTTCATTTACACACTGTATTATTTTTGCATGTTCTTAATATATTTGCTATTTCATGTATTAAATAAAACCTACATAAAAGAAGCAGCAATATCAAATAACACAATTTCATATTTCTACTTTAGACATAAAAAATGTTTGCATAATTTAAATGTTATAAATATAAATTATTTAACAGTATTTTACTAAGATTTTTTTAAAAAAATTATTTATTTTTATTCTAATCAGATTTATTGTCAATAAATCAGCAGGTATTGGGGAATGTATAAAGAAGTAACCTGTAAATATGAATAGAAATAACTACTTTATTCCTTCTCCTTACCTACCATTGTATTTTGAAGGAAGTAACACAGATATCTTGGGCTGTCCAGAAGGAATAAGAAAGTGTACTTTGATAGCAACAAAATACTTCAAAATGTATATGCTGCTTTTTTCAATTCGACTACATTTGAATTAATTTGTAGACTATCTCCCCAATGAGTACTTTAGCCTTCACTCTGACTTTCCATGAAAACTCATTTTTCCAGTGATATTTTTACCTTGAATATTGTATTTGGTTCACTTCTCTTTCAATTTAATTCAGCTGGTAGTGGAGAGACACTAGATGTCAATGCGAATACAAATCTGGGGGTTTTTAAAATTTATTATTTTTTATCCTGCTCTCCTACGAACAAAAGAACACATTTCTCTTTCCTTACATGCAATTTAGGCCCCTTAGGGTGCCTAAGAAAAGCATTTGACACCAGGTCATTTAGGTAACTTAACTGTTGTCCTGATTGTTCACTAACTTAGATGAAGACATCCACCTTGTAAACCTTTGAAGATGTGTCTGTACATACATGCAGAAACAAGAAAACCCAGACTAAAACAAACAAAGGAACCTCATAAACCCCCTTAGTCCAGTTCACTGCAAAATCAATCGACCAAAAGATACAACTCCTATAAATATTTCCTTACTGATTTCTTTATTTGTGAATCTTTGTAACAAAATGTATGGTGTACAGAAGGTTTTTAGAGTACAAAACGTTAAACAACCCCAAACCCCAACAAACCCCAATCCTAGGCAGGGATTCCACAAACACTGTATTTACACTGTGGGTGGAATCCCTGCCTAGGGTGTGATAAATGCTGGGTTCCAAGAGGAGTGCTCTGAGCATGTCCTGCACTCAAAGGAATTGTGATCTCTGCATCTCCCCTCACTTTTTATCCTTTGGCCAATTTCCTCAGAGTATCGAAATTGCAACATATCTAGAGAAGGGAAACAAAGCTTCTCATAAGCTTTGACTTTCTTTGGAAAGGTAGAAATGGTGTCAGTGGGAATCTTAGTTTCTCTTAGAATCAGGATAGAGTCTTGAGGAATCATGAAGTGGATTATGTTGCAGATCAGTCCTGTTCTGTTATAAAGTCATAAAATAAATTGTGCTTTGGATTCAAATCCTACACTTAAAAATGACCAGAGAAAAAGGAATATTATTTTATATGCACAGAATGACTGCTACTGCATAAACAAATTTAGACAACTTTTAACTGTTATTGAAAAAGTGAAGTTAAAGATAATACACAATCAAAATTAAACAATATATTTAAGTTGTATCTTAAATCTAGCAGTCTAAACTGTTATAATTTTTGTCTGATTATGAGTGAAAATTGGAGGCCCATATGATTCTCAATCCACAAAATCAAAATTGCATGCAGTTACACACATGCTAAATAACTGAGTGGTAGCAAACATTGAACCAAATATGGAGAGTCTCTGAAATTCTGGAATTTGCTAGTTAGCCAATGGTTATCAAATAGAACATCTGATAGATCCATGTTATAAACATTACATATACAAATAGGATAACAAACCACACAAAGAAACTCAGAAAATCCTGTTTGCTGTAGTATTTTTTCCACCTCTCTTTGGGTTTTCTCAAAGTGGATACTACCCACTTTTATTTTTAACTTCTCCTTATGTTATAGAATATTACCACCCTATGAGGAATCAGTGATCTGTAAATGTATGAGATATTTATTTCCTAGCTTTATATCTGTAACTTCCCATACTATACCCAATTAAAATAAAAGAGTGGAAGAAAGAAAGAATTAAAAGAAAAAGAAAGGAAAAAATAGACTAGGCTGAAAGAAAAGAACTTAGGCTTAAATGGGAACTACAGGGAAAAAATACAGAAATAAATTCTGGGAACTAGGAAAAAAGAGGGTTTAAGAGACATAAAATAGAAAAAAAAACAATACAGGGATCATATTTAAATTAATATGTTATCTATAGATCAATGACTAAAAAAGATAAATACAGTCTCAATTAAATTGTGTTTACCGCTCTGTACCAGGTGTAGATGGCACATTTTGTACTATAGTGATAGGATAAAGGCTAAAAATTGAAACATAAAAATTCATTCTGCCAAGCAAAAGTTATTGTGGAGTAGGGCAAATGAAGGATTTTTTTGTGAAATGGTCACTGCCATATTTACTGGCTACAAGAGAACAAATGTATTGATTTTTTGGACACCTTTTACCTCTCTACAAATTAGCCACATCCTTGCAGTTTTCTATTCTTTCCGTCTGTGGATTGACTTGTGAGTGGAAACCAGTGATGTGTGATGTTAGTATTAGAGATTTCACATCTTGGTATTAGAGGAAAATACCGTGTTTGATGTGTCTGAAATATGACCCATGTCTGATGATCCATGGCTCTGAGACTTTAATAGGCTTCAATATAATTACAAATCTCAGATGAGAAGGAGATGAGATCAACTCATGCAGAACTCCATGCCCTCTTCTTTAGGCTGTCTCTGACATTCCCCGTAGCTCATATAGGTCAGTTTAAGTACCCTACAACAAATCACAGTGTGTAACATGGCTGGTGCTCATGTTAGACACATACATAAAAGACTGAGCTAAGAATATGAAAACAATATAAATGGACATACATGGATTTAGCAGGGTAAATCAGGGTGTCTAGAACCACACATCTTCCATCTCCTGCTCACAGGACTAGCAAGCTCACTGCAAAAGCCACAGCCCCTTTCCCACTTCTTAACTACACAAATCAAGGTCAGGAACAGTGGAAAGAAAAGAAGCTGAAGAACACACATCATCCCTGCTGAAATCCTGTTTCTTTTCTTGACCTGTTCCATTTTCTCACACTGGAGTTGCAAATTCCAGTCAAATATGAATAACTTGACTTCAAAAGAAAGACAAACTACATAAATTATCACAAGGAGGAGTTCAGGGTATTGGAAGTGAAGGACAATTTCTCTTTGGAGACCAAAGATGGTAATCTCTTCAGTGAACAATGGAAAGATGTTGTAGAGGTGATTCCGGAAAGCCAAGGCAGTTCTACCTGTCTGATTTCTGTTTTTATTAACATTAGTGCTTTCTTTTGTTTTGTTTTGTTTGGCTTTTTCCATTTGATTTTTCTGAAACAAACAAACAAACAAACCTCAAATGAAACAAAATAAAACTATGAAGGGTATATTTTATCGCTGTGAGTTGAAGTAGAAGAGAGGTGCTGGATGGCAGTTTATGGAATGAAATTACTGCTTAACCCTTCTACAATTCTCAACCCTTCTACAATGTTTGGAAAGTACTTTGTAAACATCATTAGGTAAAAAAGTAAAGAATCCCAAGATAATTTTTAGAGGATTTTTTAAACAATAAAACACTTCAGCACATGAAAATATAGTCAGTAATGTACTTAAATGCTTCCCTTCCTTCCTTCCTTCCTTCCTTCCTTCCTTCCTTCCTTCCTTCCTTCCTTCCTTCCTTCCTTCCTTCCTTCCTGTTT
>VWZS01010177.1:467857-774547 GCA_013397075.1 Rhabdornis inornatus
TGTGAAAACTCACTAAAATAAAATTTAGTTACTCCTTCCTTCCTTCCTTCCTTCCTTCCTTCCTTCCTTCCTTCCTTCCTTCCTTCCTTCCTTCTCTTTCTCTCTCTTCCCCCTCTTCATTTTTTTTCCCTTCCTCCTTCCTCTATTCTTTCCTCCCTTCCATCTTTTCCTTCCCTCTTTTTCTCATGATAAAGAGTAAGACTAAGAAGAAATGTTTCTTTAGAACATAAATCAACGTGGTCCCATAAATTGATGATGCTCAGTGTAAACACACACATAAATTCATACGCAAGGATGTATTTTCTATCACAAGGAGTTTGAGTTCTATAAAAGACAAAGATAATAGAAAAAAAGTTACAGCATAGTAATAGCAAGTCAGAATATATGAGAGAAAGAAAAGATGAGTGAGTACAACAGTAATTTTCCATAATGTATAATTTCCTTTATCATTAACTTTTTCCTCCAAGAACGTACTTTTTCAAATTTAGACTTAAATTTATAGCTGAAAGAATTAAAACTATTTCTTCCTATGTAAGTAAAGTCCTACAGCAGAAAGGACCTGAAAATATCTTTAGGAATCCAGCTAACATGAAATCAGTCCAAGTACAATTAACGGAAAAGTTCCTTTGAGAACATTTTAAAAACAAGTACGTGAATATAATGCAATACATCAAATTATAGGTGTCTCCTGATGGGGTTTGTTGGGCAGAAGGAATCAGCGGGACTTAGACATGGTCCGGCTATGAAAATCTAAAGAGAAGGCTGAGCTGAAGATGTATATATACATCTCATCACTTAAATATAAATATAAATAATATAAATATAAATATNNTAAGTATAAATATAAATATAAATATATGTACATTATATTCCTTTGTAACAGGTAGTTAAAACTAATTTCATTTTAAACAAGCTAGACTAAATTACTTTGGTTCTCTTCTTTGTGAACAGTCAAAATGAATATTCTGAGCCTTTGGCGAAATCATGATACCTAAGGAGATCTCATTTTCTTTCTGTCTAGAATCTTTTCAATGCATTGGTCAATTCCAGACATTTAAGAGAGAGGCAGAAATCTCAGTATTCCTCTGAATTTTATTTAGTGAAATTCCCAGCTGGACTGGGGAAAACTGCATATGTTCCCACCAAGAAAAAGGCAGAATGAGAACAAAATCATCTGCTCTGTTTGGCAGTTAAGTTCTTGCAGTCTTTTCATCTATACCGATTTACATCAACCAGCATTAGGACTGAACTATTTATATTGGTGACTGTATTTTGCCCAGCCAGCAGGAATAATGATATTGCAATTACAATACCTCAAAAAGTATCACATTAAAACCAAGCATTTTAATGTTTTGAAAATGTATTTTCAGCACTAATATGACTAGTATGGAGGTGCAGACAAGTACAGAGCCGCAGACAAGTATAGAACACAGAGAGTTTCTCAAGCTCTATCTATCCTACTAAACAAAAGATGGTGAAAATAAAATGTACACTGCACTCTCATCATTCCTGTTGTGCTCTCAGCATTCCTGTTACTTATTAACTTGCTCCCTACACCAGTTCAACAACTACCTTTGCCTTAAAAAACGTGTAGGCTTTATTCAGTGGATACTTTGCTTCACGCCCAAAGACAGTTGTGATAAGGCAGAGCTACTTCTTGCTTTCTCAAATGTATATTTTTCTATCTCCTATATGCTCTCATCTCACAGCCAGTTACAAGCAGCAGATACTTTCAGGTCCATGATAAAAAAATAAAGTTAAAACACCCCTGGTGGGTTGCCACATCATGACACCATTATGCCTAATGATGACGTGAGGAAACTGTACAAAACAGTATCATATTACATATTACATGTGTAAAAAACAAATACATAGTACACAGCTTCAGCGGTCCTGTACAGAATCTAGAGGACATCCAGACCTGTGTGCTGTGCCATACAGATGAAATCATTCTTCTCATGAAGGAGCCAGTATCTTTTTGAATGAATTCCAGTGGATATTGCTACTTGATCTTTTGGCTGAGGATTCGTTCCTTGCACTTGAAGCAGTGTGCGTATTTAAAGTGCACTCTTTTACCATATTTTCTCTTCTTAAGGATAGAGGGCGCGCACAGAAGGAAGAAGAATATATCGATTCTTGTGATTTTCATTCTATTGTTAAAGGATCATATCTGTTCCTTTTTTATCACCTACTAGTAAGCTATTCAGCAAACCTCTGATTTCATTCAGTAATTGCAGCACTAATTACAGTTCTTGGTCTCCTCTTATGTGTATAGAAACTTGGAGTTAGTCCAGAAGTTTCTCAAGGACAATGAGGAGCTCTTCCAGCTGGGGAGTTGAAATGAGGCAGAAGCTGAAGCCAAACTCTCATCCTGCTTTTCCTTTCCCTGTTGTTGGAGAAAGGATGAGCACTATTAAGCAGTGTCCTAATGTGCCTGCTTGGAGCATTTTTTTTGTTGTTGTTTTTGTTTGTTTGTTGGGGGGTTTTTGTGTGTGTGTGTGTTTTGGTGAACGTTGAATGTAAATTCATTACAATTTTTAAATACCTAAAGATTTAATAAAATAATTTGTTCCATGATTTTATAATTTGAGAAGAATTTATTTATTTCAAAGTTAACCCTTTGGGGTTTTACATCTATTTTTGACAAAATATGAGAGGGACACCAGCTCTTCCCTCTCTCTCTTTCCTCCCCCATAAAGAAACAAAATTTTTCTGAATTTATGATGTAGATTTAAATGTAGTGTTAAGCCCCTAACTAACTCATCTAGGGCAGGATTAAGCCAGAAAGAGTAGATCTCTTCCTCTATTTCTCTGATGCCTGGAAGAAGCACTGATATTGTTTTATTTTGAAGACTGATGAAGAAATGCTTACAAATAAGCTATAGTCACAAATAAGCTATAGTCACAATTAAGACTGTTTTAGGTGCTCTTTTATTAGTGAGAGCATTTTCAGTATACTCCTGTCTTGGCTTTTTGCCGAGTATTAATATTGTCTATTACTGAGTTCAAAGATACTTGGTTTAACTTTGTTTAAAGAACCATAAGCTTACTATTAGTACTTTACTTGATTTTGTTGATTAAAGGACAAAGCTTATTTTATTTTTGTATTTATTATAATAAACAAAAGCACAGAATTTCCCTCCAAACTATTCTAAACTCTAGACAACTTTGACTAAAACAAAAAAAAAAAAAACGGCTGGGAAAGATTAAACATATAGACATTTTAGATTATTTCTTCTGCACAAAATAATTCTGTTCATAAATTAAAAAATCTCAATTTCTCCAATATCTCTGCCAAATTTATACCTCTATTATTTTAAAATAATATAATTCTATAAATCTATATTAATTTCTCTGGTTTCTATAGAACCACACGATTTCAGAAAATATGACACTGTTCACCCAAAAAAAGTTGTCTGGAACTGTTACATTTTATGCATGACTTTCCACTCAAAGTGAACAACAGTGGAAAGTGCTGAGGACCATTCTGAGCATAAATATGAATCAGTATGAAAATCAATGTATATGTACTGAACTCAAACAAGCAATTTTATTGATTACTGTTTACACTACTTCTATGTAGAAATTTTATTAAGGTTCTTAAAGCAAAAAATTATTTTTCTTTTGCTTTAGGAAAAAAGCAATACTTAAAGGCTATTGCTATTTATATACTTTCATTAAAAAGGAAATGAGTAGAAATGCTTTTAACTGAATTGCTAATAGGAAGAAAAAAAAACCCTTCCATTTTCCATGAAGAAAAAGTAATTTCTGCTTATATTAAGTGTCTGTATGAAACATTATATTTCACTTCAAGAAGTGTTTTTTAAAATTTTATTTTAAATTTAATAAATCCTTATTTGACTCTCTTAGTAATCAATATGGCTTTCTCTGAAAAGCCATAGTCTCTCTGATAGTGTCAACTGTCATGAATGCTTGTTACTTCTTTGCATCTCTTCAGGAAAAGATTTCATGCATTGTGCGTAACATAATATTGATTGGAATTAACATCACTAAGAACGGTGAAAAATTACTTTCTTACAGACTGAAAAGCTGACAGACAGTAGAAAAAATGGTCAAAGATATATGGGCAACACAATTTATGACCTGATTCAAAGTTGAAGTAATTTTGGAGTCTTGCCATAGACTTCAAATGGTTTCAGAAGATGCCTTTATTAAAAACTTAAGAATTCATTTTTAATCCAAACCCAAATATGTTTTAAAACACTAAGCAAGAAATTCAAACTGTGCATGCTTTAATGACATGTACATAGGATATAACTGAGTTTTAAGGTAATTAAACTCTGAATATTGTTTTCATTCATGACAACATGCCAAATCCTTTTTATTAGATTTATCTACCCAAATTCTTTAGCATAAACAAATTATCTTCATGGAGTTGACAATATGGTGGAGAGTTGAGAAAGACCATGTTCTCCTAGAAATAGCATCTGGATGCCAGGCCAAGAACCTTAAATATTAGTATTTCATATCTATGTTTAGGTAACTCAGTAGACTCTTATGTTTCACTTGTCCAAAGTAGTCATTTTGACAAACAAAATAAAATTTATAACCTTACAAAACCAGAAACAGATTTTCACTTTCCATTTTAAGTTCTGAGAAGACAGTGCATTTACCTAAATGTAAAGATACACATTATTGCAAAATTACAAAATTATTACAGAGGTGTCTCCGACTGACTTAAGGCAAATGAGACCATATGCCAAAGTCAATAGTATTGGTTTGATTTAACAGTAAATGTGAGGGAGAGTGAGAGTTAGAAACAAATAGAAAAAGTGGTACTGGTGGGGTGGAGAGAAAAGACTGACAGAGACAGATGAAATAGAAAATATCACCACTCCGTGGATGTTGATAGCAGCCTGTTGATCCTCTTTTTCTGGTCTTCCAGGTGGTGAGGGTTCTTCAAAACATAGAGTTCAATGGATTAATACATTTGGGCCAGGTGGGGTACCTCCCCTGGTGGGAGGTTTTGGCTGAGTCTCTTGCAGCAGACTCTGGAGGCATTGTATCTTTTTGAATCATGGGCAGTGCTCTGCTGCAAGGCCTCAGCAATGAGTCTGGGGAGCACTTCGGGGTCTTTGATGGATGATGACACCTCCATAGCTGCCCCTCATGTCCTGCATATGTGGCCTTCTCAGGGTGGGGGGTTTACAACTGAGCCACTTTGTGTAAGGGAAGACATGTTTACTCCTTTTGACCAGAGGTTATGCCACACACCCAAAACCACTCCTCCTCCCCTCTTTGTCCTGGAGTGATTTTGCAATCTTGGTGTCAGTAGATAAATCTTTGAATTATAGCCTCCCCCACCCCAAGTCCCTCCAGGGCTGATTTTCAGGACAGCTGCTGGGTTTGGCTTTCTTTTTGATACATTCTTCTCCCTCAGCCTTGTTTACTTGCCATAATGCACAAAAGTCCTTAACAATGCTCAAGCCATTAATAGTAATTTTTCAGCCTCTGACACTGAAGCGCAATGAGTCAATATAGAGGAAGCCTCAAAGCTTCTGGGCTGCCATTCACAGAGACAGCTTTCTGTGCAGAAGATGTATCTTGAAACATGTCCTAGGGCACCTGAAGAGAAAAACATGAATTCTGTCCAGTCAGTAGAAGTCTGAAATTTAGAAAACTAGGATTGGTCCTGATATGTTTAAAGGTGTCAGGGGAGCAGAGAAAAAAGCTGGTGAAGCTTGAGATGTGAAGGAAAGCAATCAAAGTGATAACTATTGAGAGTCCAACACACCAGATCATAACAGATGTTCTTTGAGAGATTTGACGTGGAGAGGAAGAAATTTTGCTGTAAATGTGTAGAAAGCTTGGACAGCTCTCATTAAAAAATGGTTTTCTCTTAAAGAAGTAATATTTTTTTTTAATTAAAAAGCTTGGGGAAAAAAAAACCACAAAATAAAAAACAATAACAACAAAACCAAGACTGTCTGAGGGAAGGATAAATTGTGACGTTAGCAATGTCCTTCTTGATACAACTCCGAGAGAAGGTCAATGAGCTGGGCATCAACCCATGTTGGAAAGCTACCAATTCTGAGAAAAGGTGAGAGTTTACACTTCCTGAAGGTTATGGTTCAGTATGTTTAGCATAACTGTTGCCTGGAGTGGGAAAGAAAATTGTCTGAGTCATATATAAGAAACTACAGACTGTTGGTTTTATTCCCTCCAGTCTGGCTGCATTGTACATTGGACTCATCGAAATTCGTAATGTTCATCTGTTCATGCTTTCTGATGACCTAAAAATAATTTCTCTTCTAGAGCTGTATGGATCCTTTTATAGTGTAGAAAGTCATATAAAAGATTAAAAAAAAAATCTGCATTTAAAAAAAATTATTTCATTCATGGTCAAGTTTAGGGTAAAACTTAGGATAGAAACATCAGTAAAAGGATTAAAAAAGTAGATCTAAAGGAATGGAAATTTAACAAATTTTCCCAATTTAAGTAATATTAAACAGTTACAGTCCAACAAGGAACTGAAAGCCACAAGTCTTAATAATTATATCTTTGTGATTCTGCAAGAAGAACTCACCTCTATTTCATCACTTCATAAATGAAGATGGGGGGGCAGTGTAAAACATTTCCATGAAGTCTGAATAAACAACACTTACAACTCTCCCCTCACCTACCTAGGCAATCATCTTAAAAAAGTGATCAGGTTGGTCACACATGATTTCCATTTGCTGAATCCCTGCTGACTGCTCCAAATCAGCTTCTTGTCTTCTATGTATCTGGAAATGGTTTACAGGATTACTTGTGCCATTACTTTCCCATAGTTGAGCTGAAGTGGCCGGTCCTGTAGCTCCCTAGTTCTTCCTCTTTGTGTTTCTTGAAGAGAAATGTGCTAGTTGCCATCTTTCAGTTTTCAGGAAACAATTCTGACCTCCACATTCTTCAAATATAATCAGGAGTGTCCCCACAAAGAGATTGATCAGTTTCTTCTGCACTTGTTGGTGTATGTTCTAAAGATCTGTGAACTTCCCTACAGTTTGGGTAAATGTTCCCTTACTTGATCTTCCTCCACCTTTAAGTCTTCCTTTGTTTACTTAAAGGAGAAATAAGTCTTTCTGGCTTCAGACTTGTCCTTGAGACTCAAGGACCTAGGGCTGTGGAAGGCAGGTCTATCAATAAAGAGTGACTTGAAGAAGACATTGAGCAATTCAGCTGTTTTAGTGTCTTTGTCACCAGGTTGTCTGTCCAATTCAGCAGCTGACATTTTTCTTTGTTTTCCTTTCGCTGCAGTTCTATCTATAAAAACTCCTCTCTTGGTCTTCAAACTCTTCAACAGTCAAAACTCCAGACAGGTTTTACAAACCATATCCCTTCACACTTGGACACTTCCCAAAGATTAAAATATATCTACATATACATTATATATGTAGAGAGAGTCTCAAACTCTTCAAAATTTTCCAGTGGTAAGTTTAAAAATGCAACTAATTATAGGAATGAGTCTTCCTCCTAACAAATCACCACTCTCTTACTGTGTGCATATACATATATATATATATATATNACACGTGTATATTATTGACATGTTTCCATGTTTCCAAGATTCATTCTGTAGGTAATTTTTGCCTGTTGAAAACTGATGGTAGCTGAAGATTAAGTATATTCATGAAAGGTATTTACTCAGAAATCTAGGCTAGGGTTCAATCTGGTGATGATTCTAGATATTGGAGGGATCACTTTTATTTAACCTTGAATCTTACAGCAGTAACAACTCCTTGACAAATGAATTATATTTTTAGAATCTTACACACAGCAGATCACCTTAAATTGTCTGATAAATTGAGCTAATGTAAGCCTTTACATACGTTCCATGCTTGAATTTGAGCTATAAGACTAAAATAGTTTATTAAAATGGAATGGAAAATGCCACCAATATTGCATGAAACTGTGGATGTGATTCTTACATCCTGAGGGAACTTCTTTGTGAAAGAAGCAGGCTTGGTCATATGTATGTCCCTTTGTGTCTTTATAAAACAATCCTAAGGATTTTCTGATGGATTAAAGGGATTTTTAGATGACTGTGAGGTAATCCTATAAAACTAAATCACATGTAACATTGTCCTACAGGATTTGTGTAGGAATAAAATATTATACTGTAATGATTCCTCAGAAACTCAAGTCTGACTGAGTAGCTATTATGATGAGTACAAGTTATAGGACATGCAGGAGAATACACAGGTAGTAATGCACTGATGTTTATAATACCATGTTTTACAACTCATTCAATCCATTCTGTATTAAAGCCAGTGTTAGGCATTTAACCTGTCAGAAAATTTTCTCTTTTTTTGCTGTTACAATTAAAGTTAGGCAATTTTTATAGATAGTACCTGGAGCATAATTTTATTTTCTACCTGTCAGCTGAGACACTGCTTCCCATCTTCTATTCAAATTTAAATTTATCAAAAATTGCAGAATTAAATTAATTAAATATAATTAAATATATGTTTAGGTTTAGTTAGACATGTAGAGGTTCAGTGTTAGGTAGTGCTCAAGAATTATTAAACTTTAAGGAAACTCTGAATTACTTGAACATTAATTTAAATTGAGGTACCACCATTAACCCAAAGTCATTTGTATATATGTAACAAAAGCTCTACAATACAGTACCAAGCAGCTATAATTAGGACTCTTAATTCTTATAGACATAACAAGGATGCTAGTTTGAAATAATAAATATACCACTTGTTTAATTTGTTGACAAATCTCTACAATCCCCTGCAATATGGAATTCCATTTAGGATGAAATTTTATCCTGTGTTGAGAAACTTGCTTCTTCATCACAAAAAAAGACAATTAAAAGCTTTCTATGTAGTTGTTATGCCTTTCTTTTTCTTTTCTTTTTTTTTTTAATCTATATTTTGTTTCTTCGTCTTTGACTATGTTGCAGCTTTGCATGACATCAGTTGGCTCTTCTGCAAAAATAAATTAAATTTGTGACCTGAGACTCTTTCAATGGGAACCCTTAACACTTTGTTCTGTTAAAATACTAGGGAACTTACGTAGGTGTCATTTTGGCAGTGGGCTGTATTGGAAAGGAATCCTTTCTCTTTTTGTCTATATTGATTGTTTGTCAGGAGTCTTTCAGGTCACAAGGGCCTGTTCTATATATTACCTTTAATACTCAACATTATTAAATGTTACTTACAGACATTTCTATTTGCGGTTGGTGTCCAGTCTCTTCATTATCCATCACAATCTTTTTCAGGATTTTATTTTTGTATAACTTCTTACATCACAGTTTATTATCCAGTTTTCTCTTGCCTTACATTTTTTTCATAGGAATTTGTCTGATGTTCTCTGCTTTTTCTTTCAAGGAGATGAAATCTCACTTCGTTTTTCTGGTCACACTAATATATAATTTCTCAGATATTCCAAGGACACTGTACCTTTCTTTGTGATATTGCTAACTTCTATATGAGATCCATTGTTCCAGTGTTTCATGTATCACCTGTGGCTGGGTTTTTCACATTCAGTTATAAGATAACTTGTTTGGATTTTTTTTTTTCTCTGTTNCTAATATGAGATCCATTGTTCCAGTGTTTCATGTATCACCTGTGGCTGGGTTTTTCACATTCAGTTATAAGATAACTGTTTTGATTTTTTTTTTTTCTCTGTTTGCTTTGTTATTTTGTTTGAGGCTTTGGGTGTTTTTTCCTTGTCAAGTTTGAGTATAAAGAAATAGTAGCTTTCTGGGTATAAGTGGATGACATATGAAGCAAATTTACAATAATGTGGTACAGTAACAAGTTTTCAAGCCCCATTGACCATGATTCTCCTACTTGTACCTTGTATAAAAGTTTACATGTCAGCAAAATGAGAAATGAACAAAGGCAAACTCTTTGCTAAATTAGCAAATGTGTTTATTATACATTAAGATCTGAAACTCCAAAGAACTTAAAATAATTATGCTCCACAAAGTTTTAGAAAGCGTGGTAGGTCGCTTGACCTCCTACTATGAAACGTATGAGTTTCATCTAATGTCTTTCCCAATTAAACTAGATAAATGACACTATTTATTTTGTTTCTTTGCAAACATGAAGAAGAAGGCTCAAATAAGACGGCAATTGGGCAGATCTTTGCTTTAATAAAGAGAGAGAGACTAAGACACTCATTTTTAAAAGACGATATTAATTTGTATGAAAGTAACGTCAAAAGAATAGAAGACGAAAGGACTTAGATATCTTTATTGCTGCATCTAAATGTATTTATATGCCGCATAGAGAATGATTGAAGCATTTTGAAGATTTTCCACACCAAAAGACACAATTCCAATTTTACAATCTTTCTTCTGTATTCCCAACACATACAGAGGCAGTGAAAGCAAGAGAATTACACCATGCCATCAGATTGTAAACTCTAAGAAATATGATTGTCAGCATTTTAGGCTCCTTACTTCTCCTGAAACTAGTCTGAATTGTGGAGAAATCACTGTCCTTTTGAAGCCTGTCAAGGGCTGCTGCTGTCTAGAAAAAGCAGTATTATTCCAATTTTTTAGAGCTGTCCTGGTAATTTAGCCAATATAGACATAAAACTGGTAATTGTTAGGAAATCTCTTTTTTCCCTGTGTTTTTAGGTTCTTTCAAGTTTTCTTGAGATAATGGACTAAAGAAAAGTAATTTTAACATGGCATATTGTCTAATTGTGAATATAAAATTTTAAATAAATCTCACATTTCCTGATCTAATAAAGCTCTGCTTCACTATAGAGAGTTTATACAGGGCTCTCCCTTCTCATCCTCTGCAGTTAAATAAATTTAATACATCTGTTCTGAGATGTTTAAAAGTTAGATATCTAACTGTTTCAGGCTGGTCACCTTTTGTCATAGTCAACAGAAAGTCAGGCATAACATTAGAACAATTCATCTCGCCCCAAAACAGGCACCCAAGACAAATCAGTTAGAAGCTCTTGGCAGTATTATGTCTTCTACCATAACTATAAACTTGGCTTACTAGTGCAGACATCCAACTTCCAAATACCTGCAGTTAGCTAAGATATATTCCACTTAGAACACTATATTACCTGGAAAACCTATAAGTTTTCACTGCTGGAAGACATAATTTATCTGCACAGAACATCTGGTTCTCTCTTTGATAAGTGAGTCTCAGTAACCTAAGGCATAATGCTAAATCTCTGCATGGTGTGAAGATGTTCTAAAACAAATAATTCATGAATAAATGTGGGCCATCATATCCACAATATGAATTTCAAGGAATTTTAATATCAAAAACAAAACAGGGAAGGAAGAAATTAATCTAGCAGAGAGGTTGGGAGTTATTTGCTTGTCCACTGCGTGTCTTGAAAACACCTGTATTCTATGATTCTCAGAATTCATATATTATATATTTCTTTCCAGAGTACCTACAACCTCTCAGGGCCTACAGTATTAATCCACTAAGTGGACTTTTACTCATGACCCACTCAATGATTTGGCATCTTCTTGGAGGGCTTTTCCCCCCTTTTTTTTCTTGAAATTTTTACTCATTAGATTATATGTCTGTCTTTTAAAACCTATTTCTCCTCTGACCTCCTGCTTCAGAGCCTCTGTAACTCTAGTATTTTCTATTTCATTAGTCTGTCTTTTCCCCTTCATGGTTAGATTGGATATATAAATACAGATATATTTCTGCCAAGGTCCTTCTAGACACATTCTGCCTTCCTTTCTGCCTACGCTTTGTCCAAGACCAATTACTTACTATATAAGTCAGTTCTATGTTTAGGGGTACAAGAGATATATGAAGCTACTTGAGGAAGTCCAACAAAGAGCCAAGATATTGATTAAGGGACTGAAGCACCTGTCATGTGAGGAAAGGTTGAGAGAGCTGGAGAAGAAAAGGCTCACGGAATTCCATGTGAACACAAGAAAACATTTTGTTTTGTTTTGGTTTGGTTTGGTTTGGTTTGGTTTGGTTTGTTTTGGTTTGGTTTGGTTTGGTTTGGTTTTTTACTGTGACAATGGTCAAACACTGGAGCAGATTATCAAAGGAATTGCATATGCCCTTGGGGATATTCAAACCTTGAATGGATGTGGTACTGGGCCACCTACTCCAGTTGCCCTTGCTCTGAGCCTTAGGCACTGGACTAGATGATCTCCAGATATGCCTTCCAACTTCAACTGTTCTGTGGTTCTCCAATTAGATTAGAAATATAATTAGACATCTATTCAGGTTCTTCTTGTAAAATTCACTCTTTTGCTGTTAGGAATGCAAACACCTTATCTAAGTTCTATGCCTTCCTATTGAATTCCAATAAGTCCAGAAGTCCAATAGCTAGCTCTATACTAAAAAGGGTGCGGATTGTCCTTTTTATATGCCTGTTCACTCTTGCATACAAATCTAGGTCAACACAGAGATAATTTGTTTGAAGAACAGAATCCTGAAGTTCTGACATACAGACTGTCAATTAACATCAGTTTCATTGGAGTGGAGAACATTTAGCTTTGCTTTTATATACACTGCAGGTGTTTTCCTCCTTCATACACCATGTGCTCAACATTCCTCTTCTTGGATTCTGTAAATTGTGTTTACTGATCTTCTGTCCTCATCATGGAAAATATTAGATGGTGATCAACTCTCAAAGTAAAACCAGGGCAAAAGAGTGGATCCCTGAGGTCACACCAGCAGGTTCTCTGAACAGTACTAGTCACATAGGATGTAACACTTCTCTGAGAAAACATCTGCAGATTCAAGCGCATTTGCACCCAGAAATAGATGGCTCCATAGGATGCATCTATCAATGACTTACATTCTTCTTCACAGCATGTTTTTACACATTATGAGCAGCTGCAAAAAAATGGTAGAAAGAGACTCTCAGTTTGTCTTCCTGCAACAAAAGTTTCAGTACAAAGTACAAAAATACAAAGACAAAAATTCTCAGTTGGTGCTGTACAGAAGATAGAGAAACTTTCGTCTATGATGCTACCTTTTACAATGAATAGAATTATTGCCTTGACAGAAATAATAGTCAGTCTGTCTTAAAGGAGATTTCTGCTTCTTATCTTTATCAGGAGTCAACAATTACTAGTAAATTTTTTATCCAGATTTTTTCAAGTGCGTGAAGTCCTGACTTTGCTAAAGCTTCCTTCACACATCTCTCATACAAGTGAAAAATTTTACTTGTGGTCTTGTTGTATGGAACTTAAAGTTCTGAAATTTGAGACTATTTTAGAAATACGAAGAAAGTCTGAAAAATTGCAATGAGCCATTTCTTCTCTGAGTAGAAACACAAATTACTTAGGAAGCAGCACTACATTTTGCATGTATGGGAATATAATTTCTAGCTGGAGACTCCCAAGACCTCCTTCTTTCTCTATCTGCTGGATATGCACTGAACTCGAGGGAAACAGGTCCAGTTGGCTTATCAAATGCAGTTGAATCACAGGAGAAGTTGCTGTGAGTGGTTACATTGTTTATCTGATGAAATTTGTTACTTTCAGACTGATGTGCTGTGGCTAGATGAATTACTGCTTCACAGATAGAATCCTTTAAAAAATAAAAATGATGCATTGCTATTGCTTAGTCACCAGTAATTGAGTGTCACTAGTTGCATTAATAAAATAGGAACATTTTCCATCAATATTCATATTAAAAATTAAGTATTAAAAAGCATGGTGTTAAGACTTTAGATAGACTGACATTCTAATTTAGAAAAAAAAAATTCAGTAATACTGAATGTAACTATCTAACCCAAATAAACAACATTGCTAGTATTTGTGATATGTATAGAGGGATATATACTGTAAATAAAAATGTTATGAATTCTATTGTTTGCAGCAGTAATGTTGGATAATAAAATTAATAATAAATATTTTTTAAAATATAAGCAGGCAAAATAAATATTTGTGTTCCTTCATACCAGCTTGTTGTTTCATACTTGTGGAAGTGAGAATGGACCAGTTCTCAGGATTTTAATAATAGACGTCTATATAATTTCTCTATATAACAAGACACCAGAATAATATGTTCAGGGGTTTTTGTAACCTCCAAATAAATAATGTGGAGTTTTTTTCTTTGTATATTATATGTATTGTGAGCAAAGTCATTGCAGTCTTTCTTTTAATACATGTATATGTGAATATGTATTTATAAATAACTCCAACGAAGATTCGTAACAAGAAAGGATGAGTATTTTCCCCATGTATTAAAATTAAAAGTTCTCCCTGTTTAAAATTTCGATAATAAATAATTAAAGGTAGTAAATACATTCAATTATTAAAGCTTACAAGCTGCAAAAAATATCCATGACTTATATAAAAATAAATTAATTACAAGAGGACAGCTCACAATAACAGGTGGACTTTTGGTGTTTTTCATAAGAAACTTGGTAATTTAGCACTTAAAATTGTTTCATGAGTTTCTATAATTGTTCATAGCTTATCTGAACTAAGTCTGCCCAATAATGTAGTTCTTTAATGGGAATGCATACAGTAATCCTTGAAAAATATTGAAAAACATTTCAACACAATGTAAAATTCTACAGTTTTTTAGCGGACCATCTCCCCAGAAATTTAGGAATATCTGAAGCAAGTCAGGAAGAGAACAAACAAGCAAATACCTCTTCCTATTTTCAGTTACCATTTTTCCTGATCTGATTTTCTCCTATATAATGCTGCACAGGTTAAAAATTATATCTGTAACAAGGGAATAATACAGACTTTGTAGTATTTCCAGCTTTATCAAGAGCATTTTTTTTAAGATTCTCGTTAATCTGAATGACTTTTAATATCTGCAGAATTACTTAATCATTCTCCAAACCTGTCAATACCCAATCAATTTTAGATCAGAAGTCATTATTAATTATTAATACTTGGAATCCTATTTCAAGCTTGGAGCTCTCCTAGGGATGGAGGACAGGGCTGGTGGCTGCTGCTATGATCAAGCACTGAAACTATTTCCTTTTTTTTGTTGTTTGTTTGGTTGGGGTTTGCTTTTTTTTGTTTATTTGAGAAAGTCCAACAAAGGGCCACAAAGTTAATTAAGGGACTGCAGGTGGCTGGTTGGTAGAGTCGTTTTGATGAAGTACAGTCCTCTTCATGAAAGTCAGGATGTGAGTCTGATAGTTTAATTAAGTTTTAATTTGAATTTTGCTACATAGGTCTATCTTTATTATTCCATAGTGACTGCTGGTATTTACCAGAATAACATCTGTAGACTCCACTATTGTTATATTCCAATTCAGTAATTATTCTGGCACAGTGGTTTTAAGATTTTTTAAGAAAGTTTGATCTCATTAAATAAAAAAATGCATAAATATGATTAGTACATTTTCTGTACTATTGCCTAGCTCATTAATATTAATATCTGTGGAGATTAAAGTGAAGAAAATATTTTTTCAAGCTTTCCTTCACAGAAGAACTTAGCCAACACTCATATTCCACACACCCTTTATCCTTTGAAATAGTAGCTATCAGGCTCTTTTTCATGCACTTTGGCATGAGTATTTTCAACTTTCTCATCCCAGAAACTAGACCACTCCTGTTTCTTGCTTGCAACTGCATTGTTAGCTCTTCAATAGTTTGCTCCATAAAATGGCTTGGTCACTCTTGAGCAATTTAACTTGGAATGTTTTTGGCACCTGCTCTATATCTCCAATCAGGGATTTTTTAAAAACTATAAATGTACGCAGAGGCAAAGATATTGACATATGTTTTGATTAATGTAAAATAAATAAAGAATTTACTTTTAAAAATGAAGGAACATGATTGTAATGTTTTTCTCTTACGAGTAAAATGATTCATGCACCATATTCATGCTTTTGCAAGTCTGAAATGCACTTCTAATTCATTATATTTCAAATACTATTTAGGTATTCTGTAGAGTTCAAAAAGAAGCATATAGGAAGCTGTACAGTAGGTGTGATTCATTATCTTGATGTTTTCTAGTTCCCTTTTTTTTAAAAAAAACCTGCACTGTCATTCTTCATTACTCTGAGTGTATTTTTTCTGCAGAGAAATCAATACCCTCCTGAGGATTTTATCAAAATGCAGATAGAGATCCACATCTGGCCTCAGATTCACATGAGAAACCTTCTGATACACAGACAGACAACTTTGAAGACAAGGAGCAAGATGAGACTTAGAACAAGGGCCTCTAAACCAAACCATCCAGACCATCTTCATAAATACCTGCAAATGAAAGATGTGGTACAAGAATATGACAAAACAGAGTGAAACTGAAAGCAAGTGTTTGAGTTCAAATTCTGTGATGATTTAACCCTATCCAGCAACTAAATACCACACAGCCACTTGCTCACTCCAAGCACAGTGGGATGGGGAAGAGAATCAGGAGAGTAGATGTGACAAAACACATGGATTGTGATATAGACAGTTTAATAAGTAAAGCAAAACCTGCATGTGCAAGCAACACAAGACAAGGAATTCACTCACCATTTTCTATGTGCAGGCAGGTGTTTAGCCATCTCCAAGAAAGAAGTGCTCCATCGCATGTGGTGGTGACTGAGGAAGTGAAATGCCATTACTCAAAATTTTCCTGACTTCCTTCTTCATTCAGGTTTTATTGCTAAGCATAACACCATAGGGTATGGGATACCCTTTTGGCCAGCTGAGGTCCCAGTCCCAGCTGTGTCCCCTTGCCACTCCTTGTGTACCCCCAGCCTCCGCACTATTGAGGCATTATGAGAAGCATAACTCTGCATAAGCAGTGCTTAGCAGCCTTGTTCACAGCCTAAATCTCAAACATGGCATTATACCATCTAGTATGAAAAAAAATAACTTTATCCCAGTCAAAACCAGGACAATTTCCCACCCTTAGATTATACTGTATACATCGTGCTCAGATATACCACACTGTCCAAAAGAGTTTCAACAGAGAGATCATTCTCTATGTATCACCTGTGCAAAATGTCCAATAAATGTCCATAAAATTTCCACAAATGCCTAAAAAACATCCACTGATTTAATTTATTCCATGACTTTGGGCTCCATCTGTTACAGTGAATGCAGGGTAGGAGAGGTGGTGGTTTTGTGTGAAGTTTCTGGGCACCAAAGACACTTCAGGCAGTGTCACTGCTGTATAAGAGTTTTTCTTCACTGGTGATTGTGGTTCCTGATATAGCAGTTCCTGGAATATGCAACTCAAGTCATGGTTTGCAACAGTCCATCATAATCTCCATTCAGGTCACTTTGGATTAGGTTTAATATCATAGTGAACATCTCTTGCACCTGATCTTAACACTATCACCAAGACTGACATTTCACAACCCTTCAGAAAATTATGTTATATAATAGCTACTCCTGAGACACGTTTTAACAAAAAAAAAAATGGTTTAAGTGTCTCATTTAGAATGTAATGTTTAGAATTACTGAGTAAAGTCCCTAAAGGATGCATAAAGGCATAAAATCATTCAACCAATTTATGAGGAAATCATAGAGAAAAACAACAGGGTAGCTGCAAGCAACTAACTAACTACATAAATGCATAAATTGAGGATAACTATTGCAATTCTAATTTACCAGCTCTAGGAAAACTTTAGCAGATGAACTAGTATTCCTCCATCCTGTGTAACATGTTCGTAAAAGTAAATATGGTACTGTGATGATTTCTCACACTTAAATGTGTTTTCATAGATAGAAATCAATATTTATTCTTGTTGTAACTGTAATAAATTCTCAAATGCTTTAGATGGAAGAATAAAAATACTAGATGAAAGCTTACTTATTTATAGTTAAAGACAAAAACTGTTAGTACCTCTGAAATGAAAATCATGGGTTTGGTCAGCCCCTGTGGGAAAATTTAACATAAAGATTACCATAGCCCTACAAAAATTAATGAGAACTTTCCCAGAGGCTATACTACACTATACTTGGATGCTATTCCATAAACAGCAATTATTTATATAGGCATATAAGAAATATAGTCACACCATAAGGCAGTATTATTACTTTTTCAGCATGACTCCTGTGATCCACAGAACATTTTTATGTCCTGTTAAACAGAGTGTGAATACATCAAAGTGTGAACAGGAAAAACCTTAGTTTAAGGAAATTTTAACATTACCAAAACAAGTCTTTCCAGTAAAAACTGAAGTTACAGTTCAGAATACGACTAGAAGACTCTCATCTAGATCATATTGATCATGAGCCTAAAGGAGAACTTTTAATTCCTACTGCTCTAGTAGGATCTTAAAGTTCTTAGCAGCAGAACCAGGAAACCTGTTACACTACAATTGCATTTTTGTTTTTGCTTTTTCTAAGACAGCGTCTTAGTTTTGGAAATTACGGTAAAAATCCATTGCTTCTTCATAACTGAAAGACACATACAGCTGCACACACATACACAAAATCATATGTATACATGAACACACACACACACACGTATGTGCATTGGGATAATAAAAAGAGTTTATCTTTAAAAAAAATGTGTTGAAATTCTAGAGATCTGATCATTTTTAGTTATATTGTAAGCAATGGCTTCCTTCTTCTAATAAACATAAAGAGAGAATTCCTGCTTTTGCAGCCAGCAGGGCCAAATGGTACAGTTTATGACATAGCAGCCTTACTAAACCAATGGGATATGATAATAACAGTGAGGTGTGGTTTGCTATGCTTATGTATAAAGAGGCAAGGTTACACCTATTCTTCCCTAAAGTTTTTAGCTGTATAAAACATTTAGTGTATTTTTAGCTTACATTGCTTGTCTCTCTGCAAAACATTCTACATGTTAATGGCAAGAATAAAGCCAGAGCATACTGAAATGTGAATGCTTGAATCACACTGATAAACATTTAAAAGCCATTATAGCATAGCACTGAATATCAGGACAGGACTTATTTTCAAACAGAATAAAGGCTAAGGGAAAACCAACAGCAGAAACTATACTTTTATAGCAGTAAATATATCTGCTGTCCTTTTTTCATAGACTTAATAACAAATATATAATTCAATCATCCCTGCCATGATGATCATTCACATGGTCACTATGCACAAGGCTGATGCACATTGCACAACACCCAAGCTGACAGTTTCTGTTTACTAGAACTGTTTTCCTTAAAAATTCCAGTGTTTCAAATTTTGCCTATTGCGGTGAAGGAACTCTTCTCTTACACACTAAAACCACAGTATAAGAGACTTGCGTGCTCCAAGATGAGCAGTAACTATGCCAGTATTTCCTTCTAGAATTGAAAGGTTTTCTTGTATAGAAGGAAGTACAAAAACACCCCTTTTGAAAGGATCTCCAATGAAGGATGAAAAGTGATATACTCATCTTACCAGGAGAAAATATATGGATGTGGGGAAAGGACCAATTTTCTCTGACCAATAATTGTTCACAGAGAAATACAGTAAACTCAACTAGGGCCATCAGTGGGAACCATTTTTCAGCAGAAGCAATTAGAAATTTGCTTTCTGGACCAGTGCTTGCAAGTGCTGTCAATAAACTTTGATACCATAAACTGAAAGTTTTCATCATTCTACATTTCTGTCAAATCCTGCATTCCTTATGAATTCTATAGCTAACTCCACTTGACAAAGACCTAATTCACAGATTTCTTTTTTACCCTTGGGCATTTTTTCCCACTGTTGATGCAAAAAAGGACCTAAATAAACTGCCACATTTGTTACTGTAGATTCCTCACACTCCTGCACACACAAACATTGGCAAATGCACAGTGAAAGAAGCAGTTCAGAAAAGAAATACAACTCTTTTGTCTTTATAAAGATTAAAAAACCTCACAGAATCGGCTTATTTTTGAAAGTTTCATTGGCTTTGCTTTCTATTAATAATGACTTCAAAATAATTACATAAGCACTTTCTCCCTACATGAACAAAGCATAAACACTTCAGGATGAGACTGACTTAATTACACTGCAAAGTCCTTACATTTCAGATGAGCCATTCATGGATTTAATGTGAAGGCAATGTTTCAGTTGCCTTCATAGAAAAGAGGCTGAATAAAGATCACTCTGTGTACTTAGACTCCATAGCTGTAATGATTTTACAACATGCAACCAACAAAAGGGGCATTCCCTTTACCTTTTCTTTCTGCTGCCATCTGTGTCCTTTGTGCCAGAAGATACTTCAACTCATTAAAGATGCAAAAATATTTTTAAAAAATCCTCATTTAATTTTTCTAACACTTTTCAAGATCTAAACCACTTCAAAATATTTATCCTAAATTTAAAAAAAGGTTACCCTTTTTCCTTTTCATTTACAGCACTATTAAATTTTTCACTACAACAGTGGTGAGACAATGGAAAGGTTGCCCAGAGAAATCATGCATGTCTCATCTCTGGAAGTGTTCATGGCTAGGATGGATGAGGCTTTGAGCAACCTGTTCTACTGGGAGATGTCCCTTCCCATGGCAGATGTTTTGGAACTAGATGATCTTTATGGTCCCTTCCAACCCAAACTATTCTACAATTCCATGATTCTGTGAAATAAAACTTTGAAAAAAGGATGCAGATGTGAAATTATATTTTCTCTCAAAATAGGTTGAATGGCTCTAAAATGTTGATGTGAATGTGGACAATTTTCACATTCTTGCTAGGATCTAACAACGTTTACTTTCTCATTGAGGCAAAGGTGTTAGGTTTCTCCTAGGTTTTTTGGGATACGATTTCAAAAGCTTTCTTTTTTCCTTCTAAATCTTAATGCTAGAATAATTACTGTATTAATTGAACTTGCTTATATAATTAGAATGCAAAGGCATAAAGGAATAAAATACTAAAGTACTATTAGAATTTTAGAATTATATTTGAAAAACTGTTTTTAATAGATAAATTTTTTTATGTCTGTACATACATGCATATACTTGTACAGGCACAGGGAGAGAGAAGGGGAAAAAATAAATAACCTTGGATAAAAAGTATCCTTCAAAACATAATTCTTTATAGGCACATAAGGACAGAGATGTTTTTAAATGACAATGTGAGCTCAGAGGCCTAACCTGCATATATCCAGTGAATAAATCAATCTGTCTTATTCTATTAAATTAATATCTGTGTTGATTATCTCCTGCTAGGAATTATTTTTGCCTTCCTTTCACCAAGTTGTATTTAGAGAGCTCACAGCAGCAAATGATTCATTTTAATTGGTAAAAGAATTTTATCCAACAACTGGTCTCTTCTCTTGCCAGCTGACCTATCTGCTCAGCAGACAAGACATACTTTCTTATATGTGTTTGTGCACTATTTAATCTCAAATGCTTACAAAATAAACTTCTATTAACTAATATTAAAACCATGACTTCCTCTCCAACTGGTCTGTTTCTATTCCCTTCCAAATTTTTATTGCAGCTATGTAAACAAAACACAAGCTGCTTGATAAATGGGAACTGTCATTGTAGGCACTCAAATGTCTTCTTAATAGAATATACAGGTGAACATAGTATGTGATTTGATTTTAGCTAATTGTGGCAAGGAACACAATCTATGCATCATGGAAAACTATCCCCAGTCATGCTGCTTAGTTAAAAAAACACATTAAAGGCAAACTACAGTCAGATTTTCAAGGGTCACACAATTTTTGGTTTTTTTTTCCAGAAATTTGAAAAGACCCTGTGCATATTTTCCATGGCAGACAGAACACAGTGCAGACCTCAGGACTAAGAACAGATGGAAAAGGCTGTAACTAACAAAGTCCTTTAATAAGTCTTTACACCATGTCTGCACAATGCTCAATCTATCCATGAAGGAATGCAGAACTGCTGAGGAAGAAATTCTGCAGAGACTTTCAGATAGCAATGGATTGGAGAATTCCTTGCTGCCCTCCAACTTCACACCATTGCTTTATTATCAAAGGAAGGAAAAAATTCATTTGTTACCATATTTACTCTTCTGTACCACACTTTATCTGCATCTGAAAGTTTGAACAGACTTAGAAACAGACTTCGATAACAAAACACAGGGCATTTTTATGAAACTGTAACAGCTCATTATCTGTGCCTTCATGAGGTATCTTGCTGCTGGCCCAGATGGAGCTGATGGCTAAATATAAACAACCTCAGAGAATTAATTAATAAAGTACAAAACAAGCCTCTTAAAAGGGCACGTCATGTACAGTAGATCTGCCTTTCTTTATAATTTAAAATGTTGTGTGTTTGAGTATATGTAATGTGATACAATGTCATCTGACACAGATCTGACCACAATTTCTCAAGCTTCAGTTAATTACACACATGATCTCATTTTTTTAAACAACAATTAAAAAGAAGAGCAGATAGTTCTCAATAACATGAAATTTTTAATTTGACCTTCCTTTCCTCCTTCAGGGAAAATTGTCTTTTCTCCAGTTTCATCTAGACAGACTATTTTCTTCCCAGCAATGTCGGCTTCTGGGCTCTGGCCAGTCCAGCACTGACTGATACAAGCAGTGAGGATAGAGCAGAACAAGATCTTAGAGAGATGGGGTTAGTAATTATCTGTCACACATATTGTCAGGAAAAATTACTTACTAGGCTCAACTGATGAAGACACTGCATCTTTTGCTGTAACTCTTAACTATGATCATGAACATTTGTTGAAAAAACAAGCTCTGTTACTTTTAGAAATACCACTTGGGTATAACTTGAATATTTATAGTTGTTTGATCATATTCTAGGACAAGAACTACAACAAAATATACCAAAACTCACCTACTCTGTTTTTTATATAGAAAGAACCACTCACTTTCCATATAACAACATAATTAGATTTTTAAAAATAAATTATTTTGCTGTCCTTCTTCACTTATTTACAAACTGCCATAGACTTACAAAGAATTCTATTCTATCTTTTCTCTAGCTTTCATAAATTTATGAAGGGTATAGATTTTATTTTACGTGCAAAATGCCTAGAACTACTTTGCCACCTTGACCAGATCAGACCCTTGGATAATTTTAATAACACTGTTCTGATTTTTTGGAATACACAGATTTAAATTATATATATGTGTAGAGAGAGACTTTCAGACCAAAATTCGAAGCATGACTAAGACTTTCCAATAAACGCATCTATAATGCAGTGCCATAACAAAATCAATGCACTTTAAGAACATCCTGCTACTCTCTGGGAACAAATAATCCAGTGGTGCAAATCTTTTCAAATGTACATCTGAAAAATATAGGATTACATTGCCATTTTCCCATATATAGCGATTATTACCTTTTACAAAAAACAAGCACTAGATGCTTGCTTTTTATTATAATCAGATTTTTGTGTTACCTAATATAACTTGGTACATGTATACGACTTAGACAAGTAAATAGGATAAATATTTATATAGATTCATTATATTTGATGTGATCAGCACACCATTTTAACCACACACAAAAGAAAACATGTACTTTAATCCTGCTTGTGTCTTACATCAGAGATACAGAGAAAAAGCAGAGTGGCTCCTAGCAAGGATTCTTGTATGTTTCTGACATGAGATGACACATATCAGTATTAATCCCAGGCAGAGGTGGATGTCATTCTCTGATACGGTCAGAGATGAATCTCTATCTAAAAAGTATTTTATAAACCCCCCTGTATTTTAATCTGGCATATATGGTAAATGACAGATATATTGGAAATTTCATCCTGCTGTATGAATTCATCCTGCTAAAATAATAACTCTATGGGAAATGTTAACAAAGTCAGATCTATATGCCCAGGTTTGAAAAATCCAGGTGTCCATTCCTGGCTATATTTAATATTGCCAAGTGTCAGAGGCAAACACTGGTGTAGTCAGAGTGCCATCCTCATTTCTGATACAGCCAGAGCTCCAGCCTCTTCTCTAATAGAGCCAGTGTTCCATAGCAACCATTTGACACAGCCAAAACTCTGTCCCGATCTTTGACATTACCAGCACTTCATCATCTCTTTCATCTCTGGCTTCTGTGGCAATGTCTGTAAGAGACAGAGCTCTGGCCTCTTATCCAATGCTTGGTCCCACTGTCCGTCAGAAAAAGGCTGTGTTTGCATCCGTGGTAAAGCCAAGATTTCATATTTTTCTTTGATACTGCCAGCATTCTGTCCACATAAATTATATGGTCAAAGTTTTATTCTCAACCTTGGCATCAGTGAGCTTATATGGCACAGTTGGTATAGACAGGTGAATGTGCAGGAACATATCCTTGATGCTGAAACATCCAAGGTCTATCCTCATGTTCTGACTCAGATGGTGAATGCAGATATAGCCAGAGAGCTGTCCATTCCAATGGCATACTCGCAATGCCAATTCCACCTGTGAAGAGCAAGGCCTCATGGCAGAATCTCTTGCCTTTGAGGGGTCCATTGTGTTTCTTCTACATCCCTCTTTCCACCACAAGGGCTAATCATAGAAACAAATTACTCAGATTTAACATTCCACAATGAAAAAAAATTCCAGGTATTCATAAATTGGTAAAAAACTTTTGTGCTCAAAAGTTGTCATCAAGTTTGGCTCTTGATGAGTTACACCTGAAATACTTGTACTTTATTTAAAAATATTTTGCCTTCATACTTTTTTGATGCACAATATACAAATTGAAGAATTTTGACATCATGCAAAAAAAAATATTTTTAATATCATATTTTCAAGACCATTGAAAATTTGAGAATTTGAGGGTTTGTTTTTCTTTTAGTCCACTATTTAGGAAGAAAAAGATGTACTTGGATTTCACTGTCAAATATCTGTTGAAATCAAATGCCAGAATTTTACCTTTTGCTTAAAATGAAAATTGTGAATTTTTCAACCCAGCATGACTTCTGTTGTTGAGGTTTTAATCAAGAGAATAAACATCACAACACTGTGATGAGGCACTTTTTCCTCATCTGTGACAGAGAAAGGCCCTCAAAAAATTCCCAGGTGGAAAAAGAGTACAACAGTTTATCTGCAAAAACAAAATGTGACTTCTGGAAAAGTTTATTTGGACATGGGATTCTGCTACACTCCATGGCTCTTGACTGATGTTAATTTTGGTCCTCCATGGCTGAGTGCACTGGATGCAGTTAATCAGCCAGGTGAAGTTGCTTGACAGTATGCACTGATCAGCTGAGTTGCTGAAAACCAGGAACATGTGTACTCAGCATGGTAGAGGAGCTTGACCCTAGTCTCTCATTCTATCATTTAATGGTTTGAGTGTCAGTGACAGTTAATTGGTTTTCCTTAGTATGAAGATACATATTTTACCCCGATTCTATGAGTTGCTTACCTGATTTGGACAATTACTTAACATGAATACATGATCAGCAGACCCTTTAATGCTTTTTCTGAAATATTCTGAAGGTTCTGTTGGAAAGTGACTCTAGAGTCTTGTCTTTCAATTTGCAGATGTGGAAATTGAACACAAAATTCAAACACATCTTTTGCACTCTTAATTTTTCATTGTTAATATTCAGACTTTAAGTGTTTTGCATGTCGGGATAATGAATGGCATCCAGATTAGCACATCATTCATGTTTTTTTTTTTTATCCTGTATACCTTCCTTTCTGCAAACTACTTCTGGAAAGGAAAATACATATTACTTAATATTTAACCATTTAACCCTGTTTTACTGCATCAATATAGTGGATAAACAGAAAGACTAATTGCTCAACAAGAATGAGTTAAAAATGGAAGAAAGTGAACAAAACATATTCAGGAAAAGAGGAAAGTACTATAAAGAAGCAGAATACAGAAAGGATGATACAAATGTAGGACCAAATTAGAGAGGAAGAAGGGAAGGGTAAGAGCAGAACTAGAAAAAATACAAATGATAGCATGCCTAAGTAAGCTACCACTGACACAGAAAGTAAAAGGAATAGAACAGGATGATGAGGGAAAAATTCCTGCCAGTTCTGTGCCAAGAGTCCTAGTTTAATCTTAGATACTCAGTTAATAAGTATAAAGCTTTCTTGCAGGACTCTTTAGGTAGCAGAATGTGTATTGAAATCCAGAAACTAGCAAGTATTCCTAGGTTTAACTAATTAAGTTTAAATATATGCAAAATATTTGGTTCATGTTCCTGTGGTAGATGTCTGTGCCACAGCAGTAGAGCTAGCACTTTTTTCCAGCAATCAGATTTACATCAGCAATTTATTTCTACCTGACTTCTTCCCTGCTCAACCCTTTGCATTCAAAATTTCCTGCTTAAAGCACATAATGTGCTGTGTTCTCAAGTCAAGAATGAAATAGAATAAAGAATTACTAACAATCATAAGTGAGGAGGTATTTAGGAATCCCAAACTTCAGAGGTTTTACAATGGAAGTGTCTTTATGTAAGCTAAATCTATAAGAACCTACTATGTCTAGCAGAGGTCTAGTCAATACAGCTGATGTGGTCTAGATCTATAGAGTCTAGACATCACAGGGGGATGGCTGCTTTAGGCTACACTGAACATTTCTCCAGACTACAGTGAGTATATTGACCAGTTCTGCAGTGACAAAAGTGTTGCGTTGGTATCCAGGTCACATACAGATTCCTAAATATAGGCCAGCTAAACCCCATACCACACAGAAGATTGCACACTATTTTTGGCAGGATATCACTTAATACACAGCACAATCCTAAGGGCATTTATCAGTGAAATATGCTGAAGAAGGCTACTTAGTAGGACAGAAACTATTTTAAAACTTCTAACAGAGAAGTACTTTTCAACACAATGTGTAGTGCTAGTGATTTATTTATTTATTTTTTATCTAAGGTCCCTCGCTTCAATGTGTTAAGAATCTACTATAGTTAATTTGGTGTGGTAGGCTATAGTTTCATCTCCAACTTAAACCTACACCCCTGTCATTTCATGGCTTCTGAGAAACCAATAATATCTAGATTGATTGTTACAAGTTTTAGGCTTAGAAAAATCCATGGGACTTATTACCAAGAATGAGACTAAGGCAAAGTCTCCATGACATCTCTACTGGTTATTATCACAATTCTATCCCCTGTTTGTTGAGGCCTAGCTCATGAAATGCAAAAATTTGATATTTATAATATCTCTTTTAAGAATAACAATTTTGAAAAAAAAAAAAAGAGAAAAAGAAATACCTTCAATGAAAATAAAATCCTTGATAATTAAAAATTATCTCAAGTTGACATTTTTTGAATTTCTAAAGTCTGCTCTGTTTGCAAAAAAAAAAAATTAAATACATCAAAGCACAAAGTTTTATGCCTAAGTATTCCTAAGGCAGTGAACAATAGTGGTAAAAAGACGTATGAGAGAAGTCTATTGCTTTTTTGCAATACAACCAAAAGATCTTGAAATGTTTGCTGCTGGAATATATAAAATTCTAAAACAAATGAAGGTTTGCATACTAATATGTGTTTCATTTTTTTGGTTTTCTTTTCTAGATCTGGCGTCTTTTTAGAAGTTGCTTTTTGCTTTCTTTTATTTTCTTTTTTTTTTTTTTTTTTTTTTTTTTTTTTTTTTTTTTCTTTTTTTTTTTGTTTGGGTTGGGTTCCTTTTTGGTGCATTTTTGGTGCAGTTGTATCATTGTAACAGGGTCCATAAAATGCTACTATATGAAATTTTATGTCTAGAAATTTTGTCACGTTTCTATTTTGCACTTAGTTGTTTAAAACAATTTTGCAATTATAAATGAGAGCTTTGTTACAGTTCTTACCAGGAACACTTTTTGCTACCCTGTGTTAGGGTGGCAGTTAAATTTTGTTTAATTTATGAAATGAAATAAGTTATTTAATAACGTATCTGGAACTTTTAATAATGTTTTTTCACTTTAGATTGAAAAATTTTCATTTTGGTTTGCATGAGAGAACTGATAATGCCACGATTCAAGGTTTCCTTTTTCTTAATCTCATTTTGATACATCTGTCTTCACCCTATAGTTTTTTTCAAAAATATCTTCAGAAGGTATTTTTGAGATATTTTTGGAATGTGGGAGGCCTCTAGATGAGCACTGAATATATATGTGAGGGAACTTAGCATTTTCACCTATGGTAGGCTCATTCCAGCCAGGAGCTGAGCACTGTTGTTTGCTCACTCTGTGGTATGGGTACAGAACAGGAAGAGCAGAAGCCAAAAAGTGGTCAGTCAAAACAAAAGAGTTTAATAAGTAAAATAAAAGGATAAAATAACAAGAAAGGCAAAATAAGGAATTTATGCACAACTTCCTATTAGTAGGTATATGTTTAGCCAATTTAGCCCTGAAAGCATATGTAACAGTCTTGGAAAGACAGATATTCATAACCATGAATGTCTTTGCTTGTTCTTCCTCTTACTGAGCTTTTAGTGATACCCTGTGATATAGATTATCTCTTTGGCCAATTTGTCATCTGCCCCAGCTCCTTCCAGCAGCTGTGCACCCTCAGGCTTCTTGCTGCAAGGACGGATTGGTAGGAAGAAAACCTCAGTGCTGTGCAAACACTGCTTAACAACACTGCTGTGTTATCAAACTGGTTTTAGTTGTAAATCCAAAGCACAGCAACATACCCACTGCTACAAAGAAAATGAACCACATTGCAGACAAACCAAATACATCAATTCTGCTCTTATATCACTAAAGTTCAAAGACAGTGAGTAAGTAGATGTTGTAACAGCTCAATGCTCCTCACTTCTACCATAAGTGACTGCTATTTCACACTCTCAATTCTATACATATGAAAGGACTTAGACATAGAAAATATGGCCTTTCAGGGAAACCCAGAAAAAACTTGAAAGGTATAATTAGGATGCTTTATACTCTGCATCAACATCATAATATTTTGTGGGCCTGTGTTTTTTAGAAATATGAAGCCAGAATTGAAGAGGTAGAGAAAACGTCTGAGAAAGCTTAGGAAGACACTATAATAGCATTTATTTATTGAAGGCAAAATTGAAAGGTGAGGCAAAATTGAAAGATAAGTCAATGAACCAACTGTGAAAGATAAATCTGAAATGGCAGCTGTTCAACGATGGTGTATAAAAAGGGTAAAAACTGTTGGATGGACAGGATGGAGAGAACATAAAAAAAGAAAATAGAAGTGTTTAGATGTAGAAGGATTACCATCTTTGAAGTTATTTATATGTGCAATACAAACCCTCTTTGGAAGTAGAGTGTTCCAGAAAATGTGGTATTTGAATCATCAGACTCATTTAGTACATCTGAAAATATTCCCTTGTGTTTATCAGACTCTCGCAAGAGTCTTTCTCTGTCTAAAGTCCAGCACAAGGCCTCAAAGATGATGAAGGGGACAGATGGAGCACCTATGTATTAGGAAAAGTTGGGAGAATTGGGACTGTTCAGCCTAGAGGATTCTTGAGGAAGAAGACCTAGAGAAAGAGGACCCTGAGGAGGTAGAGGAGCCCTGAGGAAGAAGGAATGATCCAGAGAGACACAGAGAAGAACAAAACAAGGAAGAGAGTTGCTGCAGTAAAAGATCTGCTGTGAGGTCAGTCTGGGTCTGATAGAGTCACAGTCTGTCGTTGGCATTTGCAGTCAGGTGAAAGCCTGTGCTCAGAGTATGCAAACCAATACTTGCAGTCACAGTCTAACAGGAAATAGCCAGCAGTCAGAGTCTGCAGTTGGACCCTGCAGTAGGAGCTTGCTGTAGTCAGAGTCAGGATGGCAAAGCTGTAAAGGATAAAATGGGACACTTTTCATGTTCTTGAATGAGAGTCTGTGTCTTGGCTCATTTCTACCCCAAATGAGAGGTCTGCTACAACAACATGCCTTCACTAAATATTTCCACTTCAGATTAGGTGGAATTGTTCTTCAGAAATGTGTCCCTTTGATGTAAAAGGAGCTACAATTATTAAATGAGTTTAAGTCACCTAATTTTTAGATGTCTAATTTGCAATAGGTTTACCCCACTCTTCCCCTGCTGGCTTTCTAGCAAGCCCAAGTGCAGAGTGCCACATCTATGTTAGGGAAATCCGATACATGTGGGCAAACAGGGAGAAGAAGTAATTTAGTGCAGCTCTGAGGAGGACTTTGGGGATTCTTGGGAATGAAAAGATGGATATGAGACAACTGTGTGAGCTCACTGTCCACAAGGCCAAATTCCTCCTGGGCTGCATCAAAAGCAGTATCGCCAGCAGGTTGAGGGAAATGATTCTCCCTGTCACGAGACCCTACCTGGAGTGCTGCACCCAGCTCTGCGGTCCTCAATGCGAGAAAGACTCGAACCTTAGAGTGGGTTCAGAGAAGGCCCATGAAGGTAGTTAGAAGACATCTCCCACAAAGGCTGAGAGGGCTGGGATTGTACACCATGGAGAAGCAAATGCTTCAGGGAGCCTTACCTTGCTGTAATTTAAGGGGCCTTATAAAAAGGAGGGGAAGGAATTTTTATACCAGCAGATAGTGACAGTACAAAGGGCAATGGTTTGAACCTGAAAGAGGGCAGGTTTACATTAGATTTTTTAATAAATATGTGTATTTAATTTTTAAATTGCCATATTCTTTGTTCTTTTTCGTTTTATTTTTTTCTCCTTAGCACACTGCATGAATAATATCAAATTCCATTTACTTCAGCGGTGAGTGAATCTGAGATATTAAATAATGGCCCACTACCTTGTCTTATATTTTTCCAGTAAAACATAAGCACAGAAAATTAGACTGATAAGATTAATGGTATCAAGATAAATGCTCTCTGTTGCATTAACAGAGTAAATAATTTGAGCAATTTCAGGAAAAAAATCTATTAAAAAAAAGTTCTATTTACCTTTATATTAATTCTATTTTTTATAACTAACAGCAATCTTATTTTAAAAACATATAGTGTGTCCACCTTAATCAATATTAGTTTATTCAGCAAATAATTTTCCTTCTGTTACCTACATAAAAATATACCTTATAATGTCAACATCTGGGCTTTTCGTGTTTCTTTTGTATTTATAAGTGGCAATAAATCACTCCCTGAAGATCCATGACTAGTAGATATTCCTCTACCTTCTTAGTCTTTGGGCATTCATAAAATGTTCTTGAATGTTCTGAGAACTCCAGACAAATTCCTTGCACAATAAGTTTTATTAGATTGATTCTTTGCTGCATAGAAGCTTTTGGTAGACAGAAGCTGCTGCCAAATTAACTAAATAAAAAGGTATAACAGCTTTTAAAGATAGTAAATAGCTGTTCAAAGATCAGAGAAACAAGACTATTATCTATATAATTTAGAAAAGCTGAAGAAAGAAGAATTATTATGGATAAATAAAGATGAAAATTTATTAACTCCAACTTACTATTTGACAATCAGCATTTTTTTGTTTGTGTTCTTTGGATTAAATTTCTGTTTTATTTCAATCCTTTTCTAAAAAAACCAAAAAACTTTAAAGAAGAAAATAGGCAATGCAGAGTTACATCCAAAAGAAGAGCTGCTATGATTTAGGTCTATCAGAACTGTCTTCAGAGTCAGATTTCTAAGTCAGTTAATAGATTCCTCACGATATTTCTCCAGAACTTTTTTCTTTCCTTCTGCTTTTTAAGTTGATGATAGAGCATTCTATCGTGTTCATTCTCAGTTCCTAATCTACTCTTTACTTTGGTTGCAAAAAGAACGCTTTTGTGTCTTGAGAAAGGAAAAGAAATATATCTAGCAATCTAAGTGCAGGCTGAGTATATAGAATTGTGTTTACTCTAAAGATTGCAACTAGCTGTCACATGAACAAAAACAACAGGCACACTCTTACATTTCCACCTTAAAATCACATAATCACTGAATATCCTGAATTTGAAGGGATCCACAAGGATCATCGAAGTCCTGCTCCTGGGCTTGCACAGGACCATCCCCTAGAGTCACTCCATGTGCTTGGGAGCACTATCCAAACACATCTTAAACTCTGTTAGGCTTGGTGCTGTGACTACTTCCCTGGGGAGCCTGTTCCAGTGCCCAACCACCCTCTGGGTGAAGAATCTTTCCCCAGTTGTTTCTGTCATAAAACACTGCAGCATTTTTAGGAGTCAGCATATAAAGCTCCCCTTTAGCCTATTTAGATTTAACTGCTTTTTGTAGTAACTCATGAAGAATAAAATGAATATTTATATAGGTTCTTTTTGCTCACACTTCAGTGCACTCTCATTTCAATAATTTGTATCAGTTTCAATTGTTCTCAGGCAGTTTATGAAATTCAAAACTGGTCCCAAAGAAAGTCTCCATAACCTCATATAAACAGCTTTTAAATCCATATAAAATGTATTGCTTGTTTCTTTTTATTAGGGAAAAAAAAAAGGTACAAATTATTCCGAGATTTCAGTAGAAAATTTAAGAGAAAATGGAAGAAGAGTTATTATTTTCTGACACTTCCTGGTTTTTAAAATATGGAGTGTCTAATTCTAAGATCAATTCAATTATTCCATACCTTGGAGTTGTCTAGCACACCTGCTTATTGCTGTGCAAAGAAACACATAATTGACTCCTCCTTAACAGAGGTCTGCTTTCACTGCCTCAGGAGATTTGAAGTTAGTTCCTTTCTTTACCAGGTGGCTGTTAAGAAGACAAGGATAAAGAAAGCACTTTGCACTGGTGGTGTCTGTTAGGTGATGTCATTCCCTCCTGTTGAGGCTATTGCACTTTTCACATTGAACATTCACTGGCCTACAGTGAGAGTGAGAAAGAAATGGATCCTAATTTCTCAGACAGGTTGCATATTTCTGTAAATGCTTTGAATGCAAAACACCAAGAACACTCAATGCAGTAAACGCCAGGTTTACCAAATTGTTGTTAGGCACTAAATACTTTGGACATCCAGACATGTTCCTAATGGCTCCATAAGAATTTTATTATTCAATAAAACAAAAAATGAACCATTTCGTAGAAAATTCGGAGTTCCCCTTCCTCTTTTCTTATAGTCAGAACATATTTACAAATACAAAAAAGTAGGGTGGCTTTATGATTCATTGATTGCTTATACCCTAGCTAGGAATCTCCTTTCCAAATGGGAAGAAAGGAGATTCTTCAAGCACAGAACAAAGGAGAGAAACCTGTAAAAATGAAGAATAAATATCCACGCTCCTTATTGCACATTAACAATATTGAGTAGCATTTTATGCATGTGATTAATGTTTAGTAGCTCAAGTGCTTAGGTATCTGGTTTTCCTCATGCAGTTTCAGTATTTTCTTTCAAGACCAGGAAGTTCAGTGGATAGACAGACAATAAAACCCAGAATTTATTTTTGCATATATAGTAATAACTGCACTTTCAGACACATATTTTACAAGTCTAAGTTTTATTTTTCTAAACAACTTTTGCTTATTAGTTATTAGAAGTGGAAGTGGTAGTCATAACCCAACACTGACATAAATGTAAAAATGCATTTTTTGCTGTAGAAACAAATGGATTTATATTTATGGTGTTGTGTATGATACTTTTCTGCTCTTTGAAAAACAATAAGATTTATTAGATCATTTTTCCTTTGCTGACAATGTTTTATATGTGTTTAAAATACAGATAATAAAAATGGTGCATATACTTAGCAAAATCTGATAAATAAAACAAAAGCTCCACCAAGAGTATGAGTGCAGCACTGTAAATTTTTGAAAAGGTATCATAACAACATCAAATTGATAAAGGTTCATTAATTGTTTGTCCTACTGTACTAAGTCGTAGACCAACTGACAAGCATATACATAAAGAGAAGACATCTATGAATTGCAACAGTGTAGTTCAGTATGAGAGCACCTTTTGAAATAAATGAGGTAGCAAATAATATGTAGAATAATGAATATGAAACAGCACTAAAAAAAATTCAGAGCAAAGCCAAAACGATAGAACAGCTTGAAAACTTGCTATTATGTAGACAAATAGAGTCCTACAGAACCAAAATATCATGGATGGTAATTTTCTGGAAGAATGAGATGCACATATATAATATGGTTTGTCACACACATACACACACAAAAAAATCACTATGATGAATTCAAAGGTAAACTTTAAGTCTCACACTCATCTGATTTTATCCCTGTGGTTAACATGAGAAATGCAAAATAATTCCAAAAATGGCAGAAGAAACTAGAAAAATCTGAGTTTTGACTATCTATTTAGGTCTCTTCTACCACATATTAGCACAGTGATTTTTCTTACCATTCAGGCCAATGGAACAAACAAATAGTCCATGGTTTATTGTGCTATCAGAAAACAAAAATTATAATCTTTATGTCCCAAATTAATTTATCACAGGGGAAGAAATCTACTTAAACTTATGGGATATTTTTAGTTTCTGGGATGCTACTTGAAAATTTTGCAAATAATTTTGAAAGAACTTGGTAGGTTAATGTATTAGATTCTCTTTGTCACCAGGAGAAAGGATCCTCTAGTCGAGGAGAAAAATATGATAGGATATGGGACAGGAAGTGGAACAACATTATTCACTGATCTATAAATGAAATAGGCAGAGTTAGTAAGGATCAGCCAAAGCTCACACATATGTGCAGGAAATATTCTGGTATACAATGTGTGACAAGAGCAAGACATGTTTTATTTTACTGAAGACGTGGCTTTCATCTGCAATATAGAGGAAATAAATATAAAGAAAAGCCACAGAAAGCAAGACTGTACCTTAAAGTGGTACATGAACTACCTGCTTATCTGTATCAAGTGTGACCAACTTGACTGCCTTCTAGGATGAAACAACTGCCTGGATGGATGAGAGTAGTGGATATTGTTTACCTTGACCTCAGCAAGGCTTGTATTGTCTCTTGCCATATCCTCATAGGCAAAGTCAGGAAGTGTGCACTGGATGAGTGGACAGTGAGGTGGATTGAGAACTGGCTGAACAGCAGATCCCAAAGGGTTTTTATCAGTGACACAGAGTCTAATTGGAGGCCTGTCACTAGTGGTGTCCCCCAAGGTTCAATACTGGGACCAGTATTGTTTGACTTGCCCATCAATGGCTTGGGTGAAGGGACAGATCCTCCTCAACAAGTTCACTGGTGACACAAAGCTGGGAGGAGTGGCTGTGCAGCCCTTCAGAGGGATCTTGGCAGGCTGGAGAGATGGGTAGAGGAGAACTGTCTGAAATTCAACAAAGGCAAATGAAGGATCCTGTACCTGGAGAAGAATAACCCACCAGGACAGGCTGGGAGCTGACCTGCTGGAAAGCAGCTCTGCAGAGAAGGACATGGGGGTCCTGGTGGACAACAAGCTGTCCATGAGTCAGCAGAGTGACCTGGGGGCCAAGGAGGACAAAGGTGTCCTGGGGTGCATTGGGAAGAGCATTGCCAGCAGGTCAAGGGAGGTGATCCTGTCCCTCTAGTCAGCCCTGGTGAGGCACATCTGGAGTGCTGTGTCCAGTTCTGGGCTCCTCATGACAAGAGAGACATGGAGCTCCTGGAGCAGGTCCAGCAGAGAGCAACAGGGATGATTAGGGGACTGGAGCATCTCTCTTACAAGGAAATGCTAAGGGGGCTGGGCCAGTTTAGTCTTGAGCAGAGACAACTGGGAGAAGACCTCAGCAAGGTCTAAAAGTATCTGAAGGGAGAATGTCCAGAGGATGGAGCCAGGTTCTTCCCATTGGTGCAAGGTAATAGGACAAGAGGTAAGAGGAAGAAAGTGATGCACAGGAAATTCTACCTGAATATAAGAAAGAACTTCTTCATTGCACAAGTGGCTGATCACTGAAACAGATTTCCCAGAGAAGTTGTGGAGTCTCTCACTGGAGATGTTCAAGGACCATGTGGACACAGTACTATGCCACGTGCTCTAGGATGACCCTGCTGGAGCAGGGAGTTTGGACCAGATGACTTACAGTGGTCCCTTCCTACCTGACCCATTCTGTGATTCTGCAATGGTGATGGAAACAGTACTAGTTGGCTCTGAGATGATTTACATGGTGTTAACTGGTTAGAGCAGAGCAAAAGATAAACTCAAGGAGCTGAAACAGATTCTAAGGAGTTGTTAACATATCACGAGGACATGTTCACTGTAAATCTAACATTAGCCTTCCAAAGTACAAGGCAAGTACATGAACCATGCATAAAATATCATGGGAGCTGATAAAATAATTAATCAATTAGTAGAAGTCATAGATGTGTCAAGTAGAAAGGGAAAATCTAAAAGAAGTGGCCAGTTTCAGCACATTTTTGTTTTCACCTGGTCTCATCATTTTCCTCATGAGAAAAAAGATATTTTGGCTTAGCGTAAGTAGCTATGTCTTGGCAAATATCTCTGGTCAAGAGACAGTAAGTGAAAAAGAAATCTTACCAGTATTTGTCCTTTATGTGATGCGGAAAGAGGCATTTGTTCTTCCCTACTAATTCATAAAGTATCTAGTAGGGATGTCCTATTCCAGACAAGCTGTGTGAGATTTACTTCAAACAAACAGCTGAACTCTTCATCTCAGACCCTCAGGAAAAAAAATAATTAACAATGATATAATATAAATACAATGCAACTGATCTTTTTTAGGTAGCAACTTTATGATTACAGGAATGGTGTCCAAGAGCAGCCTATTTCTCTGCAATGAGATGAGAGTGACTCAAACGTAAAGTTCTACAATTTAGATCTGTCATTAGCTAAATATAAATAAACTTTGAGATATATAGCTGAATATATCAAGAATATGATAAAATGGTATATTTCAAGGCAAAATATCTACCTTTTCTATTATTGTTGTATGTTTGTTTGTTGTTGTTTGAAAAAAAGGGACAGCTCAGGTCCCCACTTCTTTAATTTTCTGTAACCAGATCATTTTGGAACAAATTCTGTCATATATGTTAATGAAATACAGACATCTAATGCCCTAAGTATTCTGAAAGACCTTATAAATACTGCAAGCAGGAAATGGCATTGTATAAGTTTTTCTAGTCAGAAATTGTGTATGCTGAATAAAAACTTAGGTTCTAAAAATGTATTTTTCTGCAAACCTGCTGGGAAAAAAAAAAAAGAAGCATTTCCTGATAAACCAGCAAAGGATTAGCATGCTGTCACAGGAATTGGAATTAACAAGTGCTGCAAAGTCACTGTACTTAAATCATTTGCAGATTGAAATGATTTTGAAACTTTGTAGTCAAAGTTGGCTCTGGGCACCCTGCTGCTTTAGGCAATCTTCAGCATTCCACATTTTTAGCTGTCTCATTTAATTTTTTATTTTGACTGTATTTCTGACTTTTTTCCCAACCAATTAAAACTGGTGTGTTTTCTATGAAGTTTTTTTTTTCTTTTTTTCTCTTTTCTTTTGTCTGCTTGTCTGATAATAGGTACTTCTGTTAAATCCTTGTAAGTTGTCTTTGAAGAGCACGATTTTTTCACCATTGTTTTTTAAATTTGTCTCACTCTTTCTGTTTAGTAACATTTCATTCGCATTTAGCATTTTGATATTCAACAACTTGTTTGCTTCAATAATCTAATGTTACATGATGTGCTTCCTCCATCTCAATACTCCCTCTTAGTTATTCTTTCACTTCTCTCTTGGTTCTTCCACATAGTGTTCACATCTTCCTGAAATATCTTTTCCCTTTTTCTCAGTGTTTGCATAAACTGATATGACCATTCAAACTTCTCATTCTGCAGTCCATAAACACTACCTGGCTAAGGCTTGAACACAGACATACCTTGAACAAATATCACACAGATACAGATTTCCTCTGTAGGTGCAAAGTGGTGTTTGTTGGGCCTTTTTGTTCGGTTAGTTTTGCTGAGTTTCTTTCTCTTCTTTTTCTAATATGTTGTCCTGGTTTCAACTAGAATTAATTTCTTCTCAGTGGCTGTTATAGTGCTTATTCTTCGGAATAAGAATGTTGTCAATAACACACTGATGTTTTGGTTCTTGCTAAGTGGTGTTTATCCTAAGTCAAGGAATTTTTCTTGTCTCATGCTCTGCCAGCAAAGAGGAATGCAAAAGAAACTGGGAGGAAGCACAGCTGGGACAGGTGACCTGAACTGACCACAGGGATATTCCACACCACAGAACACCATGCCCAGTGTATAACCAGATGGGAGTTACCTCAAGGGTAGCTGATCAGGGTTTGGGATGGGGGATCTGGCATCAGTCAGCAGGCAGTGAGCAATTGCATTGTGAAACACTTGTATTTTTTTCCCTCTTTCTTATAATTACTACTATTATTTACTAATTTACCATTTTTATATTGAATTTTATTTTATTTTCAATTACTAAACTTTTCTTATCTCAATGTGCAAGCTTTATTTTTCCTCTCGATTTCGCCATGTTGGGCAGGGGAAAAAGAGTTGAGAAAGCAGTCGTGTGGTGATTAATTTCCAACTGGGCTTAAAACAAACACATGACAAGAGAGGCTGGAGTTTTCTTTTACTTATAAACAGAACCTTGAGTTTTCTTTCAAAGATGAGTAGAACACTCTAGGCATTTTCTCAGAATAGGTTTGTCAAAGATTTTGGGTATTTTAGTTTGCAAAAAATACATAATGATTTGAGTTCTACCTCTGTGTCCTGTTGGCATCCCAGTATCTTGTCCTTACATTGCATATCTCATGTATTCACATCTCAGAAATTTCATTTTATATACGCTGATTCACTCGCTTATGGCACAAAAGAGTAATTTCATCAGTGAACACCAGGACACAGACAACATCAGAACATCTATCCAACCTGCTGTACACAAATGTTGAAATTTTCCCCAGTCTCTGATCGGGTGTACTATGTGACGAGCTGGAGCTAAGTTCCAAGTCAGATGTTTGAAATTCTGCAGCACTTCACTGCAGTCAGTGAATATGCTCTGGTAGTTTAGACTATACTTCTAAACATAGTTTTTCACTGAATAAACAGGAATTAGTAGTACAATCTGCATATCTATTTTCTATTTATTTATATGTTAATTCTTTTTATGTTTAGTGTCATATTCACAATTTTCTATGTTCCTATTATCTTCCTAGTAAAAAACAAAACAAAACAAAAAAACCCCAAAAAAACAAAACAAAACAAACCCAAACCAAACAACTTAATTACTTAACATATATTTACCTAATTACTGAACACCGTTAAATAGGGAATTAGAAAAGTAATAGGAAGAGTTGATTTTCTGTTACCTCTCCCCTCCGTGCCCTCCCCCCCATTACTTTTCCTTCTGCAATTGTCTATCTTATTTTTCCTTTTGGTAAGTAACAACAATTTTGTGGTCATTTACTTTAGGCTTATAGGTCCAAACATGTAGGATTTGTTGTTTTTTTTTTCAGTGGACAGCAACAATTGAAATCTAGTGGGACCTTCAACCTCGATTTTGACATCAGAGCTAAAAAGAGTTGTAATATTGTATGCATGCTTCTGGAAATCACTATCATCTCAGTTGTGTAACACAGCTCAGGTTTTTCTGGTATTAAAGTTATGATGCAGGATTTTTTCTTTTTACTTAGCACTTTAAAGGACAGTGAAGGGTATTTTTAAGTTTATTGATTTTGTTCTATTTTGTTTATGCTATGGTTGTAATTTGGAAGAGCTTTTATTGATTCTTTTAATATAATTGCATGACTATCACCTAAATTTCCATTACCTTGCACTATTTACTGCCAATTACCCCTGTGTTAAGTGGTTATAAAATTATTCCAATTTATGTTACTAGCTTATACCCATACTTATACTACTTATGGGCAAAAGTTTTTATCAAATAGTGCAAAACTGGTAAGAAATTGACCTTTGATATTAAAAATATGTTTATTAATTGTTAATGAAATTCATGAAAATTGCCAATAAGCTTGGAAAGGCATCTCTACAAAAAGTTAGAAGGAAAGATTATATTCCATCAGATTTTCAAAATAAGAAAGGTGTTACAGAAGCACTCTTGAGAGTTAAAAAATTGGATCTTATATTATCACTGGAAAATTAAAGAATATGCATGAGGAACTTGGGACACATTATCTAGTCATGAGGTAATTAAGGGGCAGAATGGACTGCAAACACTGCCATGGAAATTTTAATTATGAGCACACAGAGCCTTTGAGTATCTGCAAGAGAAAGAAATTACAGGGTACAAATGCTCAACAGAATTAGGTGAGCCACCAGGTAATCTTTCATTCTGCAATATTATTTTATGGAGCTCCAACCCCAAACCGCAACCATTCCATATTTTTGATATTTTCAAGCACAAGTCTTTGAGTACACATTTTTTTCCACACAGGGAGCAACAGTACCAAATCCAAGAAACTTTCTTCTGCCTATGCTACTGATTAAAATTTAGTCTGGAAAAGCAGTAGTCCTATTCTAAACCTAAAAACTGAACATTATACAAGGAACTTGTCACCAGAGGGAACAATCAAGCAGTAACAAGAAGAGTTAATGAATATGTTAGCTGAGGCTTGCCTAACAGCTATTTTCTAGGTAGAGGCTACTTTCAGAAGTAAGCAAGTAACATTGACTTACTTGCTGTGGAAATAAATGGGGGCATGAGGGAGAGAAGAGGTCTGTCTGCCTTCCCAAGAAGGGAGTTATGTGAAAAATAAATATATGACTAAAACCAGGACCAAAGTATCCCACTTTTTTATGCCATCACCTGCCTATTTCACCTTTGGCTGAGAATATTGTGTCTGCTTAGACTGAACCCTCTTCTTTCCTCACACTTTATTTACACAGGCCATGGCTCTCTCTGCCGAAGGAGGAGCAAAGGATTTTGTGTTTGTGTATATTCTCCATCTTAACCATGTCATCTTCAACACTAAGGAAAGCAGAGCAGAAAACTCTGAAGCCTCTTAGCTGCTCTTTCTTTGTTTTCTTTTTCTTTTTGTGCAGTAGAACTAGAAGCAGCCTGAATTCCTCCTTCATGGTACTCACAAAAATAAACAGGGGTGATTTCTTGCATTGAAAAAAAGCTTGCAAAGGAGAATAGAGAGGAGGATGAAGAGAGAATGAAATCTCTGCAGGAGGGCTGGCAAGGAAAATAAATTCTCATAATCACTAACATCCTTCATTACCATATATATCTAAAACCATGTGTTAGAACCCAGTCATATTAGAAGAATCTTGAAATGCCAGTATTCTTTCAAAGACATTTTTCCTACTCGAAACCTGATCCTCACCTTTGCATCATGATCATTTCTACTCATCTGTCCCATCTGTAAAATCCAGCCTTGCTATAAATACTGAGAAGCAGTGAGCCCATCTGAAAGCATTATAATGGTTAAAAATGGTCTTCGATATGTGAGCAGTACTTGTGGCTATATCCATCAAATGAAGAAAATTTAGAGAGGGAATTTTGAGGTAACAAGTCAACTACAGATGTGTGTTTACTGTATGGCATGCACAAATACCCATCTATTATACATTCACCATTCCTTTAGCAATCCTTTGCATTTTTTAAGATATAAGAATAGAAGCAGGCATCTTCTGATCTATTCGGGACTTACTATGAGGTCTTATGAATATACTTGCTAGTCTTCTTTGAACAGATTTAGACTTACACAGTTTTGAAATAATAATAGTTTCTTATCCTTTTCTTTGTTTTTGCTTCTACTCCCTGAAGTCCTATAAGTGTGAATGGCTACTTAATCTGAGTTCAAAATATGCTAATTATCTACATAAATTCAGTTTTCTTTGTTCGCTAATTGAATCCCCGAATAACAATAACACTGGAAATGTCACAAGAAAAGACTGCAGTTTGTTGGCAGAAAGTACTTAGAAGTAAAACATCAGTTTGCTGGGTGTTTGGCTTAATATTCTGTTACTTTTAATCTAATTAATCTTACTGCTTTTGATTAAGCAGAATCAATTGTTCCAGGTTGTTTAGAAAGTTAATTGGAAAGTTCACATATGTGATCTGAAGCTTCAGTGTCTATTTCATCTCAGTGTCTTTTTTAGTTCCAGGTTTTAGCATAGTCCTTAGCTTTTGCTTTTCTGCTTTCAATATTTCTAAAGAGTGAATTACAATTTATAAAATATTCTCCAACTTTGATTTCTTTCGCACTTTAATGTGAGAATATTTTATATTGTAGCAAGCTGCAAATACTCAGTCTCAAACTCTCAGTTGCATTATGGTGGTAAGCACATTTCTGACAATTGTCTGCTTAGACCATACTTTCTCCTGATTGACCATTTAAGATTAAAATAATGATAAAAGCAAGGAAGTTAAGACGAGAACTGGCAGGCATTTGAAGCTATAATTTTACTGTAGTTTGTATGGCTTGCTGCTGTGTTTGCTGATGTTGCAAGGAAACATTATACAACGATTTGGAACTAATGCAAAGTGTGTGAAGTTATCCCTACATCAATAGGGATACATCTAGTTATCACTGGTATATTTCCTTATAGCAATTATATATAAATACTTTAAAAATACTAGATGTATCCTTTATTCCAATATGAATCAGTTGTTCTTGTTGTTCCATTACTAACACTTCTGGATGCACGTTTGATACACTTATATACTTTTCATCTCACAAATGATTTATTCAAATCATGTTAGGCCTTACAAGGATTTTAATTGTATATCCTTCAGCTGTTCTTTCCCCTATATTTTTTCCAAAATTCAAACATTTTCTGAATAGTTTTGCAACTTAAAATATTAATTAGTAGGAGTAATATTATAAGTGCAAGTAAGTATATCCAGAAATTAGTGTTTCAGCCTTTTACAGGGTAAGAATTCTGCGCAACTTGTGACCCATGTCTGCACAGTGTGTTATCACTAATTCAAATCCTTAAACTTCATCCAATTGCAGGTGATTGGTCTGTATATTCACTCTATATTTAATTCACCATGGTAGTCGACGTTATGTGATTAAAGTCCAATGTAATGATGACAATGGGAAAAATTATCATCATTATAAACATGTGAAAACACACAAAAAGTTGTGCAATCAAGTATAATGCAATGCAGAAGTGACTCTCTTTAGAAGTTTCTGCTATTTAGAAAGATTCTGCTTGTTGTTGAAGATGAGTTGCCTGGAATAAAAAGCAGCCTATCAGTAAGGTAAGCTTACTGTTCCAAATTTCAAATCAATTCAGCGTACAAAGAAAAAAGTATTTCTGATAATTCTTCACTTGTGCCATATGTTTTGTCTGCCTACAGCAAACAACAGATTTGATGTGTTTTATCTTGTCCTTTTCTTTCATTCTCAAGTCAGTGATTATTTAATCTAATAATTTTCAGCATGAATCTTCACATGAGGGTCTTTGTCAGGTTCTCAGTGGAATAACTTTGAGACGCTAACACACTTTTACACATCTACTTTCCTGTTGTTGCTTAATGAAACTGTTTGTGTTCCATAACTGCATAGAAAAAAAGGTTTTATAAGGAAAGACAGCACTACTTTTTTACTGTGAACAACCAAGACTACTAGTGTGCAAAGTAGAGAAGCTACTGCACTGAAAACCTCCCTTAGGAGAAAGGTTTGAGTAGGGTTAGTGTGGGTAGCATACAGCTTCACGGTGCAAGCCGGCTCTAACCTGTACTTGAGCTGAAAACACAGCGAGGAGTGTGGACCAACAAGCACAGCACTGGCACTACTGGTCTAGAAGTTGTTCAGATCTCACTTCAGCTGCAGCTCCCAGGAGCTTGTAGGTGCCTGTGACAGGCTTCCATGCCCCAAGGCTGCTCCACAGGGAGCTCCCACTCTTGAAACCACCACTGTCACATTATTGCCCCCTTTTCCTTTGAGAAGTGTGATGTTATGTGGCATACAGACCAAGACCTTCCTTAATGTGCTCACTCATTGTGCCACTTAGGTTTTGCTGGTTTTGTTTGTGCACAATCCCAGAGCAAGTTCTTTCCTCAGAATGCCTCTTCCCCTGTGCAGTATTACTTTCTGTTTTGCGCTGTTTCTTTCTGAAGTTCAAAGGTTCAAAGCCCAATCAACAATATGATTTTTGTAGATAATTTCTCTGAAATAAGGATAGAAGTGAATCAAATTAAATTTAGGTAGATAAAAAATAGGCATAAAATGTGCATATTGGTGGACTGTGCCATATTCTAGTTTGTATAAGATATATTCAATAAAAAATACTTTCTGTATCCCTGAAATACAACGTAATATGAGACTTTGTCATTATTAGTAAATTAAACTGGTGTCAGGAAATGTAACTAGTTTCTTAGATGCTCAAATCTAGTCACACATAGCTATTAAGAATCCTGGTCTGGTTTTGTCCTAGACCAGTCAGCACTCCTAAATAATGTCCTGACACACTGTGGCAAACACAACAGAACATCTTTCCTAATCCATAGCTTGGATATGGTTACCTAGTTACAGAAAATAAGAGAATTTAACATGGATTTGGTCTGTTTTGCAAGTGTTCACAGTTTTGCTGATAGAAGGTGACAAATCTGATTAATTTACTAGTTTAGGTACACACTGAGTCTATTCCATCAGGTTACAACTAGGCTATGGAGTCCTTCTCTTCATTTGCTTGTCGGCATTTCAATGTCTTACATAACTTGGAAGAATTTGAATAATAAATATTGAGAAAGTCCTAATTCTTAATATCTTTCAACCCAGAGAGCATCTGGGACATGTAAGAACTTGTAGTTATTCAGGCAAAAAAAAAAAGCAGGAGTTCAAATCAATCTTTCATATCCCAGAACATCATCTGACCCTCTCTTTCTTTTCTATATGGCAGGTACTGTAGGTGGAACACGTGGAATATTTCTGTCCAAACACGGTTGTCTTTATCTGAGCTGACATACTTGCACTCCCTTCCTAGTCACTGTAAGAGAATGAATGTCTCTGGAACGCAGTGCTGTTCTTGACTGTCCTTGTTAGCAGACTCTCTCATGTTAACACTCTCAGCTGGGGATGGGAAACCCATGGCCAAGGCAGGTCCTGTTCAGGGTTTCTCAAATTGCAGTGATGACTAAATTTAGAAAGTGACTTGCCTTTAACTATCAGTAAAACCTAGATTGCTATCAGCTGAGTACATATTTACCTCAAGAGATAACAAATAGTCTGCAAGACTCATGACTATATTGGCTAGGTTTCCATTAAATTTAGAAATTCACACATTTAACTCATCTGGTAAGTTGTAGATTGAGTTTATTTCAATTTGCTAATTTCCATGCAATCTTTTCTTAGGTGACTTTCTCCAGGCACTGGAGAGCAGTGGTGAAGATTTTAAAATCCAGAGACAGTAGATAGAATATGTATCCTGTAAAACTAGAAGCCATTCTAGTACTTCACACCACTCATTTCTGTTTTATAATCAATTAACATGCAGTATCCTTCAATTTCTGTTTTATTTTCCTCAGAAGAAAGACATCTGCTACCTGGAAATGATCCACAGATGTAATTTCCCTACGTTTGAAGCACAGGTCATAGTAGGAAATAGTATTGTGATCACCTACACTATAACTAAACAGCTTCACTTTAGGTTTTCTCTCTTTTAGATAAGCCAGATAATTTTGAGAGAAATTAGCCACAATGTCACCTTCATAAGATTATGCATTCAAACGAGGCTGGATAATCAGTAAAATCTTTTGTAGACACCTAAGCAATTAATCTTGTTTACATGCAATTATTGCACGCAATTATTTCTAGTAGGAAATGTCTAGCACAAGAGAAACACCGACTGTATCAGTGCAATGCAAATGATTTAAAATGTAAATTAAAAGAATCTAAATTTTCTTGAGATTATGCTTCTTTTCCTTTTTATGACTATTATTTTATTACAACACAACAAGCAAAGCTAAAGAAAGCACAGCAGTAAGTCTCAAGAATCTGCTTCAGTATGAAAAGTTAAAAGCCCGGTTTTACTAGCTGGCCATGGAAATTTATTACAGGTCAGTGGAAGATAATAGAGTAATTACACTAGATGACACAACAACCACGCTTTTTGAACAATCTTAGTAGAAGAGCTAAAGGCAAATGTGGAATAATTTCCAATTCATAATCAATTGAAATTAAATGGTCTGTCTACGGATTTTCAGCCCTTCAGGCTGCTATTCTATTTCATTAATCCATGGAAAAGCAGCTGTGATTGCAACTTTCTACATTCTGATAATGGACCCTTCCAGAGCAACATAAAAAACTCATAGAAATCAACAACAGCCAGGTATTCATGTTTTGTACTTTGCTGTGATATTTTGTGCATCATGCTGTTATATTTCTGCAACTCAGCAAGAAAGCACATCTCTTTCTTGGAGACAAAAATAAAAATCTATAAAGTAGTGTTCAAGCACCATAGACTCAAAAGAGAACTTTGCTTTAATCAATATGCTACTCTGAAGAGCAAGAGCAAGACCAAGGAAGATAGAAGTCGCTAACACTCTGTTTCAATTACTTCTTGGTGTCAAGGCCCCAGGAGCACCAATGGACCGACTGGACTTCTGGCTTCACCTCAGACCTGAATTCCCATTCTGCATTTGAAGATCACCAGACTTTCAATGAAGTCTGCTCACCTCATTCATCTATCACGGGACAGTGCTCTGGCAGCTGAGGGCACTACCCCATGCTTGGCCAGCTTTGGTTGCTTGCTGACCCCTTTCCTTGTACCCCTGGATTTGATACTCCTGGAAAATTAGCTCTGGCCTTCTTCAGCCAGATATTGGCTATCATGCAGTCCTGGTCCCAGCATCTTCAAACTGACCACCACAGGCTGGTCCCCACAACCCAGAATCCAGTAGGAGGCTGCAAGCAGCCTAAAGAGGCATCCTGCAGCCCCATGTGCTCTGAAGCACACCCTGCACTTACAGTGATCTCTTCCATCACAAAAAAGTGAGGGTGTAAGGGTTTCTAAATCAGATGTGGTTATTCATCACCACCTACCCAAAGGCTGACCAGGCAGATGCTGGCTTCTGAGCAGGAGTAATTTCATGGCTCTTGTTTAGGTAATCCCTGGCACTCATGCCAGTGACTCTGTGCTATGGATCCCCAACAACTTCTACAGTAACCTTATTGTAAGGCAGCACACGTGTGTTCTTCCTTTCAAGTAAGGCAAGAAATATCTGGATATTTAGTCAAATATAATTTAAGTTTTCACTGAAAATATTTTTTTTTCTCATCTTTAATTTAATTTAAACGTGGTAAAAACTGGTATTTAAGAGGAAGACTTTGGAATATTACGGCTTTATTTTTTAGTTAATAATTCTGACCTCGTGTAAGTAGTCCCAATATAAATATTGCCATTTTAAACTAGATTTATTTAAAAAAAATACTTTGGTATGAAAAAAACGAATTATTATTATATTAGCTCTAGTATTTGTTTGTATCTCTACTGACAATATTTCATGTGGATTGGATAATAACAGGCTTTTGTTATTTCTTTAAAGACACAGATTTCACTGAAATAGCAACTAAAGTGACTACAAGAGCTCTTAGTCAGAATAATTATACACTGAAGACAGTTGATTAGTCTCCAGAATGCTAAACAAATAGAAAACAAAAGAAGTTGGAGTGTCACTAAACCTTATAGACCTGCAGTGAAAGAATTGATTGGATGACATATTTTATGCAAACTATGTAATCTAAACATCCATTTACTATTCAAGATGTGAAGCACAGCCACATGCCACAGAGACATGCTGTCTTGCAAAAACTTCACTGACCTTACTGAAGAAAAACTCCTTCCTGGCTCTATATTTTGTAATCCTTGAACTCTTGGAGAAAGCCATCAGGCAGCAAGGCAGTGCTGACTCATCCTGAATCATCTGCAGCTGTGGCCATTTGTCCTTCCAGAAAAAGATTAAACCTAATCACAACCCCACATCCACCCTACCTCTTTACTTAAATAACGTGAAAGAGTATTTCCTGCTTATTTCAGTTAAATAGCTCAAATCATTAACAGAAAATTTTCTCAGAAGAACCAATTTGCTCTATTTTGAAAGGTAATTTTGTCAAAAATGCAGTTTAGCGTACCTAAGAGTCAAGAGATTGTGCTGCAAGGGGGAACCACTGTTTCTGTAAATGCACATAAATTAGTAGAAATACTGTTCCAAATGAGAGCAGGGAGCACCTTGTTATGTACATCATTCAATTTGACTTGAAATCTCTACCAAGAACAAGTCAATCATATACCCTATATGGCCACCCCAGAATTTGATTAGCTTAAGTCATCTTAGCTTAAGTGAACTTAATCAACTTGGTTCTCTAATTGCAGCTTCCAGACCCTCAAGGTAAAAAACCCTTCTTGTATGATTTTTTTTTTCACAGTGTAGATATCTATCTTTCCTCACAATTTCTTCAGTCATTGTAATATGGTTTCTGCTTAAACTTCTGCAATAACTGTATTTTCAGTACTGCATTTCTTCTCTCTATGAAATAGCAGCATTGAAGTAGGATACAATTTCAGTCTTGTTTTGACTCAAAAAAAACACTTTTTCCTCTATTTATCTCCATCAAACATCACATTATGCAGACTGTTCAAAGAGACTGGTTGAGGACTTCCTGCAGCTGTGGTTTGTCTGTCCAATAGCTTCAGTTTTCTCAAAGTCACTTGCTATCATTTATTAATGAAAATATTTTCCTTCTACCAGACCTCAAAATGAATCCCATGCCATAGGGAGAAGGCTATATGTGGGGGACTTCTGTTTTGCTGCTTGCAACCTACAGAAGTTACCAAACTGCACCAATTTATTTCAATTTGCTGGTGAGATTTACCAAAGTCAGTTTTAAGCAGGTAATTAAAGGCATGCTAGCTTTGGAACACATACAGCTGTTATAAAGCACATTCCTTTGCCTCCAGAAGTTCAGATTTTCTTCCACTTTATTTGTGCAGCTTAGGCATTTAGATTGCTATTTTATTTTCTCGTGATTTTATGTGCTTTTTGCGATGTGTTTTGGGGTTGCTTTGGTTGGTTGTTTTTTTGGGTTTTTTGGTGGTGGTGATGTTTTTTTGCCTTTTCTCTATTTGATATTAGAATATTTTACTAAAGGCTAGGCAAATTAAACACAAATATATTCTACAAGAGAATCAGGGTTCTGAAGGATGAAGGAATCCCATTATTAGTAACCTAATCTCTGAAAACAGTATATGAAATTGACCACTCCCAGGATTATGACAGGAAAACCACTAGGATGATTCAGCAAATGAATTATTTCCATCATGTCATACAAACTAAAGGAATACAGAAGTAACCATGGGGTGGAGGAGGAACTGAAATTTGGAATACAGTAGGCAGTACTGTAGGACTTTATGGGACCTATTATGACATTTTTAAGGGAAAGAATAAAATGGGGTAAATGGAGAGCTGAAGATGAATTAAGATTAATAAATACAGAAGAAAATAGGGTAAAAGGCATACATGAGTATTGGTCATAGTTGAGCAAGTGCTAGTTGATATGCTTGTCTGACTGAGTCCTGCCTGACCATTCATTGTAGTTTATCCTATATTCATGTGAATTTCTAGCTATGTTATCTGAACTCTAGATCATAAGACTACCTGTTAGGGAAAGTTACCTTAAGTTAAATTGCAACTGTAAGATGTCTGAGTTCCAGCTGCTGGAGGGATTAACTATAGGTCTGAAGGGGGAGATAAAGGTCTGGGTGTACTGGGTAGACTGAAGGTTTTAAATCAGCTACTGGAGAGACTGTTTTTCCAGGGTGATGTATACACTCCACTATGGAACTTCCATCCTGGTCATTCAGTGAGGGTGAAAAGGACTAAGCTGTGCTGTTTGTATTCTCGTGGGTGCCAAGACAGGCACTGCGCTCTGTGCTGGGACATGTGCCCAGCACTGCTTGTACCATGTGCCTGTGGGAAAACATCTCCAGCCTACAGAGCAGCTGAACATGGGGACAGGGAACCACAGCAGTGTCCCTTTGATGCAGCTGGGATGGGGCGACTACTGTGGTGCTGAGGGTCTGTAGAGACTCTGCTGCAGTGGGCCAGGATGGAGATCCACCCCAGGTTCCAGGAATCCTGTCATGTCTCCCACATCTAACGTACAAAATTCTTAAGGCATACTATTTTATAATGCTGAACATTATTAAATCAGAAAGTGTACATTCTTAAATGCTTAAGAAGTCAAAATGCACAATGGCTATGCAACTGTCTTGATCAAGAAGAAACATCCTAACCAGTAAAACAGACAACAGGGCTTTTAGGCTTTTGAAAAACACCTCTATTCTTGACCCCATGTGAAGTAACATTCATTTTGGCTTTATCCTCTAATTCTTTGTTGATATAATCTGCACTAATAAATCCTCATGCAGCTACATCAATCTGCAGTTCTTGGTGTATTTAGAATATTAGAGAAGTATTTCTTCTTTTTTTTTTTTTTAATCTATTTTTCCAAAGCTTGGTGAATATTACAGAAGGGACTGGAAAGTTTATGAGTTTAATTTTAGCAGACCCTTTGTTACTTGCCACTGTTAGAGATGTAAACTTTGTGTTGCAATATATAATTAAGGGATAAATATAGGCTCCTGTTTGTTTTAAAAAGCAAACATCTAGAAAGAAATGTAGATAATTTCAATTTAATTAATGTTATTATGTGCAAATGTGTTAATAGCATCTGGCAATGAATTTAGAACTTTTCAGAAATTTAGTATTTTTTTCAGACTCCTTGGATTTTTTGGGTTATACTTTTACTGGTAATTTTAACTTTCCCCAGCAATAGCCTCTCCTTAGCAAGACCCTCATACAGCTCCTTTGCATACATCCACAGGAAAAGGATCCTTAGTCCCACATAAGTAATTGACAGTATAAAAATAGTGATTAATTATAGGATAAAATGAGATGTTAAGATATTCCTAAGGCCATTGGTACCAATGGCAGAACTCTCTTCTTGCCACAAAGCAGCTGATCCAGCCAAAGTACATAATTACTGTATGATTAAAAATCTGAAATATTTAGCATTTTGACAAATCAGCACAAAGTTCATGGCTGGCAAATTCATTGCATGCCACTTTGTTATCTGAAGACTTGGAATCCAAAACTGAAAGTCCTGTGCCTGCAACTCTGTGATTGAGGGTAACATGGCATGAGAGTGCTAGTCTAGAGCCAGACAAGTTTACTGCTGCTTCTAGCAGAGGTTTAGTTTCAATGTGTTGCTGGGGATTTGGGAACTGCTGGTATTTCAGAAATATTGCAAAGACTCTTTTTGAAGATACTGGATTTTAGAGTGTTTGGTATACGAGTTCTTTGGATAATCTCGATTTTGCTTCAAACGAGTTAGTATATAAAATGAATACCGTAAGATATTCAAATGAAGTACAACTCATATCCTACAGAAGTCCTTAGGTGAAAATTTAATCTTACAGAATATTCAAATAATTTAAATAACAAATTTATAAACCTTTTAGTAATAGTCAGGGGACAATAACTTCCTCTTGAATTGGCATAATTTTTCCAAATGCATTTTATGCTATTAATTGTGCACCTCCTCAACTGAACTGCTGCTCCAAGCAGTAATAAATGAAAAGGCATTACTCTAGTCCATGAAAAAGGTTAAATTTGGTGGCTAAATTTATCTCTTGTGCATTTAAAAAGCCAAACTCTTTAGGCAATCAAGATAATTTTCCAAATATTTTGAGAATCAGTCTTGTATGTCTCAGCTTTTAACCAATGTAAGAATAACACACAGAAATAGACATGTTCCAGCCAATCAGAACTCAGAGTAACTGAACAGCTATTGATGTGTACCTGTATGGGTTTTTCCTAAGCTATGCGTTTCTCTGCACACTCATTGGTTGAGTTTATCTGATTTGCATAATCACTATACAGTTATTTCTCAATAGTTCAGGCTGGTCAAGCTGTTTACCAGCAACAAAGATGCAGTCTCAGCTTTCTTTCTCTCCAAATGATGTAGAAAAACTCTAAAATTTACATGAAAGAATAGAATAAAATATTCCAAAAATCAAATAAAATGGAGCTGTCAAGCAATTCAAAGGAAAACTGTATGAAAGACTTGATTCACTGGATTATGCCTATTTCCATAAATACACCCCTCCCCATCCTAATCTTTATCTTGTGCAAGCAGGTCAACAAGGTTCTTGTTCTCACAAGAATAGTAAGATTTCTATCTACTTCTTCCTAGCCTCACTGGGAGAATCCCACTCTATCCCTTCTGTTTAGTAACATATGTAGTTATTTCTGAGGAAAGAAGTACTTGGCAGATGAATGGAAAATGTAAGAAAAAGGGGAATTAAAATGGAAAGAAATAGAAATAGGAATGTGGGCAGAATTTAGTAAAATGAAGGCTTGGACAAACATATGCGAAGTTATACAGCAAGGATTGGAAAGGTGCCTCTGCATTTTAAAAGAAAGTTTAGAGCTGGTCAATTTCTATCCTTTATCTTTGAATATGTCTTTATCCACATTTCACTCAGGAACTTTTCAAGGTCACCAGCTTCATGACCATGTTCAAGTAGTCTTATGTCAGTCTTATGGAAATTTACACAGAGATTAAACTCTGTTAATTTAATGAAGTTTAAATCTAGAATTGATTACTTGTTTCTTATCATCATTTCTTTCCCATAAATTGACCACAATTAGGGTAATCTACATTTTCAAAAGCTTTTCATTATTAGTGAAGGTTTTTGGTCTGTAAAAGACTAAAATATAATTTCTCTAGATGATTATATTTTTGTTTTTTTCTCCCAAAATTGCCTTTAAATACAAATATTTATTGGTCTTACAGTGCCAAGAATAGGGAGAGAAAATAAGGAAGTGTAAAGCTGATAATTTCCTTATTGCAAACATACAGAGGAACTGTCTAAAACTGTGATGTCTGTGTTCCTTGATCCAATGCAATTGACAGATGAGGAGACAGTTCAGGGTGAAAAATGAAATCAGAGTGTGAAGTTGCGATGAGACTTATTTATATCACTTTGTATTACTTATCACAAATGCTTGAAGTTCACCACAGAAGAGAATGCAAATAAATTCTTCGTATCTAGCTTCTCATGGGCATTACAGAAAACTCAAATTAAATTGCTTAATTACTGCTGCTCTAAGTCCTCAACTCTTGAGGACATATATTTGCCTCCCAAATTCAATGGGCTTCAGACATTGATTATCTGGGCTGCTGGTCTATAGCTCCTTGTTTCTTCTTACAGTATTTATGGCAGTGAAGACTATATAAACATCTAGAGGTAACTGAATATACTGCTTCCACAAGATATTATCTCTTGCAATTCAGGCATATATTTTGGAGATAGTTGCTATTATGAGATTTTAGAAAAGATTGCTAACTTACAAATATGATTCAGGTTTTGTCAGTTAGATTGTTTCATTCCATCTTTATTCTTTAACATTCTTCACAAATATAAAGGTACATTTATTTAGAAAATACTTCTCTTAAAGATTCAGATATATGATTTAATCCATAAAGATGATTGTCCATCTTGTCCAGAAGCAAAATTTAATTTAATTTTTGAAAATGCTATTCTGGCTTTTTCCTAAAAAAAACCAACAAACAAACAAACAAAAAAAAAAACCCAAACAGATTCTTTTACTTAGGAAAAATAAAAATGAAAACAAGAAACCAAACCTCAAATCCAAAAACTACCAAGTTGGTAAGTCTGTAAAATTAGCGTCCTAATTTACAGAGGTCAAAATCCCCCATATCAAAGTCCAGTGTTGCATCTTTTCTTCCTGTCCCACTGTGACAAGTACTTACTATCTGGCTGATCACCTGGTAGCAATGGATTTCCCACTTCTTTATTCTTTATTCTTTCCACAGTGTATTCTGAATATTGTACTTATGAATTAATTTATTCTTTTGATCTATAAAAAACTAGTTTGCGGGTTAGTTTGGATGAAAGTTTCAAAAATATTTACAAGTGCAATGGGGAATAACTCATACTTCTCTCATTATTCTTATCTTTCTCAATTACTCAATTAACACCTCAGTCCTGCAATATAGTCTTAACCCCCTTCATCTTCTGTATATTCAAGAAACTAAGGATAATACGTGACATAGCTGAAATGTCCAGAGAACGACTCAATCCATGACAAAATCTTGCATGAAAAATTCTTGCATATTATGGTTCAAAATAAGCCGCTTGGATGTACCCTGTACAATCTCTATTTAATATTATATGGTAACATTTGGCATAAGTAAGATAAGTTAGAAAAATGTAGGATAAAACCTTCTATCTCATGTGCAGGAAGAAATTAAATACCCAAGTTCATGGCTAAATTTCCTTATCTTGGAGTTCCTGTTTTACTTCACTGTACACTGCCTCTTTAACATCTAATGTTCCATGTATTATTACTTAATAGTTCCACTGCGAGATCTTATAAAACTGTTCATCAGTATTATCTTCTATTACTCACTGTAACCCAAATTAATTTCTCCTAATGTCTCAGGTGAGGCTTGTTCAGTTTCCAAAGCTAAAGAGAGTGGCTGTACTCACAAAACTCTAGCTGCTAATCCTGAGAGAAAGAACACCTCCCCCTTGCTTCCCTCAGGTGCTAATTCTAGTCTGTGTCCTGGAGATAGGGGTCAGTTTATCCTCATGCAGACAGTTACATCTGGTTAGTTGTCTGTCTCTTCAGTTTCCACTGATTCTACTGACTTGTGGCACGGCTCATTTGCTGACACAAGTGTGTCTAGTGGCACTGAGATGTACTAGACTTTCTTGAGTAGTTTCAGTTACTGTTAGAGAGGGAAATAATTAGTGCTTCTGTGTCATAAGTAACAGCCCTGCACAGATGTCTTCAATAGCATCTGACATGTCAAATGCTATTACCCATTATGTTTAGACAAATTAATTCCTAGATCTCCACTAACCAGCATAGTAATTTAGATGGATTTAGCTATTTTTATGTATGCACATTTAATTCAGGGCCTCAATTAAGTTGAGTACAGATGGTGCTCTGTGGCATTTGAGATTTCTTAGTAGATTTCGCCTGGCTTCCAGAATTGTTTCAGAAGGACAGAGGTGTTCTCTAGAGCCTGTTATAGACATTATGAAGAAGTATTAGAAGCTCAAGAGTAGACCTTCAAATTAAGGAAAAAAGATTAAAATCCCATAATAAGCACCTAAAATATGGAGCTGGACTGCACCATCACTGTTTCTTGGAACACAGAAATAATAACTTTTCATTTTTAAATCATCAAGAAGATTAGTTTATTTCAAAATATATTTGAATTGGAAAATGCGTTGAAACTGACAGCCACAAAAGAAACAATTTGATACTGGAGTCTCATGAAAGAATTGATGGCAAGCTATTTGTTCTATCATTAACTAATTTGTCTAATCCTCTATAACACTTGTATTTCCTTCTCTAGATAAAATTAAATTATTTTACCTCACATTGTCTTTTTCTTCTTTGTTATATTTTTGTTCCAAATAATGAGTCTATTTTAATTTCTCACAGTCATTGAAAATACTCCACAAAACACAGGCATGTTCATAAACATATTTTGGTTTCATTTAGCAAGATTTTATGAATTATAAACTTGTCTTTTTAAAATATTATTGTTTAGGAAGAATTAATTTTTAGACCATCTCAGAAGTTATTTATTGGTCTGTTTTGTAATTAATTCTCTTTCACATATAAAGTTTGTTCTCTTATATTTCCTAATTATAAAGACATTGGACAGTATTGTGTATTATTTTTGTTTTGATTTAATCCATTATGGATTTCTATCAAAAGCCCTTCTTTCTTTATCAGCTGAGGTTTTTAGGTGAGGAATGACAATGGGGATTTTTTTCTATTTTTTTATAAAATCATTGAGTTAAATGAACTGATGTTTTTTCTACTTCATTTCTTCATACAAGTTTTCTTGTCAGACTTTGTTTTAGTAATAAAAGGTTACATCTAAGCTGTAGGACAGACGCATTGTCTGATATGTATAGGTATGGTATGTTCATTGATGCCATTCAGAGCAGCTGATCTGTTGGCACAGGCTGCTGCCTGCTCCCATCCTGAGAACAGGTGAGCACTCTCTTTCTCCTTTTATGGAATGTCATCCATGAAGTAGGAGGTAGGTGGTGTGCACGCACAGTCAAAAGAGATGGTCCCTTTTAGCAAGAAGATGAAAGGTGTTCTTACAGACACTGCTAATTACCTTTTATTCTGTTGTCTTTAGAAGAAACACCCACCCAGCTATGTCCTATGTTCTGTTTGATTTTCCTTCATTGTGTAAGAGATAAGAATAGCTACAACAGCAACATCCATCTGGAAACCACTTCAGGTAGCAACCAGCCACATCATCTTAAAAAACCCCAAGTTTTGATATGGGTTATATGCTCTTTTTTAAGTGACAAAATTGATTTTACTTGGACTCTAACAGCCGCAGGAACAGTCATCACAGAAAGCTATGGTTTGAACTCCTAGAAACCTTTAATTCCCACAGAGTAATTTCAGAGGACTGATACTATGTATTAACATTGTCACTCGATTACATCATCTCATTATCTGAGACTTGTGATGGAGTTATCTATACGTACAGGTTGAACCTAGTGAATCATATACCACTTTATGCCTCATTCTAATGCAACACCACATAAAACGCCAGAATTCTCCATGGGAGAGGAAGGTAATTTTGATTCTCATGTATATCTTTGTCCTGGTGGAAGAGAAGAGAGAGGAGTTTAGTGCAGTGTGAGTATGGCCAGGTTGTTATTCTATACTGTGCACATCATCACTGAGGGACGTGGTTCTGGGAGGAAAAGTTGTGCGCCCAGCCAGAAGTACAGCACTTCGCCTCCTTTCTCTACAGCAGGAAGGGGCTGGCATCAGCCACTGCACACCTGTCCCCAAACACCACCTCCTTCCGCTTTCTCTGGCACGCAGCTACAGGACATAGTGCTGAAAGAACAGTGGCAAAAACGTGAACCAACAGTGCTGCTGAACCAACAGCACTGGCATGGAGGCTGCTGTGGGGAAAAGACCAGCAGGGGCAACATCTAGCCCATGCCAGGTGACAAGAGCCCAGGCAACAGGAGAGAATCTGAGCCTGGTCCAGCCAATCTAAGCTGAAAGGAGGACAGGAGAATGGTTGGAAAAGAACCATTTTGTCCGTCTCCAAAACAAGAGGGCAGTGGAAAGGGCAGCAGTGGCAACTGCACGGAAATGAGCCCCAGTGGACCAGCAGCACGACCCAACCCAGATGACCCAGCTTTCAGGGAGTAATTTGTCATTTTTTTGGGCTTGGGGAGGGGGTCTGGGAAACATTAATTAAAGAGCTCCCCAGCCATCTTGTCTTTGCTCCCAGTGGCTATTTGGAGTGGTGTGTGGGAAAGATCGCCATATTGCCTTTGGGGAATGGTCACCATATTGCCTTTGTCTGGGGAAGTCCCACAGACACAACCTATGGGGAACGTCCCCCATCTTCTTTTTGTTCCTCATTGGTGGTGAACACCATTTTTGTGAATAAAATGCCCTCTCTTTGCTATTAATGTTGCCGTTATTGTGCCGATATTACTCCATTACTTTGTGTTTTCAGAATATTATTTGCTCAACCCTTACTCTCTGCTGCTGTCACTCCCTTACCAGAAAGGGTGGGAGGAAGGGGAGCAGCTTATTTGGAGTTTAATTTCTGTCTGATGTTTAAAACAGCACCATCTTCCACTCAGAAGCCAAAGTTAAAAAGAGCTGTTTCCTAATAAGCCAGACTTTCGGATGTGGAAGCCCGTAACATGACTAAACAGACTCGTTTTCATTTTCCTTGCAGTCTTTGACACCCACATTTTATAAAGCATTTTAATAGCTAAAAATAAAATTCCCCCACCCCCCCACCAAAACCAAAAGTTTGATTAAGCAGAGAAAATCAAGCAATATTTGACCTAAAAAAAACAAAAAAAATCCACAACTTCCAGAATTAAAACCACAAATATTACTGAATTAGCATAATCAAATAGAGAAAGGAGGAAGGGAAAAAAAGAATACCTCAACACTTCTTCCCCTATTATAGTTTTTCACTGAGCTATTCTAGACTCTCAAGAAAGACCATGGTAAAATGAACTTAAGCTACAGGAACCATAACCTGAAGAGATATTCCTCTTAAAAAAAACAGTGAAATCAAAACATCCACATACGCACATGAAATATTATTCTTCACACTGTTCAGGCTTTGCAAGCATATTGTTACAAAACTGGGTCATTTTTGTTAAAAAGTATAAAAATATTGCAACTAAGAAAAATGTCAAAAATTATACCCAGAAAGTATATCAGTTAAGATGAAAGAAAGTAGGACAATTATACTTAATTTCTATTTCTCACTAAAATGCTTATAAACAATACTAGACAGAATTTACTTACTAGCTGTCATACGACTCTTCAGGACTTATCTGTATGTCAGACAGCTATTGAATTTTGACTTTCAATGTGTCTAAGAATTAATATTTATTATACAGAATGTAAAAAATCCACCTTTTTTACCACAAAATCTCAGTGTCTACTTTGCACATTGAAGTACTTATTTTCTAATCTGCCAGAAATAATACTGAAATATTTCATCTTTGGAAGAAATTATCCAGCACTTTTCCCATCTTTTTTTTTTTTTTTTCCTTTCTTTTCTTTTGACGGCTGTCTTTCTGGCCATCTTGGGGACTGTTCTGAAGAATGTAACTCTGTCTGGCAAATGATACTATCTTTCCAACACAGTCAGGTTCTAGCAAAGATTTGCTGTAACAAACATCTGGCTCAGCTGCACACTGGGTTATTTCACTTTCTGTCCTCTTTTTGCTTAACAGCTTAGACATACCCTGAGCATCTTCTCTCAGTAATTATCTTGTCATTTTTGTTCTCAGAGGATTGGAACATATAAAACTCATTCACTAAAAATAGAATGTTATCCAATAAAACCAGGCAATGAAAAGAAGACTGACAAGGATAACAAAAATGACACCAGAAATTCAGTATTGTGATATAGGCTACACTAAAATAATAGCAATACATAACATTTTCTTTCAGGAAAAAGGAAGGGCTTTTTCCCAAAGTTAACAAATATACCCCTAATGCCTGAAAGCTCTTTTTAAATTTGTAAATCGGCTACATTAACACCTAGGTCTCTAGCTCTGTAGTGCTTTAGTTATGTAACTGAATTTTCATTTAACATGGCTATTTGCTAAGTCACACTTCCTCTACTACCAGCTTAAATTGGTGTAGCTTCACTGTACACTTTCATTTATATTTTATAAACACAAATCATAATTAAATAATCTGATCTGTGTTTTGTTGTCGAATCTTTCCCTGTATGTTGACTTACACCTCTAGTGGTTCATGATAATAACTGAACATAAGTATTCTTCACTTGAAATATAATAGAAGATGCTGTTGGAAGAATATTGTATTTGAAAAACCTAACCAATCCACAATCAAAAAAGTCAAAAAACAAGCAAATATCTGCATCTGAGTTTACCTGTAAAAGACCTTAAAAATGCAAGTTTAAAGTTCGAATATGATTAGAAGTGTGATATTAGGCAATACCATGAAATTTCTTAGAGAGGTGATTCAATTATGTATACCAAGAATACAGCTTCTTTTGGAAAAGTGGTGACATTAATAAAAATAGTTTATACTCGTTTAGAGTAGATTATGTTAAAGATAACATACACAAATATTCTAACTTAAGATACTGGAATGATGGGAGTAAATTAAGTGCTGAGATAGGTGCCTCTGCTAATATTATATTATTAAAGCATGATTTCATGTTTGTCACACAGCCCTTTTTCAATACATCATTTTCCTTGTACTAAATTAGATAGCGTTTCACAGAGAACAAATACAACACCCCTGGGAAGAAAGACAAAATAAGAAGTCAAAATGCTAAATTTTCTGATGAGCTTCTTCTAAATAAGGAAGACTTAGAAGACATGTATGTGGTAATTCTCAGTGACTTTAAGAGAAAAATTGAAAATACATCTGATGTAACTTAGAAATTCCCCAGTGTTTGCATATCTCCTCCATCCTTGCCTGAATCTTGTATGCCTACTGCAATATGCAAAGGTCTTTCTTTGCTAGTAGAATAAGGACAATTAAGGTCTGAGATGGCACATCATTATTTCCGGCACTATGCTTATAATGCAAAATTTTGCAAAACTAAGAGATTAGCTGCTTGTTTAAATATGTCTGGAAAGGCATCCAGCTCTGCTCAGTGTCTACTCACAGAATTTCTGATTGGCTGAATGTCAATTGGAGGAGGTTTATTTGCATTCTTATAAAATATTAATATACACTTATAAACTTAGAAAGTACCGCTTCTATGTCGGTAAAGTGAAATATTTTACATTAAGAATCCCAGTGCAATTAATCTGATTCCCACAAATATAACTGCTTTTATGCAAATAGAACAAGTATATTTATTAATATATCAACGACAGTTGCATGTTTCTTCTTCCTTCACTTCGTGGGTGACTAAAAACCTAAATGTATTTTTATTCACAATAAATAAAAGAATTGCTTGATCATGAGATTTAGTTAAGGCCAACTAATGTGGACTAACTTCTGTTAAGAGAGAAAATTTCTTGTTTCTTTCTCTTCATCTTTTTCAATCCACATGTGAGAAGCAATTGGGATGACTCTATGCTTGGTATATGTGAAGCACTCAAATTGCTGTAATAATCTGTACAACCATTACTGAAATGTGAAAGGAAAAGAAGTAATAGTTCTTTGGCATACAATTTTCCTCATTCAGACTGGCAAACTTCTGGATAACTCAGAGAAGAGTGAAAAAAGTTGACATCCATAATAACATAGACTGTCCCATCTTCGTGAAAATGTTTGGTAATATGCAAACAAATCTGCTCCTGAAATTTTATTCTGAAATCTTTATCCAAGCAAATATAGGTGAAGTGACAATTGTCAAGCACAGAAGTCCATCCAAAGTCAGTGAAAACTGAAGGAAAACTGAAAGTTCCTGGACAATTTGTATGTCAGCTAATTATATATCATGCATTTATTAGAAGTGCAGCTCAACTGCACTTCAAATCCTGCTAAACTTCAGTGAACTAACATGCATAATGTCCCCCATCTCTTGACAGGAGCTTTCAAGTAGGTGAGTCATCATTAATATTCCCTAAGATAACATAGTTCCTTTCCTTTGTCATATTTACAACTAACAGTATTTATACCAAAAAATCACTGAAGGAAGACGAAGTAAGTTTTAATATATAATGTGAAAATCTGAAAGAAATATGAATGACTGTTTCCTGTTTTATGCATTTATATATCAATATTTCATATATTTATACATTTCATACCTTTATACATGTATATTTTACACACATGTATCCTGAAACAGAAAATTAGAAGTTGAAGATATGGGAAATATTATATCAAAGATCTGAAAGAAATGTGCTTTAGAACATATTGAGCCAAAACCACTTAGTGAGTAAAGCCTTCTTAGTGAGTAAATTAAAATTGAAAATTAAATGGTAAATTAAAATTAAAGTTTAACCTACAATATCACCGTGACTTAGGAAAGCAACCTGATCACAAAAAAGAGTTTAGATTATCTCAACTTGAAGAACACTAGATTTCCACAGCTCCTTATATTTAAACAGGTGACTATGTGTTTGGGGAGATTACAAAAATTACAAACTAAATATCTAAATCTAGGATTTGTCTTCAGGTATTTCAATCATGGCTTCAATATAAACTCTTCCTCATCCTCATCTGATCTTCCATTTTGAGAGAAGTAAGAGATAAGGAAGCCCTGTAGAAAGCTGAAGTAAGTATACAATTTGGAATATTCTAATTTTGTCGGATATTTTTATTTTTGTAATTTAAAAAGGTACATTTTAGTGCAAGTTTATCTATGCACTCATAGCAAAATATCAGATTATAATTTCTGTTGAAAAATAAAAATAAAATTAATAATAAATGTTATTAATGTTGAACAGAGTGACAACTCTGCTTGAAAACCACCACTCAGTCAGTACACTGGAAACTTTTGGAAGACGGAGGAATCAATTGCTTCATTTAGTAGTTTAACCACAAAATTATTATAAAGGGCTGTTGTGGTTATTTTTTTTTTCTTTTCAATAACAGAAATATATTATTTATTGATTAATTTTGAGTGATTTAGAGCATGATGGACTCATTCTGGTTTGACTCATTCACAGTTCATTCCTGCAACCACTATTCACTCAAAGAAGTCTTGATTTATGGGTGACTTTGGCTTTAAAGGGTATATTTTGGGCTGTTTTATGCTTGTAGCAAGCATAACCTTGGACAGTTTGAAAAGACACTATCTCTTGCATGAAAACTATCTTCTTGCCTTTGTACTTTGATTCTAAAATTGCAGGGACTGTAAAGTATTTGTTTCCTTTCTTCTTTCTCCATGAATAGAAAATTACTCTTACTGCATCTATTTTCCATTCCTTAATTTTTTATGAAAAAATAAAAGTCAACAGCTGAAACTAAGCCTCTAAAATGGCAATAAATATATTCTTTAGAATAGAAATATAGTTAAATTCTGTTTTTCCAGGATCAAAAGTTCATAGACTTATCGTGGATATTAAACCAAGAGGGATCTATGAAATAACTTTTTCCTCAGATACATGGAAATCAATTCTTGTAATCTATTAGTCTGAGCTTTACAACATCTGAATTTAAATCACGGATAGACCTGTGGAGGCATAAAGACACAGATTCAGTCAGCACATTTCATGCATTTAGTCTGGAATTCATTTGTTTCATCTTTAAATATTTACAAAAGAGACGTGTATATTTGTCTTCCTAGATTTTTTTATGGTGAAGAGAGAAAAGTAGGCACCTGCATGGAACAATTAATCTGAAAATGTTAAGTGTCTGCTGTATGATGGAGTAAATCATCCCCCTAGATGAGCCTGTTTCTCCCCACTGATTATAAAGACAGTCTAAACATCTAACTCAGATGGAGAGATCTGCACCACAGATGCCTCTGTTTGATCAGATGATCTCATTTTCCAGGTGCTGCTTTCACAAAGTCTGTTCTCTACAGTCCTGATAAATTGTTAACTCTCATAATATTTCTTGTCTTAGTTTGAATCTTGGCCAGCATTTTCTTAGTGCAGGTGGCTTGTAAGTAAAAGTCAAAGGTCATTTCTACAAAGCAATTTAATATGGACTACTAACATTTCCAGAGAGTAAAAGAGTTTAACACAGTGCATGTGTGACATTCTGCATTGATTCCAGTGTCAGAGAGTAGTTATGAGCATGTTTAACTCACAGGATGTATTCCGTAAGGCACTGATTTCCACACTTGCTACAAGCAACAATTCTCAAGTTATACACACAGAAATCATATCTTACTCTCCATATTGTTCTCAGTCTACATATTTTCATTCCACATAGCCACAACCAGTGCTATCAGGCCTGATAAATTGGGACATATATCCTGTGGTTGCCATTAACAATGCCTAAATTTTATTCCAGAGCTCCGTTTAAATCTCTGTTTGGATTACAGTCCATTTGCATCCAGTAATGGTCAAATAATGAGAAATTATAAAATGTAGCAACAATTTACATTTGGTCTATCTTTCTTGTCTCCTTCTCTGGTCATTTTAGTGATTACAGCATTCTCGAAGCTTTCATTCAAATATCTTGCATACTCACGACGACAGTTAGGAAGTTTCCACAACCCTGACTTTAACCCAGTCAAGCTCTCCTTTACTTTGGGGATAGTGTTGTGTTGATTTATAGATTCCTTCTGCAGAAACATATAATTAGAGAATGGTTTTGGTTGAAAGGGACCTTAAAGATCATCTAGTTCCAGCTTCCCTGCCATGGGCAGGGACACCTGCCACTACATCAGGCTGCAAAGCATCAACAGATCTTTGTTTTAATAGAAACGCAGGAAGTGTACTAACACTATTCAACACTGATACAGGGAACAAGACAAATTATTCCAACAAAGCACACTTGAAAAACTGTGACTAGCAACACTGGATACTGAAACGGTCTCTATGCTTTAGGGGATAAAAAATAATGTGTGTGACACTTAAAAAAATGCAGGACACTGAAATATCACAGGATAAAGCATCTTTCCCATGACCCAGACTGCAAGCAAGGCACTATTTTCTATTTATAGGTATCCTGAATTTCAATCATATTATCAGCTACCTGCTGAGTCTGGCAACATATCTAATTTCATGTTGAGCCACCTGACTGCTTTTTCTCTAAAAAACATTTTCCAGTCTTATTGTCAGTGACCTAGCAAAGGTTAGCCATAAATCTTTTTCTCAGCAAGGGTGCTGATGGTTTAAGAGCTTCCCTAATAAGAAATGCTATATTTCTGAGCTTACAACCTGAACAGCATGGACTATCAGGTCTTTCTTTTATTTAGATAGGGCTGTATAAATCCAACAGGTTAGTGAAAATTTTGGAGATTTTTTTGTGTAACTGTGTCTGATAAACTATTTGTTTCATTTGTGCTTATTCAGTCATGTTTTGCTGTTACTGATGAATAGTCATTCATACTACCTAGTCATACCATCTGCTTCACTGGCTTTTCTGTAAGTAAACTAGAATTGAATATTTCTTATATATAGGCTCCTCTTATTTAAAATAATGAAACTATAATCAAACTTTTCAGTAATAAATGTGATACTATTTGTTTCATTTATTTAATAATATGGAAGATATTATTTTGGATATAAAGCAATTATTTAAACAAAAAAAAACCCCTAGGGTCCATTTTCCTACACTTAGCTTTCATCTGTTTCACCATGTCACTGTATTAGACATTAGGACAATGTGTCCATGTTTTTCTCATTTAAAATAATTATGCTTGCTAGGAATTACAGCTCTTTTTAAATCCACCAAATTTTTTACAGCCAAGAGTGATTATTTTTGTCTGTCAGGAAACTACTCTTACTGCACTTAAATGGTGATCCTGATGAAGAGTCTGATGATAAAATAACAATGAAATTTTGAACCATCAAAGAAAATCTGTGTTAATATATTTCTTAAAATGCTGTGGGGTTTTGACCACTTGTAGACTCCTGTGGGAGGAAGAGGATTGGAAGTCCATCATATTTTGATGAATGTCCTTTCATGGTCATTAAATACCTCAGACTTTATTTGAAAACAAGTGTCTTTTATGGTCTTTCATTTGCCAAAAGACAGAATAGAATCCCTTCAAGCTCATAATCAAGAGAAAACAAACTTAAATATTAGTCTATAGGTTTTTCAGAGCATAACATATTTGCATAATATTTCAAAGACATGAGATAAAAAATACGACATAAAAAAGAAAGATAAATATGACCAAAAAAAAAAAAAACTATTGCTTTCAGCTACATAAAAGTAAATTTGGAGTCCACTGAGCTTTCAATTTTTCCTATAAAAGATAGCCTGAAACTGATATAATTGTAAATAAGACAGGGACCTGATCTGATTTTGATTTTATTTCTGTCACAAAACTCAGAGTACTATATTAATTTAGACCACAAACCATTGTAAAGGCTATTTTCAAAACACTGGTCCTGGAGAAAGTTAAGTGGAAAGATACAAATCTTGACCCTCCCAAGCCTGTTATGCATAAATGAAAACATGATTTCAACATCGTATTGCCTAAAGTTCATTGAATTCACAGCCAGGTATGTAGACTACGTTAAAGTACTCAATATATATCCTCATGAGGATATTAATGAATGGTAGATACTATGGCATGATGTGGAAAATCCATGTAAGTTATATATACCATATTGCTCAAAAAGTGTAAGCAGAAAATTATAAGCAGACAATATGGAATAACATATACTCTTTTAGGTGTCGATCTAAAATTTAGGCTACTCCTGTAGTACAAAGATATCATTTCTACTTAGGACTGTTACAGTAGTGTAACACAACACAGCAGTGGCCTTCTTGGCCATCAACTGTCAGATCATCATCCACTCAAAGAGAATTAACAAATTGTAATAATTATATGGATCCGAATAGTTTTCAATTAAAAAAAAAAGTGCAGGGATCAAAAGGTTTGCCTTTCTTTTTTCTATTAGTATTACTTTTCCAATAATTTTTTAAACCAAAATATTTGAATTCACATGCAGATTCACATGCACTTACTTTCTGTGCTAGTCACATACAGAATGCATCAAAAAGAGGAGACAGTGTTGCAGTTAATTTATGAATGTTCGAAAGATCATCAAATCTGCTCACTACAGCAACTGTGCCATAACACAAGATAGCAAGAGTTCTGAAACTTTAGGAAATTTTTGGATTTTATCTTTAGGAAAGCCTGTGGAGCCATGTCTTCCTCCATGAATTCAAATCACAAAATTTCAGGAGTTTGGCTGTCTTGCTGCTTGTTACCACTCACATTCTCATTTTCATGGAAACCGCTGTTGTACTGACTGAAAAATGGGATAAGGTGCTTTAACATAATTGCTACTTTACACCACCCTGTTTTGCTTTTATGTTCAAAATGGAGATTATTTCAAAGTACCATTTTCCATATTCATCTTGCCGACATGAGTTTCTATGGAAACAGGAAAAAAGTAATAGCTGAGTCCCAGGAACTCCTGTTCAACTCAGTGACTAAACCTAAAAGATTTCCACCCTGAGCAGAAAGAGAAAACCAATTCGAATTCTATTCTATAATGGCTAGCAAGTTTTTGTTCATTAACTATTTGAAGAGAATGAAGAAATTTTTTCACTTTGGTACTCTGGACAGTTCATTATCCATTAATTTTCCCTTAGTACTATATAAAATACATAAATCTGGAGCATGTTTCTGTTTAGAATTTAAAAAACAAAACAAAACAAACATAGAAAAAAAAACAAATCAAAAAGACATGGAAAGTGTCTACCCTGATCTTGCAAAGAAATTTCTAATTTTCTTTCTTCAGGAAATCAACCAGTTGCACAAGACTTACTTACTCAAATCTAGCATGATGCACCAAAAATTAGGCAGTACATTTTTTCATTTACAGCTTTCACGAGAGAAAATAAAAATATGGTTTCAATTAAATCTATGAATATATATGTAAGAGAAGTAGGGTGACTTTTGCTTTTTAGATTAATAGTAAAATTTTAAGCATTTTTTAAAAAATTTGTAAGTTTATTTGTAGTACAACATATTGAATGAGTTAATGATGCTTGAAACAAAACATGGCTGTAGTTTTGCTATAGCTAAATATTACATTCAAGTGTTACTCCATTTCTGATCTCAGCTTCACTGAAATGAGTTGAAAATCTCTCATGGATAACCTTAGCAACTAACTCCAGTGCTGAACCAGAGTGACCCACAAGGACTTTACAAGTTTCCTTGCCGTCCATTTTTAAGTATGATTTAATGCAATATTATCATGGATTTATAGAATGGTTTGGGTTGGAAAGCACCTTGAAAATCACCTAGTTCCAAGCCCCTTGCAATGGAGTGCAATGCAACCCATTGGGTCAGGTTGCTCAGAGCTGCATCCAACCTGGCCTTGAACACTTCCAGGGATGGGGCATCCACAACTTCTCTGTGCAACCTATTCTAATGCTTCACCACCCTCACAGTAAGGATTTTTTCCCTAATACCTAGTCTAAACCTACTCTCTACCAATTTAAAGCCATTTGCCCTTGTCAAAAATTCCTCTGTCTTATAGTTTCCCTTCAGTTGCTGGAAGGCCAAAATTAGGCCACTCCAAAGACTTCTCCCAGCTCAAAAATTCCAATTCTTTTAACCTTTCCTGATAGGAGAGGTGATGCAGCTCTCTGATCAGCTTGGTGGCCCTTCTCTTGACTCGCTCCAACAGGTCCCTGTCCTTCCTGTGCTGGGACACCAGAGCTGGAGACAGCTCTCCAGGTGAGGCTTCACCAGAGCAGAGCAGACGGGCAGAATCCCCTCACTCACCCTGTTGGCCACACCGCTTTTGACACACTCCAGGGTCCAATTGGCTTTCTGAGCTGCAAGTGCACATTTCCATCCCATGTCCAGCCTCTCACCCATTGACAATCTTCTCATCGAGATCAACATGTTCATTTATTTTTTTTAAAAAAAATCATGCATAAAGAGTGGCTTTAAAATGCACGCCATTAAAATGTTCAAAACCTTTTTTTTTCTGATCACATTGTCATTCAGTCTTAGGAAAACCTATAATTTTCAATCTTTGATTTTATACAGAAGTCTGTTCTATTTGTCAACTGTCTCTCTAGTGATATAGAGCAAACACTCTTTTTTTTTTTTTAATAGTTGTCTAATATTTTAAAAGCAGGAAGAATTAATATTTGGCTAAGTTAAGTAAATTAAATTTATATCTGTCATTTGTGTAAATTACCAGAGACACAGTACAGGAAACATAATATAAAATGACATAAAGATTAATAAAAATTAGAGGTGAAATTGTGGTTAATAACTTCACTGAGAAAACTTACCTTGGTTTCTCTAGGGATAGTATTTTACTCAAGGAATATAAAGAAATGTTCTTATTCCAGAAATATCTGTTACTATTTTTAACAAAACAGCAGCTCCAAACCTCCTTTCTGAGAAACTAACCTACTCCACAGATTGGTGTTCTAGTATATATTATATAAATAAGATTATTGAATAATTCAAGAGAATTACTAATGCTTCTTGTGATATTGTGTATTTTAAAAGTGATTGTAAGTGTTTATTTTTCTATCTAAGAGTAGATGTGTAAAATCTGCACCAGGAGAACAGTGTTTACAAAAAAGCGGATGGTACCAACTCATTTGAACTAAGATTTTCCTTTTGGGATTAATCTCACTGCAATGTCTGGAAGATATTTTGCCATAATGACATGCAAGTGAAAGGTAGCTGGCAGTTCTCATCATCTTTCACGAGCATTCTGTAATTAGCTGAATTTTTTTTTTGTTATATAACTCATTTCACCTATTTTATGAGCAGGGACCATTAAATCAATGGTATGGGAAGCTAATATGACTGTGTTAGCATCAAATTAAAAATATCCCCTTTCAAAAATAAATAAGTGAATAAATAAATAAAGCTCAGAATACATTAAAACTCTTTGCTCTTGAAGCAGAAGTTTACTCTGTCACATTAAGGAAATACTAGCACTCTCAATACAGCTGAAGAAATATTTCTTACTGTGAGACAACACTAAGGATGAAATAATGCATGGGTTTGGTTTCAATATCTCAGTAAGTCAATTACTTCCCTGATTGCAATTTACTTCTGCATTTGCAATTTAGAGCTGAGATCCAGAAAGATCAAAGAGTTTTTAAATACGTGTGACTACTTTTCCAATGGTCTTTCTGACCTACATACAACAAGTGGAAATGGAGGTTTTAAAATTGCATTCAGAAGTTTAAGGGTAGCATGTCATCTGAACACACTAAATGAAGCAGCAGCATATTGAAAATACAGTGCAGAATTCAGTCTGAATTGATACGTTTCTGTTTCCCCATACTTAAACTTTCATTTTCGTCAGGTCTTGGGATTGTGGCATTCCACCTTGTTCATACTGTCGGGGCATACTGGGAATATTGGACATGCTGGTTTATGCAGTCACAAAACTGGCTGAAATTTTGCATCCTTATACATAAATCATAGCTGGAAACATTGTCTATCATTCTCCCAGATGGAAGCAGGTAGAATTTGTCTGGCTTACAGATGTTTAATGTCTGCATCTATTTTTATGGACACTTATTTATACAGTTAACTGGCACAGAAATGGCTTACAGTCAATGGAAAGAAACACTGTATGAGACTAGTAGCATAGGAAGATTTAGTCCAGAAAATGAGTGGATGGGATTGGCAGCTGACAGGGGTTGCTACTCGCCTTAGGTGAGTTTTGTTCTTGGACACTTGCCATTGTGTAAAAGAAACCAGAAAGGGCTAAAAGCAGAAAAAAGAAAAGGAGTGTCATGGATAGTTATAGATCCAATCAGTGTTGAACACATCCATAAAATAGTTATAACCAAGATGAGACTTCTTGGAGGCACCCAATTTTCTGATTGTCCTCTGAGCCTTCAAGAAAGCTTTGTTCAATTTTAGAGACTTCTGCCATTTTTTTTCTTGAGAAGAGCAGCATTGCTTTAGTAAATGTAAGTTCCTGCTTGTGAACTTTCCACAGCTGAACAAGGAACTCATTCCCATTTTGTGTTTTCTCTGCATCAAGTATAAAGATTAAATTTTACCAGTAAATGTTACCCAATGACTGAGTGTAAATTTAGACACAGTGTGATTGATCAGTGACTTTGACCTTAAGAAAGGATTCACAAATAGGTTTAAAAGACAGAGTGGACATAACTTGCACTTCTGACCTTGCAGAAATGATTTTTTTTAGGTTTGTAGCACTCAGACTGCACTAAATTCTGTCTCTATCATGCTGTTTCTGTGACAGACTCTCCAAGATTACAGCGTGGTTCTTACAGAGAAAATATTTTCTTACTATGAGCAAATAAAAAAATGTTTATTTTGGTTATATGCAAACAGGAAAGATTTCTGCTGCTATCAATTGCTTCTCTGATGTTATATTTCTGCCTCCTTATCCACAAAGGTGTTTCTGTACCTTTTTTTCCCCTATGTCTGCTTTGTGTTAGGAAGACTGTATCAATACAATAATTTGGGTAAAATCAAAACAAAACCTATTTATCCCAGAAGTGATATTCTAAAAAATATGCATGCTGTTCTGACTAACTGAATCAGATGATGTGCTTTTGCTTTCTTTTGATTTTAAAACCTACAAAAACACCCCAAACCCTGTATTTCCTTTGAGAATAGCATTTATTCTGGTGTGATTTCAGTTTGTTTTGGGAACAAACTCTACTAAAAACTTAACATATAGCTCACACCCTTTTATTTTAGTCCTACTTCTTAAAAAGAATTGCCAATAAAAAGTAGCAATTAAAATAATTTATGTCTAGAATTAAAATTCCTAATACTTTTAGAAACTTAGAAATCTTAGGAGCATAAGCTGCTTTAGCCTTTAAAAGCACGAGGCTTAAACTCCAAATCAGTTTGAATTCTCTGAGCCAATCTTTGTCTGTTAGAAAAAAAAAATGAACAGAGGCACAAACTAGATAACAGCCTTTTATGGGGTACAGAAATTAAAGTAACAGAATTACCTTTCAAAGAGATCTCCAGGGCTTTAATGTAAAAATAGCTATTATTTTATTAGACAAGGCTCTAATCCACAGTCTGTTCAGCTGTACGCCAGACTTCTATAAGATAATCAATGCCTTCACTGGAGAGTAGCGGGATTTAAAAAAAAATAAAAATATATATATCTTTGGAGAAGCTGGGGAGCCATCTTGTGGTGATTTGATTTAACCCTCAAGAGAAAGGAGTCTAGTTTGGAAGACATTGTTTCATTTTCACTTCAATTAAAGGTTTTGATTGCAGATGCAGGTTTCGGCTGAAAATGTATTTTTTCTTTTTCCATACATCTGCTCTGTTTAGACATCAATATCAAAGTACATCTAGGAAAAAGGTGAAGGGAAAGAAAAAAGAATAAAACAGGCTGTGTTTCTACCGAATTTGTTTTAAAAAGCTAATATAGCCCATTGCACTGCCTATAACTGAGTTATTTTTACCAGATGCCTTTTCCTCAGAAATATAGTATCATTAAGGGAATGTCATAAGGGAGAAAAAAAGTTCTTTAAACTGAGAAATTTACAGATCATGTTTCTATATCACACACTTCAGTGAATTTTTATTTTTCTTATCATGCAAACACAGTGACTTTTCTGAATGGGAAGACTTCAATAAAAAGTTGAATGTGTGTTTTATACATTTATGTTAAATTGCTGAAGACTACACAAAGACTTGGAGTTAGGAGACTTAGATTCTTCTATGGAATAGCCTTTGCAAGATACAGAGAATCTTCTTTAGAAATTCTAAAAGCAGCTGGGTAAAGTTGGAAAATGTGCGTAGCTACTGCATTTGAGGAACCAGCTAAGCCTCAGCTGAAATGAAATAATTCAATATCAATTCCTTGGAATATGTTTGGCTTGCTCTCTACTTGAGAAGACTAATTTAGTAGTATCTAGGTTTGCATTTACTAGCCTAGATAAGCAGCAATTAATGACTCAACATGCATGTCAACACTTTCAATGCAAGTATTGCACTGAGAATTTTTGTTATATTTATAAGCTATATAAGAGTGGTAGTTTTTCCTAGGTATTATTTCCTTGTATTTTAAATAAAAAAAAAAAAAAAAAAACAACAAAAAAAACATCTTGGACAATATTACAGAAGAGAAAGGCTGCTTTTTGGCAACTGCATTCCTATGAAACAATAAGCTTGAGCCTATGGCCATCAAAATTTACTTTGCATCCAGGGATAAGCATAGTACTTTTTTTGTGTAGGTTTTCTGCTCTACCCGAGCCCTGTTTGTGCTTACTGTTGTTCTTCTTTGTCCTTCCATATCTTCTGCTTCTTATATTTACCTGTAGGCATCACTGCCTGTGATAAGGGGTCAAGTCAGACTGAAATCATCTCAGACCGGGATTAATACCAGCATTTTTATTCCCTTTCATTTTCTCTCCTCAGCACAATTTGTAGCATTTCCTTATTTCATGTATTTTCAACTTTTGTCCTAGTTAAAAGAACTATTTCAAAATTTCTGCCTACATACTGGAATGGGTTTGTTATTTAAATCTGTATTCAAATCTGTTAAGCCATTCCAGCATTTCTACAAGTATACATTCTGCTCACCTTTTCTGCCTGAATTTCATCCACACAGTTTAAATTTGAATCATTCTAAACCTCACCTCACTGTCAGAATTGGTTTTCCATGAAGGCATCTACATAGATATTTTAGTTTTTCTTCCTAACATACTAAGACAGTCTGAAATACTGTTCCTTCAGTTAATATATACTGTGATGTATAAAAGTAAACTACACATAAGGGCAAATTAATATTTCTTTCCCCATTCTGACAAATTTTCTTGCCTCATTTATTTATTTATTCCAAACCTCTGGGAGAAACATCCTACCTATTCTTTACAAATTACATGCCAGATACAGACCATATTCAATTTTTCCAGTGCCCTGTCTGAATAACACATTAGAGGTGGTGAAGATGTGAAAGTTAGAATAAGTGAAGTACATATGATGTGAATCTGAAGTGATTTCCAGTTTTTAGATCCAGATAGCCTTCCTCTCAGATGAGCTGTGGTAACTGAAGATGCCTCAGACACCTAATGCAAGGGATCAGAACCTTCATCTATACTGTGGTGCACTTTGAGGTGGTGGTATACACACATTTTATCCTTTATAGTCAGAAGATTCTGATGAAAATCTGTGTGAAGTATGTCTGCTTTGCCTGAATGATGAATGAATAGTCATTAGATGCATAGAACTTTTGAATAAGCAATCCTCAGGTATAACTCAGCTATCAGATTTTATTTCATTATCACATTAATGTTCAAGTACCACTGCCCCTGAACTATAAATGATTTAATAGGATTATAGCTGTTCATCCTCTTTCTCACCCATCAGATGAATAGTATTTACTTCCTGGCCTGATTAAGTTGAAATAGACCAGAAAATATTTTCACAAACCATACATTTTTCTCCTTGAATATAAAGATGTTTCTGTGTAGCTTCCATGAAGAAAAAAAACAATTAAAAAAAGTGCAATCTAGAATGACAAGGAACATCATGTTCTGAATGCCTTTGAAATAACAGTAATAATTAAGAAAAGTGAAGAAAAGGATAGATGCTGGGAAGAACTGATTAGAAGCTGGAAGAAACAGAAGAAAGAAATATCTATATATGTGGAGAGACAGACATGGACTGATAGCACATCAGGAGTTACAGTGAAGAAATGTAAAGACAAAGAGGATATGAGAATAAGAAAGAGAGAAAGAAGCTTAAAGCTATGGAAAGAGAAAAAAATAAAAGGAGCAAGCAGATGACACAAGAAAATATGAAGATAACCTTAATTAATGGACCCCAAAAAACAGTAAATGAAAAATATTTGTAAAAGCAAACACTACAGAAATACGTATAAACTCAGGCACCAAGGTGAACAGCTAAAATACTGAGAACGACACCTAAGTTTTTGATATATTTTTCATATATTTGTAGCATGTAGATTGATATTGATAATGCTCCAGTACTTTTTTTACCCCTTTTCCCTTAAATTTTAGAACAATAAGCTGACTTTCTAAACACATGCTGGAAACATTGTTTAGTCTTATTCCAAGCAGGGGACGTACAATAAGATATAATAAGAAATGGGGCAGAGAACCCCTTGGTCAAGGGGTTGACCCAGGAGTAGGTTAATGGGCAACTGAATCTCCTATTGGATGTACCAGTTATATATCTTAATTAATTAACCTTATAAAATTGTAGAAATCTGGTGCTGGGTGTGCCCATCACCACCAGAACAAGAGGAAGCTTCCAATAAAGGTCTGCTTTTTTACTTTACTATTCTAACATTGTTGCAAGGGGTTTTTCTCTTTTGATTATACATAACAAGAAAATATCATTAACATAGCATTTGTAAGACAGCAAAAGTGTATTTGATTTTAATGTAACATTACCTAAATTTCTGATCTCTGCAGGTATACCAAGATGAGGATAACAGTCTTTCAAACAATATTATTGAAATGTGGTTTTCTTTCAGACGCCTTTTAAAATCTCTGGCCTTTTTTTAAACTTCAGTTTCTGATTAATTTGTCTTATTTCTACTTTACACTCATAATTATACAGTCCCTTGGGAAAAAAAAAATGATATAATGTATCAAAAACACAATCTGTCACAATTTGGCGCAGTTGTCAGTCTTTGCTTAAGGGAAGGCCAGGAATGGAATATCAGGGGCTTTGCAGGTCAAGATAGAGATGGATTGACACAGGACTGTGGAGGCACTTGCTCATTGTTTCTCGCAGTATGCCTAATTCTGACTAATACTAGCACAGTGTATCACTTGAGGCTGTGATCCTGCAACAATTATTCATTTTATGAACATTGAACTTTGCCCAAGTGCAATTTAGAATTTACTTAACTAGTGAAGCTGCAAAGAGGCCATTGTGTTTTTTGATTCAGATCATGACAGGATGGCTTCTCACACAGGACCACACACCATCAAATTAAAAGTATGTCACATAAAGGTTAGCTATTTATAAAATTCTACAGATGCTGCTGGATGTGATAAGGTAACCACTACTTAGATAAACACAATTTTGTTATGTATATCTTTCATAGTCTCAGTATACATATTAATAAATCAAACCACTACACATGCTGAAGCCCTGCTTCCCATCAAGTGGACGGACATTATTTGCTGATAGAAAGTAGAGAATGAAATCTTCAGGATCTCTCATCATCTCTTGCATGTGCAACCTTTCACTTCTGGTTATCTCAACCTATGTGTCACTTTTGCATCTTATTTTCTTCATCCATCTGCCTGAGGAGGGAGTGACAGAGTGGCTTGGTGGGCATCTGATAACCAGATAAGGTCAAACCAACACAAGTCTAGAGCACATGCCTTAGGAGGAGCACATGCCTGGAAATCTTTTCCAGCCTAAATTATTTATCTCAGAAAATCTAGATATTCATAACTGTGCTATTCAAAATACAGAATTTAGCCCTTATTTCATCATATAAGGTCTTCTATTAATCAAGATTGGAACAAAAATTAGAGATATGATGTTTGATATATTTTTTCCTAACATTATCATTCATATTTGTTGCAGCAGACCTCTTGTTAGGGGCAGAGATGAGCCAAGACACAGACTCATTCAACAACATGAAAAGGGTCCTGGTTTATTGTTTGCCATCCTGACTCTGAGTACAGCAAGCTCCTGCTGCAAGGTCCAACTGCAGACTCTGACTGGTGGCTATTTCCTGGTGGACTGTGACTGCAAGTGTTGGTTTGCAGACTCTGAGCACAGGCTTTCACCTGACTGCAGGCTCTGACCCCATCAGACCCAGACTGACCTCACAGCAGATCTTTTGCTGCAGCAACTCTCTTCCTTGTTTTGTTCTTCTCTGTGTCTCCCTGGATTGTTCCTCCTTCCTAGGGCTCCTCTACCTCCTCAGGGCTCCTCTTTCTCAAGGCCATCTGCTTCCGAGCTCCCTTGACCACCCAAGACACTCCTTTTATCACACTTATCTTTATAAGTCACAGTTGTGACGCATTGAAGGCAAGGCTGTTCATCTTTTTTGGTAATTAGTACAACTGTGACTTATCAGGGGCAAGGTCACCTGTAATGTCTTCTTCTACACCTACACATATTGAGTTAATTTTTAATATTATTCATTTTATGGAGTTTTTTTCCATTAAAAGTGTTTTCTATTTTTCTTATTTATCTAATATCTAATATAAAACATTTCTAGTGACTTCCAAATGTGGTTGAAAAATCAGTAATTTATCTCATGAATCATAATGACTATAATGAGAACTTTCAAAATTAAGGTACTTTGAATATTCTGGTATTTAAAGAAACACGGAGACTATCAATAAAATTTTTCATAAATAAATGCTTACATCTACAGATTCAAAATGAAATATGAGTTTTCAGCAAAACCTATATAAAATAATTTTTAATATTTGGTGAGCTACAGTAAGAGCTGTGACTCTTACTGAATTGTTGTTCAGCAACTGCCATGACAGCACTGCCATGATGAGGCAAAGTAATTATGACATAGCACTAAACTGAATAATACAATTATGATCTTATTTGGAATATGCATAGTTTGTGACTTTAGAAACACAAAATATCCAGTAGGGAAGTGATAAGTACTTTTTAAGGGAAATTGAAACTTTTCCATGCTTAACAGAAAAAGCAAAGGAGAGGAAAAAACCCAACAAACCTTTTGCTAGAATCAAGCTTAAGGTTGCGATGAAGTATATGGGACTGAGACAGGAATTTATAAAGACAGATCAGCATTAAATTTCATTTATGATTTCTCCTGAGAAACATGCATCATTTATATATATGAAAACAGGATTTGTTTTTTGTTATCCAATAGTGTATTTTAGAAAGAGGTATCCCATAAACTACTCTTGTGCTCTTGCTTGTTATGACCATTCTCCATTTTTCAGTCATAATTACTGTACCAAAACCAGAAGATAAGATTACTATACCTAAAAGAGAAGATTAAAAGTTATTATTTATGAGGTACGAGGTTCAAAATATAATTATTTTTTTCCTTTTTATTCCTTTTCTGTATAATAAGGCAAGTTTCAAGAATTTCAGCAGGGATGAAATATAAAAGCTGTGATTCAACTCTGAATTCAGGATGTCTCTCAATTCAGTTCGAAAAAACGACAGGCTAAATAAATACATCAGCTCCATTGTCACTGAGAACTAATGCATTGTTTTATTTAAATTAATTAGTTCTGTGAGAATATGATAATTATATAGAATAAAAATATGTATTCATTTATTATTAATCAGCTTTAAAAATTAGTAGAAATCTAAATTATGATAAACTATGGACATAGAGAGTTCACTATTCATGTGCTTTATATTCAAACTAATTTATTATCTTCTCAAAGGCAGTAGCCTTTGTGCCTGTATAGAGGCCTGCCAGTTTCTGCATGTAGCTTTTTACTAGTACTTCATCTATATTAAACAAGAAAATCACAATGTAATATTTGATAATAGAAAAAGAGAAAACCTACTGAAAAAATCTATAACTAAATATTTTTTTTCCAAATGTTGCCCTTTGGTGCAAACAACAAAAAGATGCACCAGGTTTTTATTAAGGTTTTCCATAGGGGAAATTTCTCTAGAAACAGATGAATCAATTTATTGTTATACTTTTGAAATTTCAAGTGATATCAGTAGTACTTACACAGCTTTCAGCAGGACAACAGAAACAGAAATTCAGACTCTTGGTTTCATGATTTTCCTACTTGGTTGCTGTTTTCTGCGTGATCTTCATCAGCACATTCCTAAAAGGATTTTGCAAAACAGGAAGTACAGTGGCTCATGACCAAGACCAGTGTGAACATTAGTCCCTTCAGAAGCCTTCACTAATTTTGCAAATATTGATTTTGTATGCTCAAATCAAAGCCAGCTTACAGAATGGACTGGAAACTCTATACGAATATTTATACGAATGAATTCATATTACTTAAAACTGGGGAAGTAGAATGATAAAGTTTGGAAGATTTTACATGTATTCTCTTTAAAAACCTGTTTTAAGGTGAGGGGTTTGGTAAGTGGTATTTTTGTTTGTTCGTTCAGGTTTTTTTTTTTTTTTTTTTTTTTTTTTTTTTTTTTTTTTTTTTTTTTTTTTTTTTTTCTTTAATTTTTTTTTTGTTTATTTTTGTTATTTTACAAGGGAAAATGCTTATGATATTCAGCTAATGTCAAATAGTAATCTCAGTTCTCCTTGACTCTGTATTCTGGGTGTTAATGGTCAAGCATCAAAACTACCTGAAACAAAATTTAGCTTGTGGCTTTTGAGGACTTCAGGTTATTTCTCTGTAGGATTATGATAAACAAGCTTTTAAAAGACTAAGTGAAGGACAGTCCAGTGATTCAGCAACATTTTCAATTGCCATTTGCATGCAAAGGCAGAATTTGCTACAGATTTTGGCTGCAAAAATGGATGTATCACTGCTCCTACTGTCTTAGGCATCAATCTGAAGCAAAACATCTTTCAACTTCTCTTTCACATCTTATCTCTAAGTAAAAAAATCATCATTGCTAGAAGCCTGGAGAAGAAAAGGATAAGGGGAGACCTTATTACTCTCTACAACTCCTGAAAGAATGTTGTAGTGAAATGGGTGGCACATGTCTTCTCCCAAGTCACAAGTGGCATGATGACAGGAAATGGCCTCAAGTTGCACCAGAAGATGTTTACTTTAGATTTTTAGGAAAAATATCTTCAAGGAAAGGGTTGAACAGATTGTTCAGGGAAGTGGTAGAGGCACCATCCCTGGAAGCATTCCAAAAACATGGATATAGCTCTCGAGGACATGGTTTAGTGGTGAACGTGGCGGTGGTGCTACATTGATGGTTGGATATGATGATCTTCTAGGTCTTTTCAACGTTAATGATTCTATGATTCTATGAAGCATAGAATAAAGCACCAAGAGAATATGATGGCAGCTTCTCTTTTCTCTCTTCTCTTTTTTCTCTTTTCTGTTCTCTCTGTATTGCTCACAGAATACAATGCCAAAGACCCAATTGAGAAAAGACATTAAATAAAACCACAAACTGTGCTAGAGGAAAATCTTTATTAAATTTCTAGACTCAAGAATAGTGTAATAGTAAAAATCACATTCTTACCCTATGTGCTTGTCTGCTAATAATGTACACGCAATCAGCTTTTTTTGTGCTCTTTATGTTCTATATTTTTTGATCAACTGGCAGGTTATGCTGTTAGGAACCCTAACACCAGGCTTTTCTTTTTTGTTCAAATTGTTGTATTGGTAGCAGCCCCAAAGAGGTTTCAGACTTTCTCTGCCACTGTTGAGGAGCTGCTATTCATGCTAACCAAGACAGTTTAATTTTTACCTTTCAAAATAGGCACTTTCATGAGCTCTATCAATATTAATTCCACATAGGGCATATATTGCTATCTGAAAATACAGCAAAAGGTTTTCTTCAAGAATACAATCCCCTCCACCTATCTCTCCTTCCCAAAAATCTATGTCAAAATTATTGGCAGTTTTATTAACTTCTTTTGTAAGCATTCTGATGGTCTTTAAGTATGGAAACCTCTTCATTTTGTGAAATGCCATATTGAAAGTTGCTATGTGAAGTACTCAGTTTGTTAAAATGGTAGGTGCTTATCTATCAAAAAAATATTGGACTGAAGAAAGAATGTTTCTTATTTTCATGCAGTTGGGCAAACAAGGCAAAAAACCACAAGTCCAAATCTTGTGTTTATATCAAACAATTTAAATTTAAAAAATAGAATATCTAAATTGAAATATTGTTATAATCAGAATCTATTCAAAGTAGCCTTTTGCTCAGTAAAAGAGAGAAGAGAATTAAGGACTTCAGAGTATTTTTAAACCAAATGAAATTACATATCTGAGGGCTTGCTGTGAGGAGAACAACAGTGACAGGTGATACATGAGGAAATGGAAATGAGAGGTATATTACTGTGGCAATTAATGCTGAGCAGATGAAATAGCTGGTAAGAATGAAAGTGAGACTGAATGGCTAGGCAAAACAAGTTCAAGGGCTCTGGCTAACTGAAATCAAGATCTAGTGTGAGACTTTGGTTAGTGTAAGCTCAAAAAAGGTTTGACCTTCTAAGCATACCAGGTTATGCAGAGATGATACAGCAAAGTAGCAAATACCCGTGAAAAGAAATGGTTTACTGTGAAAGAAAGAACAGAAGTATTTCCAGGCTAAGTCTTAGTAGTAAAAAGCCCAAAAAGCAGCCAAACAAAGCAAACAAAGACACAAAAAAACAACAACAAAAACCCACCGAAAATACCAAAAACCAAACAACCGAAAAAGAAGAGTAAGAAAAGCCCCTAGTCTTTACAAATGTACTTAAAATTATTGCAACCCTCAATGAATGACTGTTAATATTGATGACATACACCATCATTTTCAGCTTGGCTTCTTAAATCAGTCAGTGTATCCAGAGACAATTCAATATACAGTTGTTGTAATACCCTAACATAGTGTCCAAGACAGGGGATTTGGCATAAAAGTCATACATAGGTCTTGCTTGAGTGTCAGTCTTTTCTCAAGCACATATATTATTAGTAATTTCAAATGAGAAAAACATTTATATGACTTTAAACAAACATACACGCAAACACTTGTTTCAGAACATCAACAATAAAAATACAGATACAATTATTTCTCAATCATTTAATTAAAGTTGCTCAAGGGCCTGTGCACCTTCACAAACACCACATTTTCAAACACTTACTTCATCAGTGCTCATATACTTGCTCCCTTAGACTCCTAACAGAGGTCTTAGCAGAAGTTATTAGCAGCATATTCTATGTACCTATGTCTCATCAGTGGTTACACAGGAGTTTAGGACACCTACTTACTGAGAGTCCCGACTCCCCCGAATACTTGCCTTAACATACTCAGTGAACCAGAGCCCCAGGGCAGTATTAACATTCTTCAGCCACTTATATATTTGCCAAATCACCTGCTGTGCTCTTGCACAACTGGAGCATAGGTAAAAATTTCCCAGGGGCTGTTTCTGGGTAAGTAGGACAGTTGCATGTGTATCTACCTTCACTACATTTGTCTTGTGTTGCAGAGTCTGGGTTTTGCTGAGCTGAAGGTTGTAAAGAAAGAAGCTGCCTTTTTTTCCTGCTAAGAAGGACAGTTTGCTGTTAACCAGCTATAATGCTTTCTTTTCTTCTTGTAGAATATAGAAAAAAGATAGACTGGAATACCAGAATTGTCTTCATTTAGTTATTTTTTTTGTGCATTGTCACATCCTTGTTTATTCATCTGTCCTTTAAACTACTTTAAATATCAGCCTTTTTGCTTTTGCTTATCACAAATAAAATTTTGTATTTCCAATCACACTTCTTCATCCACCTTGAAACCCATGTGTTGTCCCACATCTTTCCGAAATATGCTAACCAGATGTTAAAGCACTAGTCCTTGTGGGTGCATAAAATTGAGTTTCATAATCCTTAGTTATGTTTTCTACTTTTTTCTTTTTCATCTATCTGCTTTTTGATAACCAGTATATGTTAGGCAAATGCTTATTTTGGGAATGCAGCACATGTTTTTTAAATATTGTGGTTTTATATATCTTATTTAGACCTGGAATAAGGAAGAAGGAGTTTGCTTGTTTTATAGGTATAATTTTTTTTTTTTTTGTATGATTTGTATGATTTTTTCATTCTAAGCCATACTCTCTGGACTTTGGTACTCTTACAGAAGGCAATAAGCACAAGGGCATGGAACAGTTCCCAGATGTTCCATGTTCCCATCCCCACTATATCTATCTACATCTGAGCTAGACTTTGATATTATCAATTATGGGCTCATGTCATCACAAAACTAATGTGTAAAAATATACCGTGAATCATTTTGTGTAAAGGAAAATTGCCCTCTATATTTGTACAAACAGCACCACCAGAGGTATAGAAAATTGCTCAAGCTACTGAACAAGGCTATGAGCAGTCACTGATTCCTTCTGAGTTATTTTTTAAAATCTTGATTAAACTACAGATATGATGATTTGAAGAAGGAACAGGTTCAGAAACATTTACTTCTACATACAGACCCACTGACTTCAACTCCTTTACTTTTCAACTTCAGCCATAGCTTAAAATGTTCCCTTAGGTTGGGTTTTTATCATGGAATTATCAACACGTGAACACAGAAGACATCATTTGTCACTAAATTTCACATGGCAATAGTAGTTCTGTCCTAATAGCTGTGGAAAGGTTATGCTCTCTGTTTGAAAGCCTTGCTATGCAGGTTTTCTACCAGGGTTTGTTTGTTCACATAGCCTGAAAGATTAGTAAGGTAATAATATGTCCAGTTTGGAAGCACAATTGATTACTCTTGACTCTTATTTTCTGCCCTGTGTTCTACATACCTGTAGAAAAAAATCTTATTTTGACTAATAAGCAACCTTCTAAAAACTACAGTATTATTGGAATACCATTTATTCCTCAGTGTAAATAATGAAGACTCAGACTCTAAGAGAATCATATCATATCAAGTCTTCATCTTCATTTCCCCATGACTAGTATTGTATTCTGAACTAAAATATAGAATAAAACAACAATGACCAGAGGTACATAATCATACAAAACACTTCTGTGTTTTAATCACTCAAGTATTCCTTATTTGAATGCTGACTATATTGTGGGATTTGGGGTTTGGGTAGTTATAGTCTATCCAGGAGAATCCAGGTGATAATCAAGCTGGTATGAAATTGTTTTCATGGAATAATTTCAATGGATGTTATATTAAAATTGCCACTCTAACATCAGCATTAACAGGAGGGATAATTGACAGAGGTTACTGGCCCTAGTCCAAGATGACCCTATTTCCTACCTGAATAAGCAGAATATTAATCCTTTTTTTTTCTCCCTTAACATTAATGTACGTTTTTAGTAGTAAGCACTGCAAAAAAAAGTAACCCTGATTTTAAGATCAAATCAGAACAAGTGTGAATGGTTTCAAGTGGTAACTTTCTGCTTACAGAAAAATAACATTAGCGGAACATTATTTCCTAAGTTTCATGCAGTAGTTTATCTACGTTTGGAGAGACAAATTAACATATTTTAATGAAAATATTTTTCTGGACCTAGCCCTATATCTCAGAAAAGAAAGAAAATATAAAACATCTTTGCATTACCCTAGTCCTGGTACAGCGCTAACACTGATCTTCTTTGCACATAGTATTTTTAGGTTTTTTTGCGAACTTAATTGACCTTTCTGGTGTACATCAGCTGTGAGCTCTGAACACACAAGTTCATTTCCCTTCCCTGGTCACATACCTAACTCTCATAAGGGGATTGCTATAGAAAATATTTAGATATTTAAAGCACTAGGCAGCCACAATAGTTTGCCTTGTTTTTCAGGTTTCAACATATGAGAAATTTTCATAAACATAAGGATATATTTATATTGCTAGGATTTTATGGAAGTTCTTTTACATTGAAGACTATATATATAAAGGTTTGTGATGATACCTGAGAAGCACAGAAGATGTGTATTAGGTAGTTATGCTTTTTGGAATTAAGATGAATTAGAAGAAAACTTGTGGTTGGTAAAGACAAGAAGCTTGATATTTTAGTGGGTTTTTTGAAAACCCAAAAGTAGAATGCATTTTTAATCTCTTTCATTTCACAGAGAACGTGAATTGGAAAAGTGTTTTTGTTTATGGACGCATCTCCTTTACAAATTATTTTAGCTGAAACACTGGAATCATCCTTACATATGTGAGAACATATCTTCAAGATTTGATGTGATATTCACTTTTCTCTGAAATTAATGGATAGCTGAGGGACTGGGAAAGCTGGAGAATTTACAGGCTACAGATTAGATTTGCCTTCTTTCTGAGTCATCTCTTGGAAACTTTGTACACAATCATCACTGTAGGCTTTTTCCTGTGAATCAGCACCCGCCTTTGCATCCCTTTTGTTTTATCAGTGCACTGACTGCCATGTTAACTGTGTATTTCAGGCTTATACATGAAATTTGCATCAGTCCTTGTCATTGGTATCCTCTGGTGCTGGATAAGTAGAAAGCCAGCCATAAATTTGCTTTGCAAGATTCTCTGCTTGGCAGGAAATATCTCACACTGTCTGCTAGTTCCTGGCCTTGTTTCACTTTTCTTATAATCACTGGTACTGCCACACACTGCTTTCCCCCATGCTGCTAGTCTGAGAACTTCTGATAGTAGGCAAGAGAAATAAACATTTCTAAAAAAAAATCCATACAAAAGGCACATTACCACTTACAATTTCTCCAGTGCAAGTGTTTTAGCTTTGTTTTTACAAAGTAGGTTTTCTGTGTACTGTCTTTGCTATTAGATGTAACACAGTTTATGTTAAAATTTTCTGTCAGCATACCTACACCAGTTGGGTCCATGAAACAGAAGTCCAACAGGTTCATTGATAAACACTATTAATGTTGCTTTGTTGGTGAAATAATTTTTTGAGGCACATAAATGGTATGTTTTGATCTTTTCCTAAGAAACATTTATCTTATGCCAGCTATCACTTTATCACCCTCCTGAACAATTCTCATGAACACCGTGGTATTTCAAAGGTAGGCACCAATAGGTCTTTGCACACAGACATACAGACATCATGGTGTGGAAGCAGACAAGGTGTATTGCCTTAGATGTGGGCTGTTCTCTGCCAATTAGCCTCTGAAAAAAAAAAAAGTATTTTAAAGTATTTTTGCTGGTTTAACTTTCTCATCTTTTTGGTTTTTTTTCTATTGGCATAAATCAATCAATCATCCGGGTTCTGACAAAATGGACAAAATAAATAATATAGCAACAAAGCCTTTTTAGAACTATGAAAAATCCAAATAAGAAACTCTTTATAGTATAGCAGCAACGTTTGCAGACATCCACTTTAATGTTTGAAGACATCATCCTTTCCTTTTGTGACAGCAGGGAAGTACTTCTTGAACTGACAGTTAAAACCACCCGTAGCTACTGAGCAGGAATTAGAACAAATAAGAGTTTGTGTTAATTGAGTGGTTTGTTTATAAGAGCACACCTTAAGAGCACAATAAGCACCACACAACATCTGTCCTTTCTAGCAGATTTGGCAATACTTACATCTTAAGAGTGCTTAGACAAAATAATGTTTTACTAGTAGTATTGTATTTTTATCTTATATCTGTTTATATTTTGAGTCAGACAGACCAGTTATTAATTCCTTCCTTCATTCCCTTTGGAAGTTTTCTTTCCTCACTTGCAAAGTCTTTGTGAATATGTGGAAATAATATACAACTTAGTGAAAAATTTACGTATGATAAGGAGGCCAGGGTTTTAGCCTCTGTATTTGGATATCATAAACCTGATTTCTTTGCTAAAATGTTTCCAGCATCTGCTGAAATTACTGAAAATGGATAAAATAACTTTTTTCCTCTAAATCAGTGTCTACTGTGAGAGATTAGATTTTCCATTTTTAATTTTAACCTTTGATTTTACGAAAAGAGAGAAACAGCAAAATAATTTTACAATATGCAGTTGCATGTGAGAATTCCATTTTAACAATAAGTTGAAATTATGTCAAATGACTGTGTCAAATGTGCATTGCATGCAAATGAAGAAACCAAAGCAGTCATTAATGGAGGATAGTTCAACCCTAAATTTTATACTCAAAACCAAGAGATTTCACAAGTTTTTATAAGTGTGTGGACATTCTCTAGTTCTTTTAAAAAGGTATCTTTATTTGTAGTATGATATAGAGATTCTGCAACTAAAATATAACCTAACTTCGTGCTACTTTCCTCCCTTCTTCATGTTCCACATAAAAAAAATTATTTCCTGCTGTGAAACAATCTATCAAACTACATACAAAGTTCTTGTTCCAGCTAATCTAAATTCATCTTGTTTATTCTGGATATGGCATAATTTAGAATTGAATATTTCTCTTATTCACAATAAATTTTAATACTACTTTCTTCCAGTCCAGTAGAGAGAAAAACATCTGTGATCAGAAGACACCTTTTTCAGTTCTTGCTTCACTGCAAAGCTAATTGTGTGGGGAGAAAGAAAAGACATTACAAGTGCTATACAACATTAAAATGCATGGAAACAGTAGAACATATGAAACAATGCATTAGGAACTGAAGTGAATATACCTTTGGAAATAAATACAGTGGAACAAAATACATTATTGCAAGTTCTCAGGGGGTCCAGTCTAGATCGGAATCTTAGACAATAATATATAAAGAAAAGAAAGTTCTTCTTTCCTGAAGTGGGTATGTTTCCTAAGCATTCAAATTTTTATTTCACTTGTAAAGGTTTCTAATGTGTTTATAGATAAAAAAAATAAGACATTAAAGAAGTTGGTTTAAATCTGAAGTTCAAATAACTGGACCTCATTAGCAAGAAAAAATGTTAGACTTTCAATTATCTCACAAATGCAAATACAATCACCTCAAATACATAGAGATGCACAAATATTTTGCCCTTCTCTTTGGGGGAAACAAGGCAGAGTTAGTTTGAGAGTAGTCACACAAATTTAGACATTTTTTGTTATTTATGAGACAGAAGTTATTATTGAAACAATCTTTTATCTCATTGTAAGAAATTTTATAGCAACTCACCCCATAAGGCAATATGGACTTCTTCCTGACTTGGAATTTTACATACTGACAAAAACAGACACATTTTTGCTGTCCATTCTCGGCATTTTATAGCTATTTCTATGTATTTGAGTCTGTAAAGGAAAAAGGAAAACTATTTCCTGACTCAGTTCTAATCAAGTCTATTAGCTGACTTCTTATCACTATAAAATGTTATCCAAAGTAATCATTTACACTGCTGAATGTTGAAAAAAAATTTTCTTCAGCCTACAGAACTATTTTCATCTTCTTTGGGAGGAAGAAATATAGGACATGCTGACATTTTAAGGAAAAAAATCTTTTAACCGTTTTATCCCAGAATTTTACAGCCATAGGCTACAGTAAGGGAAGAAGGAGTGAGAGATTACTTGTAAAGTTCATTCTCTTCTTTGCATTGGAGTGAGAACTGAAAGTTAAATTTATCTAACTTTCTTGTGACTTCTCCAGTTTTTTGGCTGGGGTTCTCTTCCTCGCGTAAAGAAAATTGTTTACCTCAGCCAAAATACATTCAGGGTAAATTGTTTTCATGCAAACACGTTTGAGTCTTCTGGCCAACCCTTAGAAAAGCCCTCACAAAAGTCATACTGCCAAAATACTGAATGTGCAATATCCACACAAACCTTACAGACCCTGGGAAGTTGTGCAGTTTATAACTGACTAAATTAACAGCAATTGATAAGCTGTGTGGATTTGGTATTCAGAAAAACATGCTGGGTGGTAAGCAATAACAAAAAGATGGAGTAGATAATTGTGATGAATGCATCTCAAAACTTTTTAGAGTCTTTTTCCATCTTTATGTGGCTTTTTTTTCCCTCTGGTGTTTTTACCCCATGTGACAAATTATGTTGAGGCTTTATTTTGAAGTTGTCCTGTTTATAAACTTTTATTTACAGATTCAAATATACAAGTCAAAAAATTATTCTGTTGAGACTTCCTGCACAAACACCACTCTCTTCTCTCTTATATATACAATTATCAGTAATATGTGGCAAGTTTTCCTTCCCCTGCAGAATCTTGCCTTATACTTTCCACAAAAAGCTGAAGAAAGCTGGAAGAATCTTGGAGAGTTAAGCAAGATTATTTCTACCTACAGATAGAAAAAAAAGGTCAGCATCTGTGTTATATCATTGTTTTTGTTTAAGTTCGATTTCCCGGCCAATGCATCAAATAATGTCAAAGTTTAGATTTGCCAATTAAGATATACTCATTTTCTGTTGTGAGACAGAACCAGGAGTAGAAGCAAGGCAGGCCTAAAACTTAAGAGGGTATAACAAGAAATTTATTAACTACACAAAGGGGAAAAAAAATCCAGAATAAGATTGTCAGACTACTCTTTCCTTCCCTTTCTCAACCTTCATAACAACAGAACAAACATACAAGAAACTGCTTCAATTAATTCCCAACTCAAACAGTCCCTTCTTTTGTTCACTTTGGAGTGAGAAGCTTCCTCTTGTTAGGCTATAGGGATTTTTTCCACAAGAAAGTAGAAAACAGTCTTCTCGTGGTTTCATTTTCACGATTCTGCATCCGCCCGGTATCTGCAGTCGTGGCACTTCTCCCAACTCCACAGCCTTCCCAGAGCTGTACTTGTGGGTCAATGGTCAAAATACATGGGGTATTACTTTTAAGAATGAAATGTTCCAAAGCAAAGGTTCTCTTCATCTCTTTTCTCTCTGTTCATGCTTCATTCTCTGAAAACCGAGACTCCCCTTCTTTCCTCGGGACAACGGATTCTCAACACAGGTGCTTTTGGTCAAATGACTATCAAATGGAACATTTCCAACCCCCCCATGTCTTCTCCATGGTTTATAGGAATATTCAGTACATCAGTTCATCCCTACAATCTTACAAAAGGATTTTCAGCCATTTTCACAGCATCTCCTCATTCTCCTTCCATCTAAAAAACTTAAGACTTAGCTTTTGCTTCACTGACTTCAGAGTATCTCCTTTTTCCTTTTCACTCCAGGGAGGATTGAAAAAGTCCGCAAGTCTCATCTGAACATTAAAAGAGTTAAGATTTTTGCACAGGGAAAAGAAAAAAAAACCAAGGCCACAGTGCTGGAGCTTTGCCAGGATCTCAGAAACCAGCCACGCTGGGGAAGAGGGGGGGAAGCGGCTGGGATTTTTATATTAGTTTGAGTCTCTCTGGTCACTGTCCATGGCCACCCCCCTTCTCTCCCTCTCTGCCAGGACATGCCAGCTCCCCAGACAGGGGGCCCAGCCCGGCCCCTGCCAGGCCCACAGGCCTGCAGTGGAGCCAGGCCAGGGCCCTGTTACCTGCACTGCTGCCGGAAAAGCCAAGAGGGCTCAGTTCCGGATTACCTCCTTCAAAATGTGTGTTCACGGGGCGAACTAACTTTCTTCAATTGGTTCTTCACACTGTCAATAACCAAACCAGCCTCCAATTGGTCACTATCAACTCCCAGGGGAGTACTCACAGAGAAAACTCCCATTTGAGTTTTTCCTCTCCAGGTCAAACTACGACAATCATTTATACATATTATCTCATAACATTTGGAAGGCTTAGCAGAATGCCTGGCATCCTTATATGGATATAATAGCTGAATATTCAACAGGGGGGCTACCAAATCTAATATTCTGAGTAACAAGCACTAAAAATTAGCCCTACAGCAAATATGTTGGAGAAAAATATACCTTAAGGTCAGCTTCTCCCAGTCATCTTACTCTATATTGGATATGGATTTCCAGAGAATCACATCCTTGATATTTATTTTGGAATTTTACATGTAGGTCAACCGTCTCTCCATGTCCCATCTGGAGGCAGATGAGTAATAGTGATCTCTGCAGACTTCTTTTTATTTTAGGACTTATTGGTGAGCTCTTGTGTTCATTTTTTTCAAAGATTATTGCACAATGAAAGGGGCTGAATCAGTCACCTCCTGGAGCCTTCGAGCTGCAAACAGACTGACAGAGGAACAGAACATTAGACAAAAAGTGTTGGGGAAAATTATCTTTAGACTTTAATGTCCCAAGGATAAACAGTAGATTTGATGGTCTGACTTTTAGCATGGCTTGGCAAGAGTAGGCAGGACATCTATTTAAAACTTCTTATATGTGTGAGTCTTAAGTAAGTGATAGTATTCACTGACCTACACTAATCCCTCCATTACCACATGTTGGAAAAAATATGGCATCATGTATCTCTTTACACCATTTGTAGTAGCTCATATTTCCTCACATATAACAGTTTTTCTGACTGCTGTGTATACAGCTGAATCAGGAAACTTATAGGAAAAATATTTTCATAGTTATGGCAACTAGTGTTAGAAAGCAAGGGTTGGATAATGTGCATGTGTTGTATCATAACAGATTTCAATTGATACCTAATCCTACACAAATTGCATTGCTATTTAGCTGAATACCAATTTAATGTTTTGCTTCTATTTCTTTAAATTGAGTTGATATGTGATATAATTTTGTTTACTAAAAAAGAATCTCAGATTTAGTGCAGAGTCATAAGAAAATACTGCGGCCATATTAATATAGTTAGTTCACTGGAGCATCAGAATTACCATTTTAAGACATTGGTGGAAAAAATCCTTCAGTTCTATAAATTGTCGACATTAATATTTAAGAAACATAGACATCAACTCATCAGAATCATAAAATCCTTGATTAAGCGGTCAGATCATCAAGTCAAACCATTCAGAAGGAAGGTTAAATATAACTGAATGTTATACTCAACTGTATTGAATCTGTCATTTAAAATAATCTAAGAAATAAATTCTTCTTAATAGTATTTTTATATCTATTAATAGGAGTAAGTTGAGCAGAAATTAAAAATCTTTGATAGTCACTGGATTCCACTGCACATGGAGAACCCTGATTAACCCAGAGAGTCTGATCTATGTAGTTTTCCATTATTAGCATATTCTGTCAGAAAAGACATTAAAAGTTCTAATTTTCTGTATTTAATCAAAGGAGACTCGAAGAAAAAAAATAGGAATATTTACATTTATTTCTAAGTCTCTAATACTCTTACTGCTCTATTATAAAGTCACATTAGATAGGATTAATATGAGCAGCTGTAGATTTATCCTAAAACTGATGTCTAACACAGGTCAGATGAATCATATCACTAAGTGATTAGCTGTCTGCTGTAAAAAGGAAGCTTAGGATAACTACCTCATATGTGGAAAGCTACATTGTAAATGTTGAAAGTTAAGTGAAAGTAATCCTGTCTTGTGGTTTCAAAATACAGGACTCAAGCACTCAATTACTGGTTTCATAATTAGATTAAAAAGATAAGTGATTGTGCAGCCAGTGCAAGTGAGTATGAACAAAGGCAAAATTTACTGAGCTCATAGGAATTAGAGGCTACTGGCATTACTTTTTCTTTTTTTTTCCAGCGATCATTGAGGGCTCCAGTTAGTGCTGGCTGCCTTTTCAGCAATCAGGGAGTTGATCATTCCCATGAGGAGACATAACTACGAGTAAGCTAATTTTCAGTCTACAGAGACTACATATGGGTTGATTTTTTTTCTGCCTGAGTAGCCATTTGACAGGTTGTGAGATGGCAGCTGAGTACTATGGAAGCTGAGAATAGTTGTCCCTGAGAAAATGTGTAAGTGGCAGTAGCAATATGAGAAAATTGACAATAAACTAATTGTCAATGAGAAGCAAAAATACTCCAAATAAACTTCTCAAGTACTCAAAAATAATGTTGAAAATACCATATCTTTTGTAATTGCCTGATTTTTCCCAGGAGATGCATAATCTACTGAGTATTAGAAACCATTCAACATCTATATCTGAGCAAGGAATCTGTTGAATTTTATGTATTTTAGTAGGATATGGCTGTTTTATGTTTATGTATCCTTATGAAGGCACAAATAAAAGCCTTTCCAATAATCAAAACAACAAAACACACTAGACATCTGTGTGGGGCAGCAGGAGAACAGAAAGCACAAAGTAAGCACTCTGTTCTGTGGTTCAATGAAAATATGCCTTAAATGCATCCAACAGTACAAATTAGAGAGGCAGAGCATGAAAATTTTCATCACTGATGTTTTCTTTGGATTTGAAAATGAGAGGCACAGAGGCCTTATCTATCTTCAGTCACCCTTCTCTTACATGTTTACTCCCAAGTGAGATCTGCTTCAATATAAGTAAATTACCAGTGTAATTTTCACCTGGAGAGCTTTTGAAGAGAAAGAAACTTTGTGCAAGATATTGTTTATCAAATATTGGTGACACCTTCTCTTTTGGTTAAGTGTACACTGCAGCTCCTAGTAAAATGGAAGTGAATAGTCATATAACTAGCTGCATATTAGTAGGAGAATTATGTGCTAAACTTATTTACTCTCCATGTATAGACAAAAATACCTTAATTTAACATGCTCTTGATGAGTTTTAAATGATAGCTCTCTACCTTATTATAGTTGGTGTTGTTTGTGTTCAACTTGTACAAACAGACAGGCAGGGGATATATCTTTACTTCTGTCAAGGTAACATTCCATATCCTCAGTCCACATTAGAATTACACTGAAAAGAACCCTACAAAGAATTTTTACAAACGCTCTATGTACATTTAATATACATGCCAAAAGAAGAAATTATACAGTTGAAGAATTATTCCAGATCTTGACAAGAGTAAGTCTACTGATACCTGTACTGTTATACATGCATGAAAGAGATGATGGAGTTTTAGCTTCATATATTCCAAACATTTAGAAAGCTAGCTCAGAATAAATTTACACTTTCAAACATGATTTCTGTATTTTGTGTATGCTTGTCCCCCACCATGCATCCAATTGAAAATAGAAGGATTCAGTAGTTTGGTTTTGGCCTTGACATTTAGCCTAGCAAAAAAAGTCTTGCTCAAGATTATTCTGATTAAGATTATTTAATTATTTGAACTGGTTTCAGTACAGACTGGGAAATAACAAGTATTTCTTTCATAAGAAGACAGAAAATAATCTCTTGGTAATTTCTGACTATATTTTATTGGCTGTTCAGCATTGATGACCAGGAATAATAGACTTCAACTGCTCATCTACATTTCTGATTATTAAATTTTAAACAGTCTGACAGTATGAGACATAAAGAATTAATATAATTCTCTATCACTGCTGCAAAATCTGAGATTTTTCTTCCTCTGTTGTATTGATCCAAATTAGAAATGCAGGTTTTTTCTAGTGGGGAATGATGCTGCTCACTTTCAGATTTTGCATTATGTTATATCAAGTACCTCTGAAGGTGAATAAATGCTGCTCACTTTTGTCATCACACTACTTTTCAAAACCAGCATCATTTCCAGACATGAATATCAAAGCAGTTATTAATCTGTCCCATTATCTTTAGAGAGTAATGATTTATTATGAAATGAGGTAGTTCATGCTTCCCACACCCTTCCAAACATAACCTCGTAGCATAACCTGCACCCAGAAGTCTCTATTTGGAAGCCATTATTTGGCAGATAAGTCTGGCAATTACCAAAACCAATCAAGCTTCTCCTTTTGAGATAAAGTCTTTGAACAGAAGGTGCAGAAGTCCATGGCCATAACACAACCCTACTGTATAAATTATAGAATTTTTTGATTGAATGTAGGACATCAAATTGTGATGTGTAGACGACAAAGACCATGTTCATGGGCATCTTCCACATTAATAGGGAACCTGTACACAGTAATCAATCATATTTAAGATTTCTAATTCACCTCACAGATTTTTCATGTGTGGGCTGTCACTCACTCTTCAACCCACTCACACACTTCTATAAGGAATAGTATTTGAGCATATGGTATGTTAAATTATGTCAACACATTCAACACCATACACTATTTGTGATAAATAATTACATATCCGAACAGAAGAGTGGCTAACATGTCTCTATAAAGCAAGGGCAGAAGCCAGTTACGTTTTATACAGATCTGGAGGTGGCCTGATTTTGTGTGAGGTGGACAGATTTGAGCACACTCCTTTTCCTTTCTTTGAAGGAACTTGAGAAATTGCTTCTTAGTCTTTCTAATTGAATATGCAAATAGTGACTTTAAAATGAAGATAAAATAACGTTACGCTGGATTGATATTTCACACATAGGCAGTGACTTGCAGTTCATTCATGCCCAAATGAAAGAGTAGTAGGGGATAGTAGTGTCTGCCCTTGAATAGCTGTGGCACCTCTCAGCTACATCTTAGACCTTAGTTCCCTGATGGCAGCATAACTCCCTGTCAGGTTGGCAGGTGAGTTCTACACTATGTCTTAATAGAGACATCCACTGTGAGAACTCATTGTTTATTTTCATGGTATCCACTGTGTGCTGTTGGTACAGTTTCTCCTTGCAAACCTTGTTTGTGGGTGTCTACAGCTGTGTATGGCAGCCTCCTTCCTTACCAGTTCTCTCTGTGTGGAAGCATTAGACATCTCATGGGTTTTCTCTGTAGAACACTGGTTTGAACTCTGAAGTAACTGTCCACCATCACAGAAGAGACCTAGAGTACTTCCCTGGGATGTGGACCTATGAGCAGGATGCAAGACCCTGCCCATACACCCTCCTTTGCAAACTGCTGTGCCATGCCCCGGCTGGTGCACCACGCTGTTCACCCACTCTGCTGGCAGTGCTCCTGGGTCTGGCACTCCCTTGGACCATTTAAATGTGCTGCACTTGCTCACCAAGAGTTTCTGGCTCCTGATGTGGTCTTTGCCCTTGGTCCTGTTTCCCTGATTTCAGAAACCCTTCATAACCCTCAATCTTGCACTAAGCCACAGAATTTACCACTGCCATTGCTGCATTCTTTGCGGTGAGAGCCTGGAAGGATTGCTGTCTCCATACATTTTGTTTGTGTGTGTGGTAGAAGGGACAGGTCAGACCTTGCTCTGGTGAGGCAAAGCCCTGCTCTGCTCTGCCCACCCCACTCCCTGTCTGTATCCCACCCTGCAGTGGCTGCCAATCCCTGGTACAGAAAAGCCAATGCTCCACACCTGCCTCTGGAGCCCTTAACTTAGCTCCTGAGTGGCCACCAGACAGGAAATCACACCTGGGGGAATGGCTCAGGAAGCCCAAGGGGTATTTAATGCAGAACAGTAGGCAAGCACCTCCTATCTTGACCCTACTTTGGTAGGGATTTCTGTCAGTTGAACACTGGACCCTACCTCCTTACGGAATCTCTTTCAGTGAGCAGTGCTAGAACCATAAGCGGTAGTTATGTTTGTTCTTTTCTATATGTTTTTCTCTCTTTCTCCTTATTCCCTCCTCTTGGAATTTTTAAGTGACTTAAAATCAAGCAGGCTTAGAGTTTGCTGAGTTGAATGGGAAAGTTAGCACTTTGGGAAGCATTTTATGTTGACTGAGCTCTGCTCTAAATTTTTGCCAAAAGTCTCTGATTTTCCTAAAGTTTTCAGTAAAGTTCTTTTTGTTGTCTTGAGTCTGTCTGGTTTCTCTTGTGCGTCTAATTCAGAGTATACGAACAACTGTAAGACCTTAAAAGTCTTGTTGAAGGATTTTTTTGGGGCCTTACACTTGACAGTTAAAGGATGTAATACCAAATTGGTAGAAGTGACTGCACACAATTATGATCAGGTTATTTCTTGAGAAACTATCATAAAAGAGCAATATCAGCATGTTTTAGTGGCCTGATATGTTGCTATGTACAAATATGTCTTCTTCCCCATATGAAGATTTGATAATTTATTCATAAATGTCTTTGGTGATCTGGTTCCCAAGTATGCTCCAGCTATTCTAATTTTACCTATCATCTATATAACATATCCAATAGATTAAGGGGATGATAGAGACTCCTGGAAAACTAAGCTATGAACATGTGACTCACATAATCATTGTCCAGTCAATTGCCTCCATAATTGTCTATCCTCTTGAATTGTGTTTTTTTTCTTTTCTTTCTCTTGTGGGTTCTGACTCCCCATGTTTTAGGCCATGAAGGTTTAGAGAATTAGCCACAGAAAGATTGTACCATCAAACTTTTTGTAATGAATTCCAGCTAGAATTTATCTCCATTTTTAGGCCCAAGAGATTGTTAATAGCCAAATGAGACAGCGCTCACATGAAGCAGAAAGAAAGTTCTAGCAGTCTGGAAACTAATGTCTTGTGTTCACTTTCAAAGTTAAGACACATAAGTCTGTATTTTCAAGACAGTTAGTTTCAGAGGTCCACTGGTTGAATTTTGCAATCTGAAAAATTTTAAGGTGGTGTCCACATCATGTATCCTACAACATTCAACTATCCAGCTTTGGTTATGGTAAGTTTAGATTGTTTGCAGTGAAGTGGAAAATGTTGGTAAGAAAGTCAGACAACCTGACCTTAGAAAACCCTTCTAGATTCCTCTTGTCTGAAGGCATTTTGTTGGACTGGTTATTAAATTAGTATTTCCAGAGAAGTTTAGACATATAAATATTCAGGTAAATAAGCATAAAATGTGTTAATCCAGGCATCAAAATATCAGAGTAGAAAAATTTGAGACCTGTTTCTTGAAATCTAGGTTATAATACCCTGTGATTATCTAATGCTTATAAGCTAGAATGAACTTTTTTGCCTCTGTCAAAATTCGCATGTTAATAGCATTATTTAATAGCAAAGTGTAATTGCAGCAGTAAGTGGAAGAGAGAGAATTAGAAAAAGTAGCTAAAGGTTAACCAATAATAGTGAGAAATATGTATACATTTCATTAAAAGGTGATTACATTTAAAGGAGAGAACTTTAGGATATTTAATTAGTTTTGCAATAGAAACAATTATAATGAAAAAACACGTGTAGTAGCAACAAAAATCAATCTTTTCCCAAATGTATTTAATGACACACAAAACAAATGGAATACAGAATATAATTAATACAAATGAGATAAAGTTGACTGCTTATTTTTTTTCCAATAATGTTTCCCATTTAGAAAAGGTTGGCCGTAATACTGAGAATAGAAGCATTGCTGCAATCTGAACAGGACCATAGCTGAGAGGCCCTTTAAGAGTATGTACAAGTTCTAAGATATTTAAAAAGGCACAAAGTTATCTTTCACATTTTAAAACACAAATGTAAATAAACTTCTAAAGTGGACTGCATAGTGAAAAATGCATGTGGTTGAATACAAGTTTCTGGCTTTATGATTTTCAGAGCTTTGTGATCTTCATCTAGTACAGAAAGGGGAATAAGGATTGCAAAGCATAGACATACTCCGCTTCCCTTTCCAAGAAGTAGCCCTGAACAGTATTTTTACCCCCTCTGTGTTTTAAGCATTTACCTGTTCAAGAAATTTGTCTATTTCTGTTGGCATGGAAATAAAGTTATAAGAGCAATATCAGGATGAAATTCAAGATTGCCCTACAGCTATAGCTGTTGTTTGGCTGGGTATGAAGGGTATGCTTGTATGCACTCACAGTGGTCTTAGAAACTCTCTGGCTAGTCTCTGCATAGATGAGACAATGAACTGATTTGAAACAGCAGGCTGACTCGAAACAAGATGATTGACTCAACTCCTAGCCCCTGTCAAACAAGGCATTTGGTTCACTGCTGCAGAAAGTGGGAGTTTTGAACAGTCACATTTTCCAGGCTATGCCCAGACTAGTTGGTAGATGCTATTTGTGCACTTAATTGTGTTGGTCTTCCTGGGTGGGTAATCTGGCAGTATCAGAGAATTGATGACCAAAAGATATATACATAATATAACTGTTTCTGCTTATGCAGATTAGGTCACATAGCAGTCAATTGCATATAGCATAAACAGACAACAGATGTTTTGTACATAGATTAAGATATTACAAGAAGGATCATGCATTTTCTGAAGTGGTCACATAGGGCTATCAAACATCTTGATTATAGAAATTCATTGGAGCAATTTGAAAATCTTGGCTAATTCAGATGAAGACCCTGTTGAAAGGGCCCTGCAATGGGCTCCCATCACTATTGAAATAGCAACCAGCTACCCACTTCAGTGGATTTGATTCCTCACAAAAATTTTTCCCTATTCAAAGATTCCAAAAAAATCAGATTTTTTTTTTTAACGAGTCCTGTTTGTGAATAGCACTGCAGGACCTTACATGGAATGTGCTGTTCTTGCTGGATGCTATTTCTAACATTGAGACAATGGAAGCAAAAAAAAAAAAGGCATTTGCATATAACACTACAGCAAACAAAACACTTGGGATAGCAAACTGCATTTTCAACCCTGATAGCCTCAAGTTAAGAGTGGAAATCAGCACAAGTACAAGGAAAAAATGATTTATGACTCTGCTGAAAAGATCAAGTGCTATCAAGAAAGGTTTATTCAAACTGTATTGTTCTAGTTACAAACTTCTTTAATTCCCTAAATCCTCTCTTTCTACAAAACTTACAGAACAAGTTGAAGCATTGAGTTTAGTAGATTGATGATAGGTAGATAGACAGGTGGATTAATTATTTATGTTGCTGAATGGAGGTCAGATCTCTACTTTCATCTCTTGGATCTAGCTGCATTTTTAATATTCTTATTAGAAAGATGGCTGGAATGCCTGATGTTAATGTTCCCAATTGTTGATAGATTATGGTCTCTAGAAGGCCCCCAATGTCTCTTCTACCTGAATTATTTATAGCTCACTAATTATTTAGACCCTGCTTATTTTAAAGAACAGGAATTATCTACACACTAATTAAAACTGTCACAAAGATTTAATATTATTTAAGGATACAAAACAATGTCAGTGGTGAGATTGAATAAACAGTAGGAATCTGTCTTTTCTTGGTACTAAAGTGTCTTAAGCTTCAAATGCAAGTATTCTTTTGGAAATATGGGGTGGAATTCCTTTGACCAAATGTAAATATCTATATGACAGATAGTTTGACCTACCAATCTTGACACCTTTTGTAATAAATGGAAACAAATTAGTACTCATAGGACATGATAAATTCTGAAGGCACTGCCTAAACATGCTAATTTCTTCCTTTGTGACAAAAGAAGTGTAGGATGGCAATCCACACGTGGCCACCTGCCTTCTAGATAGCTGAAGTTAAGTTATGATGACTGCTGTCTACAGGGTCCTGCAGGGTCTATTTTGGTACACGCTCTGATTGCAGGATTAGATCCTTTATTTTCTTTATTTGAAATCAGTTTCTTTATATTTTTTGTGGTTTTGTTTTGTGGGTTTTTTGGGTTCTTTTTTGATTTTTTAAGGAAATATTAGACCACTGGAGCTTCTTTATTGAAAATATTATTTTTTAAAGTGAATCATGCTATTGATGGCTCATGTGACCACATGTAATACTGAATGCAATTTTGCATCATTTTCTACTAATGTATCATTATTAATATCCCTTAACTAGAATATCTCTGCAAATGAGATAAAAGCAGGAATTTTGAAAGATGTATTGTAGGTTTGAAACTGTTCCAACTGAAATTAATGGTGTATTTCTCACTGAATCTCATAGGACCAGGACAAATCCTGAGCACCCTACAAATCATTCACTGAGTTAAAGACAGGTTAGATGTACAAGATCAAATTTGGCCCTCTAAGGATGAACATAGCAATGTTTATCTTTCAGACAGTTTGCAGTTTAGACCAATTTGTAATGCCAACTCAGATGGCTGACTCGTGCACATACATGTTTTCAAGAGTGGTGTTATAAAGATTTAGTTTTATTTGCTTGAAACTCACAACGGTCAAACATATTCTGAAATTCAGCACATAGGACTTATGGTTTTATGGTTAAATAGGATTGAGTGTTTTGTTTGTCCTTTTTTTCTAAATGCCAGTGGTTAGGAAAGACAAAAATAATGCTGAAAATACCGTATCTTTTGTGTTTTTACCAGCAGAGGTATAAGATACTAAGTTTAAGAAATGATTCCACATTGATATTTCAGCTAGGAATCTGTTGAGTTTTATGTCACTGAGTGGATATGGCTGCTCTGTTTATTTGCCTTTATGAAGGTACAAGCAGAAGTCTTTCCAATAATCAAAACAAGACTCACCCAGCATATGGGTGGGACCACATGAGAACAAAAAGCACAAAGTAAGCACTGAGGTAAGCATATTATCAGTTGTAGCACAGTACAGGAATGCCAAGGACTCCCTGGCTATGCTGATAAATTCAATGTCACTCAGCAGCTCAATCATCCCTACTGCAGAAGTGCTAGAAGGCTGCTTCACAGGCTTTCGGCTGCTCTAAGTATTCACAGGAATGCTCAGAATCTGAAAGATCTGTGACTTATGTAGCATGCAGCCTGCATGAAACCATATGTTTCTGAGGCCTTGTTAACTAGCATGTGTAGGGGCTTTCCTATATTAGCTGCATGCTCAAAAATATTAATATTTGATTTGCTAGTACAGACAAATACTAATTAGCGCTTTCCCAATAATTACACTGCAACGTATATTGCAATATATTGCTAAATAAATGGATATTTTTCATACAAGCAGAAGTGAATCGATGTGCTGCCATGAAATATGTTCAGATCCTTATCTTGCACTGACCTCATTCATGATGCTAACATTCAATTGAAAATGTTTACACTAAGTAAAAAGAAAAATTAAATAAGAAGGTACTTGGCAAAAAGGGGAGAAAAGGGTAACTATGATAGTATATAATCTCTTGGGGGAAAAAGTGTAGGATATGTAAGCAATACATTATAATTGCTCAACAATACCAAAAACCCTTATGATTTATTTCTATGACAAAAATTATTAAAAAAAATTAACAAAATAATTTTGAAGTGTATTGAACCAACTTAGTCATAGATATCTCTAAAAAGGACAGTTGGTACACACATTTTTTTAGAAAGATCTTTCTACTTCTTAGTGCAAGACCTGAATTTTCTCCTCTGGTATCTGTCTTTAAAATATTTTATGAAATCATCCTAAGCAGGATGTAACTATCCAAATCTACCATTTTCCAAAGTTGAAGTAGAAGAAATAAGCACTGATTTGATTTATAGTGCTAATATTAGCCTTAAGATATTGATTATCATATGGGCCAGATAACCGGAGCAATAATCTGCTTGGCACACATCTCTAGAAGAAATTCAGCAGAATTACTGTAAGAGGATAAACTCTAACACTATACATCAGTGTGAATTTAAAATTGGAAGAAGGACCAAAGTTTATCTGGGCAAAGTAGGATAATGCACAATTAAGAGCGCATTGACCTTGCCGTGTCTAAGCTTCACAACCAGCTCAAACCTGCATGATCACAATAGGTGCCAGGTCCAACTTAGTAAACCCTGGTGAGAATTAACATTGATTTATTTCATCTATGTCATGCTAGGAGGGTCAGAGATCACAGATATGTTTTTAAAATGCACTATGTAAACCTACCCTATGCGATAAAACACTGAAAGACAGGCAACTACAAATTTACACCAAAATTTGACTTAAGTTTAAATATGTACAACAGCCAAAGTTGCATTGTTTACAAATATTGATCTTTTCTAACTGGTTCTCATACATTACTACAAATTATTTCTATGTACCATTTAGCTGTCACAATTCAAATATTTTCCTTTGTTCTGTACACATAAGTGTGTTTTCCTCCCAGTAAGATACGCAGGGAAGAAAATACAAAACTAACATCTATCAATATGCCAGTGCAGTATTAAGAGCAGAATTTTTTAAACAGAATGTTACATTGGGCATCATTCTATCAGTATTTTGTTAGCAAGATGGCTGCTGCAAGCAGGAATCTCAGATATCCCAATTATAAAGTAAAATTTTATTTTCAAGTACATTTTATTCACACTGAGGAGCACTTTCTCGGTTTCAAACTGCTGGCTGAGCAAAACAGATACAACTTTCTTTTAACTGTTTATTTGTGAATCTCCTCTGAGCATTAAACATGCTCATAAAGATATGTCCATAAAGAGAATGAGTACAAATTTTATCCTGACATTTGATTTAAGCTGTGTTGGAAAACTTACTTGACAGATATAGTTTTTCCTCTGAGCATTGAAATAGAGTAGATGGCTCAAGGATTTGTACTTAAAGAGAAGACCGCTTTTATAGTGAAATATGAATATGAATAACACTCTTAATCTCTGCAGATTTTCCTACCTTTTAGTAATATGCCACTATGTAATGTCATTGGCAAAACAAAAAAATTACTAACACGCTTCCTTTAAAGGATGCTATTAAGTTATTTTAGCTCCAAGTTTGACCTGTATTAGTATAAGCTCTTGGCAAATGTCCTGTGGGGGGAATAAAGGAAACCATTAATCTGTTACTTGCTTAAATTACTACTCTGTCTCAACAGAAAGAGTAAAATTAAAGTAACATTCTAGGTGATATGATGGCTTTACGGAAAACAGAAGGAAGATCTTCATAAAATAAAAAATTCTCATCTTAATTAAGACACTATAGGATGTACACTGCTTTTGAATCATCATCTCTGATCTGCAATAATTCAGAGGAAAAAGACAATACAGATGAGTGTCATTATGATTCCGATTAAACATGATAGTTTGGAAAGATCCTTTTAGAGCTGTTTTCCATCTGCAGTACACTCATGAATAACATTAGGTCAGTACATAATGGAACAATTTAAATACATTTTAGTGTGAAGTTTCAATACAGGTATAATTATCAATTACTATAATTATTAATGATATAGCTATCAATTTAACAAACTTTTACGGATTAGTTTATTTTCCACAAATTACTTATTGGTAGGAAAGATACAGAAATTCTTCACAACAGGAGAAGAAAAACCTACATGCACATTTCCAGGTAGAAGTTAACATGACATGCTTGCTTAATGACAAATTAATAAGCTTTGTTTGTCTTAGACACCACAGGTGTCTCTTAGCATGTTGCTACAGTGAGCTCCATTTTTTCTGAGACTACTACAGCTTGTTTTGGTGATGCAAAGGAACTCTATGAATACTATATAGAAAGAAAATCTGATTGCTCAGATCTGTGTTAAAAACAAACATCTTCATCAGAATATACTCTGTATGTGCACATTTTTGCTTGATGAAACTTGTATTGCAATTCATAGGATACAGTTGTATACTGTGTAGTGTTATTTTTGCTGGTACATGGTGCTCTTTTTGCTGAATGAAACTCACACCTGTAAGGAAAAACTGTTTTTTAATCAATTCATGAAAAAAAGCTCTCATTATCATTTTTCCAAAGGATTATCACTGGAAGTAATCCTAAAACTGTTCTGAAATAGATGAAGAGAAGAAAGAAGGAAATGTACAGGCTGTTTTAAAAGAGAGAGAGAAGGGAAAAAAACACCGCATCTGTGCAGAAGGTGGTGATTTCATGCTTGCCATGAATAGCAAAGAGCTCAACAGTTCAAAAGCTGTATGGGTAGGGATAAGCTTCATATCAACTGAGTTTAACTACCAAGGTCATAACTGCTTTTAGGAACATCATAGCTTGTAGGCTGAATCACATGTTGGCAGTATACATTTCTCTCTCTAATTGTACTGAGAACCATAGGAGAGAAAGCCTTTAAAAGAGAGGGATGAATTCTGACCGGTGTAGAACAGTGGACATCTCTTGTAGATCTTAAAAAATGGTTTACTGTTGACACATTAATTTCAGGGGAACAGTTTAACGGAACAAAAAAAACCCTTCCACAGCAGTTCAGTCAGAAATTGTTGTGCTAAGCTCTCCTGCTCAGCTGAAATTACTCATCCAAACTCTCCAAACATGGCTAATCAGATACAGGTTATGATCAGAAAATATAACTAACAAAATTTCCACTTATTTTTATTACTAGTCTTGAGATATTTAGAGAGAAAGTACAGTCTTTTTGGAATAAATGGAACCAGTTTTGCTTGGGAACTTATTTTCAGAAAAATCACATCTAAAAGATTAAGTTTCTGCATTTGTGTTTTGGCAACTTCAAAGCTATGAACAGTATTTTTGATTTTTTTTTTTCTTGGTCCATAAATAAGAAATGTTAGTTGTTCTAATGATTACAATTCCAAGCCATTGCATTTGAAAGGGTCAGTGTTTGAAAAATTTGTAGTGTTTGATATTTGTAGCAGCCTGTGAGCTCACTTGTGATTATTATTTCTGAAATGTTGAGCAGACCTTTTATCTTAACAGCCTTTTATTAATGCATTTTATGGCCAAATAAACTTTTACCTATTTTTTTCTGTGGGTATATTTTCCTATAAGCATACATTTTTATTTTCTTTTTAGTTATCGATTGCTCTTATTACTCTCTTATTGAAAGAAGTAGACCTTTGTTGTCAAATTTACAGGGCATTTGCTAGAATATGTTTCACAACAGATGTACATTCCCTGTTTAGGGAATTATATTGAACATTTCAGTTACATTTTTATTAGAAGTTGATAATTAGGTTCTTTCATATACCAATTTTTTTCCTGATAGTCAATCTTCACCTCTAAGAAATATTTAAGGATATAAATATGGCATGTGTTTCACTTTAAAAAAAACCCCAAACCTCTTTGCTCTCATTATGCTATATTTTGAAATCTTTAATCTGGTGAATTTTCTCTTGCTCATAGTTATTTTTTCAAATTCAATAAAATTATTTAAATTACTAATTACCAGATAAATAAAAAGTAAATAGAATATGGCAAATTTCAAGAATAATTCATTTAATCTTGTATGACATGTTTAAATTCTTTGTCATAGTGATTCTCTACTATTCATGGTATCATTGAGGTAGCAACAGGTCAGAGATTATGGCTTGTAGTATGTTCCTACAAAAGACCCTGCAAAGCCACATAGCTTCTAGAGAAGTCAGTAAAAAATGAGATTTTTATGTATTTCTAGCAAATATTTATTAGCTTGAATGACATAGAAGGAATTACTTGTGTGACGATTAGTAGTAAATGATTTCTCCTGAAAATGAGACTTCCTTTTCTGTTGGGGCCGAGGGGGACAAGATGGAGATCATTAGACCGGGTGACTTCATAGTACAGATAAAATACGTGTTAGGAAAACAAGATACCTGACCAGGCCAACAAACGTATTTTCATCTGATGCTTCAGTTTATTTTTTTTTGCTGTTTAATCACAGAATCCCATGGTTGAGATTGGAAGGGAGCTCTGATGGGAATCACCTGGACCAACCCCTGTCCTTCATTGTACTCTCCCAGGTATGTCCAGGAGTCCAGAACAAGACAGTCTTCCAGGTATGACATCATTATTGCTGAGTTGAAGGAAGGATTCACCTCCCTGGACCTGCTGGCAATGCTTCTCATAATGCAGCCCACACTACCATCAGACTTTGCTGCCAGAACACGCTGCCGGCTCAGGCTCAGCTTGGACTACAGGTCATTTTCTGCCAAGCTGCTTTCCAGCTGTGTGGCACTCAGCATGTACTGGTGTCAGGGATGGTTCCTTCTCATGTGGCAGGGCTTTGCACTTCTCATCATTTTGACCTTTGTGAGGTTCCTGTTTTTCCAGCCTGTGGAGGTCCCTCTGGATGGCAGCATCCCACTCTGGTATACTCAGCCACTACTTCCAGGTTTGTGTAGTCTGCAAACTTGCTGAGAGTACACTCTGTCCCAGTTTATTAGGACATATCTAGAAAAAGTACAGCAGAGTGGGGGAGAAGAGGTCTGAATCTAATCTACGCTTTAAAATTCTAATGATAAAGAGACTCAGCAAGTGCAAAATAGCACAGAAGAAAGAAAATCCAACTATCAGCAGAAAGCCAGTTGAACTGTTGGTGGTAAAGCATCACTTAATCAAATAAGTTATTTCAAAAAATTAAGCAGACCAGAACAGAGGCTTAAAAGCTAACACTGACGAAGTACCAATCAACGTTATCAGCAAACATTAAATTGCTTTCCAAAACAAAATCCACTTAGAAGTTCACAGGAAAGGGCTACCTCACCATAACATAGCAAGACAGATTTATCCATCAGCAAAAATGCTGAACCCCAGGACAGTGATTTCAAGAGTAAGACATTTTATTTTGATAAAAACTTCTGACATCACTTTTGTGCTAAAGATTGTATTTAAAGTCAAACCATGTAGTACTAATAATGGCATTTTTTAATAATGTAAGGGCAGTCTTAAGGAAGAGAACTTTCTTCAATATATGAGATGCACAGGTGCAAAAAATAACTAGATTATAATTTAACTTTCAGTGTACTGTTCTTTTAATAATTATTTTGATAATTATTTTCTTAGGTAGATTTTCCACAATTAATTGCTCAAAAATACAGGGAAAAGTACAGAACTGAGTAGTTTAAATCTCAGTCTGGAGCAGACTCAACTATACTTATGCTATTCCTGACAGATTACTTTCTTACCTTTCTAAGCTCCAAATAGGTTTTCCTAGACAAATCCTAATTTCATGTAAAGATTGCTAAATGCAGGATTTAATGTATTAAACTTCATATCAAATAATAAACTTTTAATTGTTTTATTATTATTTACATCTACTTTTTTTTGCTTCTGATTTTCTTTTTACTGTTTTCAGCAGTGAAACTGGGAAAAGACTAATTATATTTTCCTCAAATATTGAAAGCTGAGGAAAAGAAGTCATCTAGGCAAGAGGAAAAAAGAATAATTTCCTTTTGATTGCTATTTCAGGAAGTTGGAGGCTACCAAGGAGCTAATAATATGGTGACATAGCATAACTAACAGGGTGCCTTATCAAGTAACAGCTAGTTTAACAGTGGCAGTAGTGAGAAATAAAAAGCATCTACAATGATCATATAATTCCTCCTTTCTTGTTTCATCACAGTGGCTTCATTTGCAGTTAGGGAGTTTGATTCCTATTTTAGGATTTTTTTTTCAAGTAATTTAAACTGATTTTGTTCCTTAAAACATAAAATCAGCTATGAAAGAAACACCTGCAATGAGATTTTGGTGAGTTTTTCCTTGCTTTTATGGTTTTTTTTGTGTGTGTGTGTGTTTATTTTTTTTTGGCTGATTGTTTTTTGGGTGTGGGGGTTTTTTTGTTTGTTTGTTTTGTTTGGTTGTTTTTTGTTGTTCTTTGTTTGGGGTTTTTAAAAATCTGTAACAAGAGTCTGAGTAACAATTGCCCAGTTAAGAAATACACTTTATTCCTCCTTTATGTATTTTACTTTTACGCTGAGTAGCTTGTATCAAATAAGGGGAGCCATTTTGATTTGATGGAAATCACAGCTAGGAGTGAGATTACAGCTTCATTTAGGTCACCTGGATTTTTGTATATAAAGTATCCAAGAGTCCATACAGAATAAATATGGCTTGACGTTTTCAACACAAATTGTGAAAGAGGAGACAGTGTTCATGAACTTTATTTGATGTAACTTCAGAATATTATTTCCATGATTCTTCCATAAAATCTAAGAAAACATTTAGACTAAATACTTAAGGTAGAAGCCCAGTTTATATATAGAGAAAGTTTAAACAAAATTGTGAATACATATATAATTATGACTATATGTGTATATATATAATGAATCTGTAATCATGGAGAAGAAATTCAGTGCAAAACAGATTTTTTTTATGCATATCATATGTTAAAAATGAGCTTTACATAAGCTACACTAGGGATTGCTATTCAGAGAGGATTTTAGACCCCAAAATCACCCTGTCAGAAAAACTAGCAAGAAAATGAGAAAAGCTGACCTTGTAACAGGAAAATATACTACTGCCATTTAACCCAACTCATAAAGAGGCAGTTTGAAAACACATAGAAGCGAATGCAAAGCAAAGGTCAGCATTTGTAGCAAATGTAATAAAGACTGGGACTGGATTGAAAATTTCATTGCACACAACACTTAAAAGCCTATAAAGAGTGACTGATGGGTGTAGCAGAGGAAGGAGTGGTGTGACAAAAAGAAGGTCCTGACCTGATAACACCAAGGAAGAGGACAAAGATCTGAGAAACAAGAACTTCGACCTTATCAAATCTTATTTAACTGTATTTTCCCTTATTTTCATCTGTAGAGTAAATTTGGTACATTCCAAGAGGCAAGATCCTTTACATGACTGGCTAACCCATTTTTTTTATGCCTGCAAGTGTAAGAGTGCATTGGAATAAATACTTATCTTCACTGTGCCCACTGCCTTGTCTTACTCTGGTGGACAAAAACTGTCAGTATTCCTTTTATCAGCCAGCCTGACTGGGAAGTGACCGCAGCATCAGAAGTGGAAATCGAGCACATGCACACACATACAATGGAGACTATGCAGATAAGGAGAAAAGGAGATTACATTTTACTGATTTGACGCTTAATGACGTTCTAAAGTATTTGCATACTAAAAAGTCAACTTTAAGTGACACTTTATTAAACAGAGTGGAATTGAGTCTGCTTAAATAAGACTGTATACAGTCTTGACAAAATTGTAATTATGTATCTTTGAGGACAATCCAGCACACAGAAAAATTTATTAGTTGCTTTTCCATTCAAACTCCTTATATAACACATCTCTTAAGATTACAGAAAACCAGTGGATGTGGTGTTTCCATTTACTTTCCTTACCTCTTTGCTGATAATATCATAACAATAAAGTTATTTCAGAGCTATCCAGAAAAAAAAGAGTATCTGCACGCTCTAAGTAGAGGATAACCTAATCCATATTTTCTACATATCTGAAGGCTTTCCAATTAATAGTAATAAATTATCTGATCAGGGGCATCACAAACCAGCACAGATTTATAGCACTTTTTCTGAGATAGAAAAGCATTTTTTGTTAGAATATTGCTATCACGTCCATTTGACATGGATAAAAATTGAAACGAAATGTCAAATTGCTGGCCCAGAACTAGGAAGAAGAAATAAACAAAGTCAGGACCCCCTGACAAAATGCAGCAAGATGTTTCATCACTCTTTGATGAACCTATCTAAACTCCAGGTCAGTTTTCACAGATAAGCATAGAGCATATTCTGGCTTCTCTACAAGCTAATGCTTTTGTCACTAGAGATACAATATTTATAAAATCACTTCATCTTGAACTAAATGAAACATAAGAAAGTTCCCAGTGTTCTCCTTTCCTGAATGACTGCTTTAGCTGTCAAACTATTATGTAAAAATGAAAACAGATCTATTTTTTAATCTGTCATAGCTCACCTTAACACAGACCTAGAATTATGGCAGAATATGTACCTATCTGGCCCAATATTCCACTTTTGCCCATGTAAAGAGAAACACTGGCAACAGTTCCCGAGTTCGCTAAGGTAATATCTTCTGAATTTAGAAATTTATGAATAGCCAGTCCTGGAAACCACATCTAAAAACTGAGAAAATTCAGTACTAAGGGAAGATGCACTAACAGTTTCACAGTTCAAAACAAGTTATATAAGATAATAAACAATTTATTCAGATCTTCTATTAAAATAATAAGAAGGAAAAAAGTCCACTTAATTTGCAGCAAAATGAGGACATGCATAATACTTGTTTAGAACAGGTGGGAAACTAAGCTAGCAACAGGAATTAGTGCTGCTGAAGGAATATCTCAGGGATGAGGAATAGCAGTTTGTGCTGTGGTAAGCAAATTGATCTTCCAACAACAGCAGTAATAACTAACCTCAAAATCCCAATGGGAAGAACAAAATCCATTAGTCTAGACACAATTCACATTCCTCTCCTTTGGCTCAAAAATACTCTGACACCTTCTGCTTTAGTTGCAGTAACAGACAGCACCTTATCTTCATGATAGAAAAATTCAGATTTGCCTGCTTGGTGGCAAGGCCTTGAACCAGCTCTGCCGAAAAACTAAAGCTAAAAAACATACCAGAGATCCGCTTACAGATTAAATAAAACTTACAGCTTCAAAAGAAAGGAAATTTTATTTTAATTACTTATTTCTTTTTAAGATTAAAACTGTAGACACTCCTACCTCCAGGCCAGAAAAGAGAATTATATCTGTTCCTAATTCAGTGTGCAAGATAGAACAAAAGACACACCAAGAACATTAGTTACAGCCAAACTGCTTTCTTCTACCCCAGACCCTGCCCAGCTGTAATGAATTTAAGGAGTCACAGGTGTAGTCAACAGGAGAGACAGAGGCTGTGCTTCTCCACTAATGAGTGGCCTGAGCAGAATTCTGAGACTCATTTCAGGCAAGAGTGCTAAAATGGCATGAACAGAAATGAGAATTGATAAAAAGATGTGTGAAATTTGCAGGTATAGTGCACATATGCAGATGTTTACTGATATTGTTAGTTTAGTGTTTATATTTTACCATCTTGCAGGTAACAACTATTTCTGGTCTTTTTCTTTGTTCTTGGTTGGGTTTTTTTGGGTGGGGGTGAAGTGTTTTTGTTTTGACAGCTTGGTTGTTAGATGGATGGGAATACAATAATGCTTGGGAGATAAGGCACTACAAAAGAGTTTTGATAATTTTTAAATTCTAAATTAATGTATTTAGCTTAATGTGTTTTCTTTATTACCAAGGTTTTTTGCTTTTAAAATTATTTTATGTTAATGTTTTCAGTAGACAAAAATGATAATGTATTTATTATTTAAGTAGTATTCTGAAATTTTAGTTTCCAGTATGTACATATAGGTTTATTATATGATAACTGCTGGGCTGTACAGTTTTGGAATATTAGGTTGTGGGAAAAGCAGCTGCAAACAAAGGGCATTTTCTTCTTCCCTCAGTACTAATCAATACCTGAAGTAGTACAGCAATTTTGCTAAAATTTTGCAATGGATGATTAGTGTCTCACTGTTTGTGGCTGTTGTATGAGGAATGGTCCTTTATCAGGCAAGCCTCTTCTGCTATGAAGCTCTCTCGGAATGTGTTTCAAGCTTCTTATCTCTAGAAAGTCTGGCTCTGTGTAAACACTTCTGTCAAGAGTTACATTCAGACTGTACTCTCCTTGCTTTCTGTAGAATTAGAGGTAGGATAAAGAAGGTTCAGAGTGTGTGTGTGTTTATATAATTTTGCACATTATATTTATATTGTATAGTTTTTTTACAACTTCTTTCAAATGAGAAATGTGATAGGTGTAAGATACATGAATCTTGCATGAAGTAGCTGGGACTCTGAAGTCTTGATTGTGTTTCTTAGAAACAAGTATCTGCTTCCATGGCTATTGTTCTCTGTTATAGGGACTTCCCAAGCACAATGCACAAATGACCCATTTAAAGTGAAATTTAAGAATGGAATAGCTTTCTGATCCATAAGCACAGAACTACAATTACTACCTATGCAAGACACTGTTCTCACCTGAATGGGGGAACATTCCAGGTTTGTCTCTTGCTCCTGGCTTGTCCAAACTGATGAGGACTCTAGATGCTTGTCATAGCATTCTGCATTTAAAAGGGGGTGGGGAGGAGGGAGTTCTGTTTACTTAGAAAATTAAATGTTATTAGCAGAAAAACTTGTGTTCCTGGTGTAATTATAACTATATGCTAAAAAGGGATACTTGAATACACTCCATTTTTAGTGACAAAAGTCTTATTTTTGCAGTATTGAACATGATCCGTATTAGGAGATCTCCTGAATTTTAATTATGTCTATGGTTTCATTTTGGTTTTGGTTTTGTTTGTTTGTGGAAGAATTAAAGAAATGGGCTGAAAAAACTTTAATGGCTCAGACAATGTTCATTGACACAAATTTTTCGGTACAAATCCCTAGAAAAGACATAATTGGCCCCTCTAACAATATGAAACTCTTGCAGTACAGTGCAAGTTTGCTCATTGGCTCAGGTAGATAGCTAAATTATAACTTTTTTTATAAAATATTTCTAAAACAATAAATTGTTTGGTTCTCCTCAGCATACTGGCACTTGAAACCCATCCCTGCAATTACATTGGTATATATATGCTAGTATTTTTGCAAGATCTTTCTAGAGTGGAAGTTCCATTCATTTAAATAAGTATTTTGTGTATTATAATTACACATAGAGTAGTACCCTTTCTATTAGTCAAAGAAAAGTTATGAGAAACTTCTTGAATGGTAAATTACAAGCAAGGACAAATTTAAAACAGTTGTCCTTGACTGCCTTATATCTAGTGAGGAAAAATAAACTTTGTGATTTATGATAAGAGAAATAATGACTTTATTAAAGACTTGTTCAAGCTCATTTTTCAAAATATATACAAAATACATATGATTATTTATTACTGATTTTTTTTAATGCTTCAGTTGTACCGTGCAACACACATCATTTGCTTATCTCATTAAAATTTTCTCTACAGAAAGAAAATATTAGGTCATCAACCTAATATTACAGATTCTTTAAGCTATTTTAGAAGAGTGAGATTGAAATAACAATATCTTTGATGATAACTACTACTGAACTCTAAAATATTTCTTAGCTTCTTAGTGCTTAACTGTTTAAAGTTCTTGTCAGTGCTGCCTGGTTTGTGATAGATTTGGCATTTGTGTAATGATGAACAGTCTGTCAAGAGACATAGTTTACTGGAAAATAATTTAAATCTTTTCCTCTAAATAGTTTCACTAATATTTTGGTTTTCATTGCTGTGAGGACAGAACTTAATATTAGATGGACTCTGAAACTCTGGTTTTGCCATTAACCTTACATTGTCCTAATATAACAATGCGATAAATTTCCCTCATTTAAAATAATTTGTCAATGTCTTTTTTTCATTTAACATCAGTTTTCTGGCATCTCCCTTAAAATAAATTTCTGTTCTGTGATTGCAGTCTGCCACCCTTAGCATCCTTAGCACTCTTACTCTCTTGTGCATCCTTGACTTCACCTTTCCCAGAACATTTTGCCCAATTCTTTGCAGTGTTAAAAGCATTCGACTACGTGGAGATGGGAATGCTTCAGGATGTATATACAGACTTTAGTTGTGTGTGCAGAAATATGTGCTCTGTGCTCCTATGCAGCATCTCTGGTGTCAGTGGAATTTATCAAGCCCAGCTGTTACCGCAAGATATGTCTCAGTCTCATCCAGTATAATTCCAAATATTTATTCATGACATATCATTTAAGAGACTAAGTATCCTAGACTTCCTCAAATAGTCCTGTGTTTAGGTAATCTGTGTCTGCCTCAATTCATACTTGTTTTTACAAATAGTATAAACAGTGAAGGGCACTCTTATATGTGTGCTTAAGATTGGTAGGATGAATCCTTGAGTCTGTTTTGCAGCATGGATTCTCCAGATGGGTAAAATGAATGAAAAAGGCAGGTGAAGTTCACCAATAGCTGGTTCTATAGGGTTCATACTTGTTATAAAAGCTAAAGTAAGCATCATATGAGTGTTTCTGGATGGCTCAAATATAAGCAACCTGGAGACAGTGGAGAAATTAGGTCCATTGTAGAATTCTTCTGTTTTGTATAAACAAGATACTAACATACAGAACTCTGGAAATAGTTTGCCATTATCATGTCTTTCAACAGTCACCCTTTTATTTCTGACAAAGAAATATTTTGAATGCAGTTTGCAGTTAAGCATGGTCCATTCCCCTTCCCTGTCAGAGTGTCAAAGAATAATGGATTTAGATGACGAGTCTTGATTACAAAGAAAATATTAAAAAATCTTTTAGAGTTCTTGTTTTGAAGATGAATTTATCACAACTGAGCTTGGGACTGTGTCCTTACACAGAGAAAAACATAGCTTACATTCTAAATATCTCAACAGAGAAAAATGGATTTACTACTCATGTCCAACTGAACAAAATGGCACATGAAAAAAATTCATTTTGCAGAGATCTCTTGTATGTATTTTCAGAATCCTCGGTCCCATAAAGTTGAGCTTTGAACCAGTCTTCTTCTTAAGCCATGTGTTGCTTTAGACTGATAAAAAAGCCACAAGAAAAATCTCCAAAAAGGGAAAAAGGCAAGTGGAGAAGTTTCCCAGACAGATAGCTGCTCTAAATGCTGTGATTTGACTGAAATTGAAGGAGTCAGAGCAGGAAAGTTGCTTTCCCTTAATGGTAAATATTAACCATCTATACAGAAAAAAAAATGCTGTGCAGCCTGATTATGTACTCTATTCCAAAGTAATGAAGCAGCAAGCCTTGTGGAAATGATGTGTTCACAGTACTCAGCAAGCTCCTAGCCAAAGCTATTTCTATTCAATTTTCAAGCCTAGAAACACAGATACAATGCTTTTGGTATCACAGTAGTTATGCAGTTAACGATGAAAAGGATAATGTACAGTAGTTGTTTCTATTTATCCTGACAAAAGAGCGTGTTAGAGCTGCTGTAAATAGTACATCTCATTAGTTTTGCATTAAAAAAGGACACATTTTAAAGCTCTACATGAATAGGTTAGTCCGAAATAGTTTGAAAAATTAGGCTACACAAAGCCATGATTAAATCTTTTCCAATAAATTATTTAGGTTTTAAATAAAAGGAGAAAATATTTTTTTTTTAATGTGTGTTTAACTTAAAGAACTGAGCAGTTCTTTTTTGTAAATATAGTACTAGAAGGCGAAGTACTCAGGTATGATCAGCTTGTTCAAGGAAATACAGATTTTGGGAGTTTTTTAATAGTACTATAAGAAAGAAAATTTCTGGTATGTGCGACAGTCCAGAAAGGGGACGAGGTGGACCAATTGGGACAGATATGCAGATACTCTGTTCTGAGAGATTTAAGAAAGGTGTTATGTGCTAATACATTCAAAAAGTTTCAACTCTCATCAATCCCTGGAATGTCTTTGCCTTTTGTCAAGAGTTAAAGAAGTGAAAAAGAAATGGAATAGAAGGCATTCAGGGTGTTGCCTCATTGTCAAGAAGTATTCTACAGAATGTTAACTAACTCTGAAAGTGTATGTTTCTTGTATAACACAAATGTTTTCCTTCTCTCAGGTCTTTCTAATCTGCTTACCATCTGCAGTGATCATTGGTGGATGGAAAATGTATATTAAGATTGGCAAAATAACTGTCTAATTCATGTGAACATTAAATCAAGCAGCTTTCTTTTTCTGTTTTGGTAAGTCCTCTCTTGACTAGGCTATCTAGAGCATGATGTGCCAATAGTGTATAATTCTTATTTCTTTTGCAGTGTTAGCTATATTAGTGACACGCTAGATATGTTGTTGTTGTGAGAGATATGTCAGATATATTTTTGTCTCTCTACAAATGTTTGTGACCACAGTGATTGTCACTTTAAAATGCAAACTTCAATTTGCATAATTTCTGAAATATAAGATATATTGCTGAAAAAAAAGTTTAGAGGGCAGATACAAAATAAACTTAGATGGGAGGGACAAGCTAAATTTACAATGTAAATATGTATTTCCCATTTCAAATGAAAGAAATGGAAATGGATACTAAGTACCTGAAGCCAACACCTACATCAAAAGTAGGTAAATATAATTTCTGAAACTTTTGAATTTTTTTATTTTTTAAAAAAATTTTGGTCTTTGTAGCTGAAATGTTTCACATAATTATAATCACAGCATAATCATTATAAAAAGAACGGTCTACGTGCTGTTATACTTGCTTACAACCTTCTCATGTTTTATTACTAACTAGGATGGCTTTTTATCCATTTCAGAACATCTAGCTCTGTGGAATGTGAAATTTTTCAATACTGGATTTTAATTTGCCTTTCTTGATATGTCCTTGATAAACCTAGAGGTGTTTTTTATAGATGTTATCGTTGATTGAAACTGGTACATCTCTGCAAAGGCTGACAAACACTGAATAAAGCTAATACTTTTTCAGAGGAGGGTCGTATATATTGAACCTTTTTCCTCTTGATTGCTTTGAAATTGGATTGTTTTCATAGCTACATCTTGTGCTTATTTGTGTGTATATCACTTTCTGCAGGAAGCACATTTTCAATCTTCAGAGACGGTGTTTATCCATTAACAGAGACGTTTCAAATGCTTTTAGACTTAGTGAATATCGTGTGTTAAGAAAGACTTCACAGTGTCTGTGCTTTCACAGTAATGTTCTGTAGCTGCAAATATACATTTGAAAAGAATCTGTAGTTCCCCACTTGGATCAGAATGCAGATATGAACCTTGGAAGAACATAAAAGTGTATTAGATTTTCACAACATTCCCAGATTCACTAGTATTCATTTAACTGTGTGAAAAACATTTTGGTCAAATACAAAGATAGCACCATGACAACCTGTTTTTGATTCCTGTTGATGGAATATGCTTTTTTGCTTTAGAATTGGGACTAAAAAATATATAATTCTATACTCTAAAATAGTGTATGATAAATCTTTAGTTAGGTACTAAAAATACAGAAATTAATTAAAACCCCTACTTATTACAAGTGATTTGAAGTGAAGTAGTAAATTCAGCTAAGAGAGAAGATATAAGATTTTCTCTCACAGTGTTGTTCCAACAAGTTTCAGTTTTTTCTTCCAAAAGCCTTGTTTCAAATAGCTGGATTCCTAAATTCTTTCAGTTGTAAGCCCTTCTGCTAAGGCTGCCAATAACTGGGATAATTCAAGACAGTTGTGATGGTGTCTTCATAGTAGAAACTGATTCAAGATTGTAAGTTCATGATACATTCTTTCTTTTTTCAAACAAAATGCAATTCCACAAATTTTGTGATACTTAATGTTGGTGTGTCTTAGCCGCTGGGAAGATTACTGTTAGATTTGCTTGAACAGGGAATCGAAAGACAAAAGAAAGGAAAGGTTCAACCACAATGTCATGGATCAGACATTACTTACATAGGCTTATACGAGGTCATGGCTGCATGGCTACAGGAACCACCTCTATTCAGATCAAGATGGGTCTCCTTAATTTAGTGCAGTTATATTGAAGTATTTTTATTACTATAGCTAGAAACAATAGAATAGTGTCTAGAACAAGAAGAAGGTGGAACAGAACTAACCACTGTAGAGAATCAAAACAAATCAAACTATGTAAAAGAACAATTTGGAAAATTTGACATCCATAGCTGTCTTCTGAAGAAATTAGTTGTCATTAATCATCATTTTGGTTACTCTGGTTATTTTGATCAACGTCATGGTACAAATGACAAATCAAGAAACTTTATTCATGCTGCTCAGAAAGAAAAAAAGCAAAGAAAAAGAGCTAAAGAATAAGTTGTCAGGAAAGACTGACCTAAGGATTTCAAAATTGCAGATTTTTGGAGGAGGAGATTTTGGGGACTTTCATTGTGATTTAAAATTGAACATATACATGTGTGAAGACGACCTCACGAAGACAGAACTGAGGTTTTCTTGGGGTGAATGATTTTAAATTCTGTCATTATTAAATACCCTCAAAATTAATTCAATGAAGATTTGTCTTATTTGATGTAAACACTGTTTGTGTCAGGCATATCTACTCCACAAAATTATCTTCACCGTTATCTATTTCGCTTTTGAATCTTTCCCGAGGGAATAAATAAATGAAAATGTTTTAACATCTTAGCTATTGCATCACACTCATTTTATAAAAGGAGATTTACCTGGTAAATATTCTCATATTAATTATAGTTGCTTGCAAGTAATTCCTCTAAAACTCATAATTAATTTATGTTGTTAGCATTATGCAAGTCAGAATCAGTTACATCACTAAGACGCAGCAGTTTATGCTAAATTGTAAGAACCTTATAAAAAATAATCCTATAGACCAAATTAATAAGAAGAAAAAAGAAACAAATCTAGCCCGTACTAATAATTTTGATGTAACTAGATGCTAATAATTGCTGTATGCGCATTCAATTTCTTTCTGTTTTCAAATACTTGATGCCTTTAGAATAAGAATATGTGAGCAAACAGTCATAAGACTGTAGCATTTGTCCCCAGGAGTGCAGGATAATAGGAGCTTTGAAATTACAGTACCAATGTAATACCAGAGAACGCAGACCTAGATTGAACAACAAATGATTGCTGTTATGGTTGTGTAAAAAACCTGATGAAGGTACATTAACTGGCAGCATACTGGAGGTCTCTGTAAACATGTGCAGCACAGTAGCTGCTGTTTCATATTCAAGTGTGCTGTACTGCTCTCTCTGATACTCTACACAGTACTGTCATATATCTTAGAGTTATTGCCATTAAAGGGAATTGTTTCTTTGCATTTGATCTAAGGTTTCATTGGTTGTGCTTATCTGCCTTTGAGAAATGGTTGTTAATTCTGAATGTAACTGTGGTGGCATCACTACACTCTCCATCACAAAAATGTACCCTTATTCCCTTTAGTGCAAGATGGATATTTGTGTCCTGTGAAGGAGAGAGAGGAGATAAGATAACCCCTAATATGTCAATTATTGCAGCCTGTCTTCAGATGGATCAACTCAGTTTCAGGAGAACTGTGCCTCAAGGCTCTGAGTGTTGAATGGCTTATATATTTCATTGAGTTCTAATGCGTTCTTGAAATCTTTTAAACACCTGGAAATGACAGACAGGACTTCTATTTTCAGACACTCAAATATTTTTCTTGGGAAAAACTGTCCTAAATGAGAAGCTCCTCACCTGCTCTGTTTGGAAGCTTTCTTCATTCCTAAAAGAAGAGATTAGAAATTATATCATGCATAGGGGGAAAAAAAGGATTTTAGGTCTCTATTGTATTCACTCCAGATATGATGCTTTGGTAATAGAGAAATTGATATAGAAATTGGGATCCGTGTATTGTCAGGTAGTGTATTCCCAGAAAACTGCTCTGCATTTAGATTATTATTTTGTACCAAGCCAAAAACATTCATTTAAGGTTTTGACTTATCGTTGTTTCCTTGCAATTATTTCCTAGAAAACGATACTGGAAGAGCTTTCCAAGTCTTTGAGCATGCACCAAGAACATGCTAATGTTAGAAGAGTAAGAAATGGAAATTCTTATTTGAGCAGGAACCATCTGAAAGGTATGTTTTACGAAGGTAGTGCATTTGCAGTTTTGAACAGCTGCAGTGACACAAATAATGCATGTGGAAGCTGTTGCTATTATTCTGGAAGAGAACGTTGACCCTGGCTGGAGGTCGGGTGCCTACCAAAGCTGCTCTATTAAATCCTTCCTCAGCTGTCCAGGAGAGAGAAAATATAACTGAAAGCTCATGGGTTGAGATAATGACATGCTGAAATCACTCAGCAATTACCATCACAGGAACAAAAAACTTGGGGAAAATAAATTTTATTTATTAAACTCCAATGAGAGTAGGGCAAAGATAAATAAACCCAAATTTAACCCCTTGTCTTTGACCCCTCCCTCCATCTTGGGCTCAGTTTCAATCCTGATTTTCTCTACACTCTCCCCCATACCATTGCAGGGGGATGGAGAATGAGGGCTGCAGTCAGTCCATCACACATTGTCTCTGCTGCTCCTTCCTTCTTGGGAGGATGAATCCTCGCACTCTTCCCCTGCTTCAGTGTGGGATCCCTTCCACATGAAACAGTCTTCCATGAGTTTCTAAAACATGTCCTTCCAACAGGCTGCAGTTCTTCAGTAACTGCTTCAGCACGGATCCCTTCCATGGCATGATGTCCCTTCAGGAAGAAACTGCTCAAGAGTGGGTCCTCCACAGGGTCACAGGTCCTGCCAGCAAACCTGCTAAAGTGTGAGCTCCTCTGTCCACAAGGCCACGGGTCCTGCCAAGAGACTGAGAGGTCAGAACCTTCTTTGGGCATCCATCTGCTCCAGCATTGTCTTTACCATGGGCTGCAGGGAAATCTCTGCTCTGGCACCTGTAGCACCTTCTCCCCTTCCTTATCACTGACCTTAATGTCTGCAGAGATGCTTTTCTCACATACTCTCATTCCCCTCTCTGATGCTGTCACATAGCAGGCTTTTTCCCTACTTAACTATATCCGTTCAGAGGCACTACCACTACTGTTGATAGTTTCAGCCTGGGCCAGCAGCAGGTCTCTCTCAGAGGCATCCAGCACTGGTGTGTTGGATACAAAGGAAGCTTTCTAGTGGCTTGTTGCAGAAGCCACCTCTGCAGTCCCCATACTACCGAAACCTTGCAGCTCTCACCCAGTATGGGGAAATAGGAGGGAAGAGAAACTGAATCGTGACGTTAGATATTAATTTCTTTAAGTTTTGTGAGAGTTCCAGATAGATGTTACTTGAAATAAAAATGTCTTTGGTCTATAATTTGATTATTATAATGAAAAAAATGAAAACAAGAAACATATCCAGCAATGTAATTTTCCTAGCAGAAAATCCTTCTCTTCTTTTTACTCTTCTGAAATGCAGGCACCAGGGCAAAAACTTTGATGAAATACTATGAATGCTTCACTGTACACTTTGTGCTAAGGAAGGGTTTCTGCTAGCTGTAAATGATTAAGAGATATTAGTCTTGTTCCTAGGAAATTTTTACTTTGGTGAATTTCAGTAAACTGAGATGTAATAATGCTACCAACAATCTGTAGAAACTTATCCTTACTTTACAAAAAATTGCATTCAGAGTTTTATTTTGACAACAGTGTAATCATGTACCTGAACCAGATTGGTAATGGTTGTAAAGGTTCAGAAGAGAAATGGAAATCAAAATTGTAAACTAAGAAGACGGCTTTTACTTGATTGGGTAAAATTCACCACCGTGAAGCGCATAAGTAAGAGTTTATTCAATGGACTGTTTTGTTGCCTTAAGACCTGTTGAAGTCTATTCATTAAGTAATACACAGGTTCAAAAATTAGAGATTTTTTTTTCCTTAAGAGCAGAAGAGGTATGTTAGTTGTATGCATTACTACTGTTAGTATTAATTGGAATTATACAACTTGATGCTGACAGTTATATTCTTTAATAGACATTATATTAGCATTTTTTAAACCATTAAAAATAATAGCACCTAAGGAAAATCTTTTATTCTCTAAAAAACTTCATACCTGTCCAGTCAGAACTTAATTTCCTGAAGCATTGTTTTTGGGGGTTTTTTGGTTGTTATTTTGGTTTTTTCTTCTTTTTTGTCTGTCAATCTTTATCACTTTTCCTATTTTTGCTTATACATTTGGAATAAAATCATGTTGAAAGCATATTTTTTGAGCTGTTACTGTACTTTCATCATTGTTTTTCACTGTCATAAATTAAAAACTTGAATGTTAAATATATATTTCTGTTATTTTAAAACTCTAAGTGTATCAAAATTTTATGGTTTCAAATTAATAATTTCTCCCATCATGACTCAGAAAGTATTGTTCTAAGATTTATGCTTATAGATAATAGAGACAGAAGAGTTTAACACGTTGTGGGTTTACTTATATGCTGCCTAGAAGAAAAGCATATTACACATTCACAGCTTGCCAAATGGGAGAAAAAGGAGAAACAAAATAAAAAAGAAAACAATGTGGACAGAATTAAAAAGTATTGAGTACAGGAAAGATTTTTAGTCTCATACAAGATCTGTCAGTTGTCATGGGTTATCACTTAACTGTAAGCTTTATTCTGACATAGAGTTGAGGTTGTCATCAGCTCAAAAAATCCTGACACTTCGAGAACAGGAGACCTTTTTTTTTCACCATTTCCATATTTTTTTTCCCTTTATTGGTACAAGAAGATACAAAACAGCAATTATGTCAGTGGGGACAGGATCCTGTTAGTATACAATTAATACAGATATGACTTTAAATGGGAAGAGATTACCTTGTCTGCCCTGATAACTTTCTCCTACTTTTTCCTTTTCTATATTGAGATATCACAGGAGGACAAGCGTGGAATGTTATATATTTTAGACATGGCAGTAAAAGAATTAGGAAGATACAAATGCTTAGTTGCTTGCTTCTGTTAAACAATGACACTATTTGCTATTTAAAGGAAGCTTTGAAGAAAGATTGGAGGAAGACTTGTTAACAAGGTCTATAGGGACAGGACAATGGGGAATGGTTCCAAACTGATAAAAATTAGATTTAAATTGGACATAAGGACTTTGTTTGAAGTTTTTTGTTTGTTTGTTTGTTTGTTTTTTGGTGGGTTTTTTTTTTGTTTTTGTGTTTTGTTTTGTTTGGGTTTTTTTGTTGTTGTTGTTGTTTTTTGTTTGTTTGGTTGGTTGGTTGGTTGGTTGGTTGGTTTTTTTTGGTTTTTGGTTTTTTGTTTTTTTTTTTAACAGCAGGAATGGTGAGATACTGGACTGATCTGCTCAGAGAAATTGTGGATGTCCCATCACAAGTATTCAAGGTCAGATTGAATGAGGCTTTGAGCAATCTGATCTATTGCAATATTTCCCTTACCAAGGCTGAGGGGTTGGACTAGGTGATCTTCAAAATTTTTTTCCAATACATACTATTCCATGATTCCATGAATCTATCACTCTTTGATTCTGTGGTTTATGATTCTATAACTATGGCTAAATCCTTGAGTAATATATATAAATATGTATTGTTGACTTCAGTCAAATTTCCTTGACCAATTTTTTCACTTTGTAGCAAATCTAAATTCAGTTCAAGTTTGGGAGTCCAACCAAAAGATGCTCATATATGTTTATTTGGGATTGCTTTTAATAACTAAATTCTTTATCCAGAAATAGATTATCTGCCCCTTTTTAAGACAACTTGTTGAAGCCACTGGGTTTTGTCAGATGAAGAAACAAATAAACTTTTATTTTTCATAGTCGATGGAAAACAAGTAGTATCCATTATTTTATTTCAATATTTTGAATAAAATCACAAAGTGTGCAGTTTGAAGCCCTTTGTTTCTAAACAATAGAGAAAAGCAAATTTAATTCTGCACAGATTCTGCACAAGTCTTATCTGTTTCTGCATATTTGTAAAAGGAGAAGCAGTTTGACCTTGCAAAGAAAATAAATATCTAAATGCTCTGAGCCAAAGGTAAACACCAAAATGACAGCTCTTCAGTATGGCTCAATGTAATTTATGCCTTAGCAACAGCACCACATCAAATGTCAGAGAAATCACTGTCTAGTTTTAGTTCAGTAGTTGGAAGGAAATTTTGCCTGTAATGCTTATATGTATATATTAACCATTCATAACAAGATTTATAAATGGAAAATTTAAGTGTAGTACATTGAATAATTCAGAGATAATGTTGAAGAAATTGTTTATTTACTACACAAAAACTGAGCTACAATTCAAAAGTTTTTCCAGAAATCTCTCAAGAACCACGGCAGATCCATTTGTTACAGAGAAACATTTTATGTATGTGATACTATCTAGAAGCTGCCTAGTTTTCCACACCTATTCTTCCTTTATTTCTTGGTGGAAAACTTACAAATGGGACACTGTCAGATTGCTTCCTTTCATCTAAAATATTTCCAGATGGATTCAGTTCAGCATGCACACAATTTAGGCTCACAATTTGTTTTTAATAGCGAGGCTAGCAAGTGCTAAGAACACTTACAGGAAGAGGAGGAGTTTGTGAGATTTCATTTTCACATTGGAACAGAGATTCATGTTTTTAAATAAAATTGTCTTTTTATGTGTCTGTCTTCTTCAGGATTTTAGTGTTTTGACTCCTCCTTCCCCAGCCCAGTTAATATAAAAAGTACATTTATAATAACAAGCTTAAAAATTTGTTGGAGTTTCATTATTTCAACATTTTTTGAAAGCAGCACTTTTAAGAAGAGTGTGAGGCAGAGGGATGGGGCCTATAAAAGTGTTTCAGCTTTCAAGGGAAATATTTATTTTTCAGAGCACATTTAAAGGACTATTTTTTGTGATTTTTATTTAAATGAGTCTCTTTAATTTGACTGTTGAAATAATATACAAAACATGGTAATGATATGACCCAGAAGGTCTTTATTTTCTGGATTATAATAATACCACAAAAGGTTAGACATACAACGTGTAGAGTTCTTTATCTACGGGGAAAAAGAGTAATTTATAAAAAACAAAATAATTAATTTTTTATAATATTAGTTGTTATAATCAGGAGTTCTATAGTTACACATGTTTGTATTGCCTTCTGGAATTAATTAAGTCTGTTAAATTAATATTCAAGTTATTGTTCCAGTAGTCGCTGATTTCTTTCACATTACAGCAATTCTAGATTTGTCTACATGCATTTATACTTATTTAATAAAAATCTCCCCCTATCTGGCTTTTATTTCTGGTATTCTTTTTCTTGTAAGATAAAGATGAAAGATTTCATATGAGATTTTCTAACTGTCCATACGAATTTCTATTTACTTTGTAGGAAACTTCTAAGAGAAGTCTTTAGCTATAAGTTGTAAAGCTAAATCAACGACAAGTCACAAGGATAGAACCATGTGATCAAGAGTTATACGCAGAACAGACATGTCTCCTCAAAGAACAAAACATGTTGTTCCTGACCCTGGCTTATTCTGAGGCTATGAACTACCAAAACACACACTTAACAAGAAGATATCTTTAAAAGACAAAGATGTTTTTATTATGAAAGTGAAATATCAAAATGCAATAATATGAGACAGGAATAACAAATTACTAATCACCTACTTTTCAAAATTAAGTCCATTCTCATAATTTCAAATTTTTAAGAACTGTCCGCATCCAAAGAGGATTATTCAAAGAGAATATTTGTGTACAGAATGGTATTGATGATACACCAGTATTCTGGCTGTTGCTCAGCAGTCAGTGCCTACACATCATGATGGCTGTTTCTCTAACCAGCCTCTCCAGCACCCAGTGCCAAGGGGAGTAGGCTGGGAGTGGGCAAGGAGCGAGGGAAGGGGGGCATTCGTTATTAGGGTGTTTGTCTTCTGAAGTAACTCTGGTGTGTGCTAAGGTCCTACTTCCCTGGAAGTCTCTGGACATCAACTGCTGATGGGAAGTAAAGAATAAATATTTTTGTTCTGTTTTGCTTTACTTCCACAGAGTCTTTGCTTTTCATCATTGAATTGACCTTATCTTGTTGCAAAAGTTTTTAATCTTTTCTCCCTTCGCATGGCGAGCAAGCGCAGTTGTCGAGCTGCTTGGTGAGTATCTGGTGGCCAGCTGAGGTCAACCCACCACACTATCTTTCCGTATTTCTTCCTGTTGCTTTCTTCTTGAGGAATGCTCTCATCTCAGAATTTGTGGTCTTTCTATGTGGATTCCTTCTGACTTCAACATATGTTGATCTATCTTTGAGAATGACATAAAACTTTTTATTCCCCCAATTATCAGGCACAGAATCTGACCCTGCTGTCATGATTAAAATTAAATGATTGTGCTTTTGGTAAACTTCCCTCCTCCTCTTTTCTCCTCTGCATCCTTTGTGTGTGTCTATTTGGATTCTTTATTTTCTCTCTTACTTAAACCCCTTTCATGTACGAAATGGAGCAAAGGTACTCTTATCAGAGCTACTCTATGCATCCTTTCTCATTAGAAGTGTAGCAAGGTAAGGCAAATATTCAAGTCTAAACGGTCTAACAGAGGAAACAGATTTGGGTTAAGTAAGAGAATGAGAGTGAAGGATTTTCCATGGATTGTTTTTGGCTTTTTTTACATGACTTCACAACGTTGTTTTCTCTGTGCCATGTTTTTCTAATTCTCTTTAGATCTTCACAAGTTTTCTTTTTGAGCTGGAGAGACTGAAGAACAAAGCTGGTATCTTTTTACTAATAAACATCTTGGAAATTTTCAGTAGAAAAATCTTGAAAGAGAATGTGCAGTTATAGCTAATCAGAATATATACAGTATAATTTTTTTATATAACTAGTCAGTGATTATTTTCATAAATCCTTAGAAATACACCTTCTTATTGTTCCTAATTGTTATGTAAATCTGCAAATGGTTAGCAAAGCCAGCCTTAGTTAACTACTTGTACTCCTAGACTAAATATTTATAAATAAATAGGTTCTGATTGTGCTGATCAGGCCCTATATTAAACTGAAGGAAAGAGAATAAACATTTGTTCTCGACTCTTTATTCACCCTTGCCTTGTTTTTGACTAGACAGTATGTTTGCATCTTGGTTGCTTGAAAAAATAACATTGGTGTGGAATCAAATAATTTACTGAAAACAGAAGAACAACTAAATAACATACAGGGATGTTTATATATACATATATATATATAATTACACACACACATATATATACAAAATTAGAGAAGTCTGGTACAATGGAGATAATCCTTGCAGCAGTTCTTTTCAAAGAATCTCACTACAGTTACAATATTAATTTTGGTAGTAATGAATTAGTCTCATGAATTAATTTCAGTTCTTTATGAAGTATCTGAATAATCAGTTTCTGTAATGCACTATAACTTATAAATCAGATATATTTTTTTTTCCGTGATACCATGCAAATAAGTAAATTGCTACTGATCAAAATATTAATTAATATATTTAATTTAAACTTGTTAAGATAAAGCCTTAGCCTAAGACTTGGAAACAAATTCATGTTTTGGCTGTTAGAACAATTGAAATTTTTTTCAAGTCACAAAACACTAAAAGTAAAGATTCCTACATAGCAGGATTTTTTTTTTTTGGGGGGGGGTACATGCTTATCCCAAGAGGAATTTGGAAGCACTCGTTGGTCCTAGGATTGCCACACCATAGAGCAGGACATTCAGATGAAGATTCAATTTCTCACTGAAAGTTAGGAGTTAGGAATCAGGTCTTAAAATCTCAACACAAAGCACATCACTACAGGTTGTAAATTAGAATTAAGCTAATGCATAGCTTAACTTTATATATTCAAAATCATACTTATAATGGAGATTTGTCGAGCTGGAAAACTGTTGTTCCCATTGCCATTATATTTAGCTAGTTAGAATAGCACGTCTCTATGTCATTTTGAGAATTTATAAACCTGTCCTCAGCATTGATGATTGACTTTATTTCTTCGTGTCAAATTTTGATGGGAATCAGTGAAAATGTGAATAAATAAATAGAAGGTGAAATTCAAATAACTCTACTTTTCTTGAAAAGTGATAAAAATATCACAAGCATTAAAAAAAAAGTAAAATACAATAAAATATAGTAAGATAAATAAAGCAAAAGTATGTAAAATGTTAAGATGCATTATTGTGTTGTTCATTACTGAGAAAAGTAAAGGTGGATGATGGTGTAGTTATTTAAATTCTTCACCAGCAGAGAAAAGAGACAAGGTTCATCAGGAGAACATGCCTAAGCCCCGTGATCAAGTTCCTATTAGAATATCTTCACTGAAATGTTGCCGGTGGGGGGGTCGTCTCTGTTAGACCCCAAAACTGCCTGCCCGAGCCAGAGTCAGTTATCCTGCAAGGGACAGCTTCCGCCATGCCCGGAGTCAGGCTTTCAGCTCTTTTGTGAAATCAGGCTTGCATGTACCTCTGAGCCAGCAGAGAAAGAGACTGAGAAATGCTGTTGAGGAGATTGCATAGAATCTTTATTTCTTCTGTGAAGGGGGTCCTGTCCAATGGACGGGGGTTCTAAGGGGACTTTTATAGGTTTTAAAGGTTTTGTATTTGAACCAATAAACTAAAGAATTCTATAACTAACCAATCTACAAAAGACTTTAGGAAAAGGAAACCAATAACCTAAGAGAAAAACAGACTACTAGAATTACAGAAAGATAACACGGGGGTCTACAGAGGGGTGAGATGCTTCTTGGTATTAGTCACTCTAAGTAAACAATTTCTTATCTGAGGTATTGTTTTCCATGGGGTCCTCTCTAGGGATATTGCCTTTTCTTCAGAGATGGTCTCTGCTCCCTCCACACTGAAACCTTTGAACATTCGAGACATTTATGCATTTCAAATGTGCAAAATAAAGAAAAAATATTAAGTTAAAAAAAAAAGAAAGAAAGAAAGAGGTAAACGTAAAGAACAAGTACTTTGTGAAAAAACAAGAGAATGATCTCTTTGCACTGGGAGTTGAGATGTTTTCTTCTCATTGAGCAAAAAGTTTTTAAGAAATCTGAATTTTTACATACATTCCTTCATACCCAGTAAATTATTATTCCATATACAATTGGTAATTTCTCCTTCATAAAATGTTTGTGAATTACGTTAAAAATTATTTAAATTATAAAATTAAAATAGTTCAATGATTATGGATTGAGTCTATGAGTCCCACTTAATTAGAGAAGTAGGTAAAAAGAATTTTGTTTTTTTCATACAAGCTGATAATAATCTTTTTTCCAGTTCTTCCTGTCATTCTGCCAGCATCCTTCCTTAGTGTTATCTAGTCTAGTCTTTCAGTTTTTTGAAAAAAAGGATACTCTATCATTCCAGATGAGTTCCATCTTATTTCCAGATGTGCTGTATTTCTTTCTGCTAATGGTAATAGAGCCCATAGGTTTACAATTGTGAGGCACACAATGTGCATATGGGAGTATATATAGTCACAGTGGGATTCTTTGGTATGTATTAAATGGATCTCTCACAGAGAAGAGAGTCTTATCAGAGATTCAAAGTATTTCCCTTTGTTTTAATAAAGAACTCTTGGGAAATGACAGCAATTTTACATGCTTCAATGACCAATTTTTCTTTTTTTTCAAACACATTACAAAATGTACTTTTTATTTAGAAAAAAAGTGACATTCTCTGCTTCTCAAAATTGTAAAAAGCTTTGTCATTCACAGTTCCAACAGTTAATATTCAAAGTATATGTAAAAGTATAAAACTATAGTTTCTGCTCTGATTTCTGCATATTTTTAATTCACATTTTTTGCAGACAGTGCAATAATAGAAATTTCACTATAGGAAATAAAAATAAAATGTCATGTATACAACTGAAATACCTTTTTTATTATTTAAAGAACTACATAAAATAAGCTCATTTCACTTTTATGTAAAAGACAGCTTTTAAGGTGGCTGATATGAGTTTTCAATATAAATTTAATGTCATTTTTATATAACTTGCAAGATGTTGTCAGGTCAAAACAGAGTTTTTATTTTTTCTTGTTTCAATGCACACCATTTTAAAACCTGAGAAATAGAGTAGAAAAAAGGAAGATAAAATCCTGAGTCTGAGTGTTTTATACCATATCTTCAGATACAGAGTGTGCCTGTTGTTCCTCTCTGGGGTAGGGCCAGGAACAGCACTGGGGATGTCCCCTTTGGAATATGTGTTCTGATGCAGGTGCTGTAGTGCTAAGTAGAGGGATGCAAGAAAATGCAAACATGCTTTGTTACACCCAGGATGGGATCAGAAGATAAACAACACCTTCTGAAAGAGTTATTAGAGGCAACAGGCTGAGTCCAATAACAGCGGGGAGGAAGGAAGGCTAAGACAAGACAGAAGCAAGGAGGTAAGAAAAGCTCTCAGGAGGGCTTTGAGAGCAATAGAATCTTCTGCTCTTCAGTTATAACTGATGAGAAAACATTCATGATTCGTGAAACTGAGAAGGAGGAGCACTCAACTATATGTGACTGAACAGTTTGGTTTGATTTTCTTTTTTTTTTTTTTATTTTTTTTTTTTTTTTTTGTGGTTTGTGTTAATTGGTTTCGGTTTTTTTCCCCACTATAATTTCTTCTCTATTCGAGGGAAGGACTCTTGTAGGAATATTCATATGCAGTAATAGAACACCTGCCTGCATATGTGTTTGGCCTCTTAAGCACATTTTGATGAAGGATACTGGCGATAGATTAAAATACACTGAAAAAAAAGACAAGTAAACTCAAACATTTTTATCTAGTAAGAAAAGATTTAACATGAGTTGACTGGATGATGGGCACGAAGATCCAACGTTATATAAGAGGAGGTTCTCATAGAATAAGTAGGACTCATTCCTTCTCAGAAGAGAGGACGTTCAGCAGCTCTTTTCAAGCACCTGTACAGTAACACAAAGTACCTAACAAAATGAAGAAGAAGTAGAAATTCTTGTACTGAGATAAGTTTATACAACAATGGGAATCACAGAAACTTGGCACAATAGCACAAGCTATACAAGAATGAGTGTAGACTGTGAAAAAGAATAAAGATAGAGGAGAGTGTCACATTCTGTGTAACATAGCTCCCTGCCTGCATAGGGCTCCAGCATGAAGCCAGAGACATATTTTTATATCTCTAATTAAAATCAGAAGATTTTGTGGATAGAAGTCTAGTTTTGTTCATGTGGCAAAGAGGACGGACTCAAGAAGTCTGGCAAGTTGGGAAGATAGCTTATTTTACTAAGCAAGAAACTTTTTTCATTAATTAAGATGTAAAAAGGAAGCTCACGAATGAACAGACAACAGAGGTGATAAAAGGTCTGTAAATCATCACCAAGCATTTTAAATTTTTTGAGTGTTTGATCATTTAATTCAGCTGAGGGTGTTGAAAGAACTGGCTGATGGAATTGAACTACTGTTTTCATTCATATATGAAAAACTATACTATTCAGGAGTTTTCACTAACAACTCAGAAATCATGCTTTATCTATTTTAAAGGAGAACTCAAGAACCTAAAAGCCATTTAATTTCACTTCAGTCCTTAGTAAGATCATGAAGCATGTTGTCTTGCAGTGCATTCACAAATGCATTATGGACAGGAAGGTAATATAGTTTACAAAGCCAAATTTTCTTGACCAAACTGAGTTCCTTCTACTGCTAAATGGTGGGGTAACAGGAGAAGGAGATAGCAGGTGGCCCATCTCAACTTTGAGAAAGTTTTTTCCTACATCAGTTCCATGTGGAAGTTGAGGAAGTATAGGATTCATAAATGGAGATGTAGGGGAGCAAAAATTTGGCTTAACTGTGGTATCTTCATAGGATTATGAGTTCCAACACAGAACATGGGTATTTCTGGATTGACAGATGCGGAAGGAGGGAGATTCTTCAGGGTACCTCAGTGACATGAGGTGCCTATGTGTGTACAACTGAATCAAGATGTAGTTAATCAGCTTAGACTTATAAATGACAAAAGTTAGGTGACATAAGTTCCATTCTTCCTTTCCGTGTTAAACACTCTTTAATAAGAAACAACAAAACCAAAATGAGACAGAAATTGAAAAAAATTTTGATGGCTAAAGCAAGGACTGAAATAACACCCCACATTCTGCACTGTGGATATATTTGCATTTGTTACAATTTTTTCTGGCAAGGCTCAGAACTATAATTTTCAATCGTACTAGAAAGACATAATATCCTATTATTTTATATTTGAAGAGAATTTTTAAAAAAGCATAATACCAGAGGGATGTTAATGAACCAGTTTCAATGAGTCGGAGTCAATTGAATTCTCTGAACAATTTCCAAAGTTCACATTTCTTTATTGGTATTATTTTTTGTGCTGGTGAGGCTCTTTTTGGCTTCTTATTCATAACATGTGTAGATCTATGCTTCTTCCTGGAGCTTGTTATTTCTCATTTTTTAATATATTTACATTTATATATGTTTTTAAAAGGTGTAACAATAACACCTCTATGCTGTGAAAATCCTTGAAACCTGTATGAAGTCCGGGAAACTACCATCCTTATAGCATTACAAGAATAGTGGAATGAGTACACACTTCATGACTAATCTCTTGGCTTTTGGAGACAGAGAATTGAAAAAAAAACAGATGTTCTCCAGAATATCTATACAAACCATGCTCAGTTTTAAAGGTTCCTGAAACTATTTATATGTTCTCTTATGATCCAATATTCTGTTTAATATGATTTTATATTTTCTAGTTTGTTAACTGACAAAGTTAAATGATAGCTCAATGACTCCCTTATTAACTAGAAATAAGTTTTCTATTCCAGAGCTCAAAAATACATGAAGTTGCTGGTTTATCAGAGGAGTAAGGCAACCAGCTGCTCTTAGTTGACATTTACTTATTGATTGTGCCTAATAGTTACAAGTCCCTGTGTACTAAGTGTAAAATACATAAATATGTTTATCCAAGTTTTAATATGCCTCATGCATCAGTATGAATATACAGGTAGAAAAAAATTATCTGCTATCATCTTAGTTTTTAATTCTCACTGGGAAAAATCTCAAATGATTAAAATAAAAACGAGGCTGAAAAAAAACCACCCCAGCAATAGATCTTTAATATCTCTGTCTCAAGTTAGTATTATTTATTCTGAATATCTGTGTAGATCAGAAGAAAACAACTTACTAAGTACTATAATATCACTCTACTGCAAAGCTTGGCCTGCTATAACAACCATCAGAAAATAAAGTCCTTGACTTAGGTGCTCTCAGCTCTTTTGTACTAAGAGCCAACATTACTCATACCTCCACATTAACAGCCAACAGGGTGCCATTTTAGTCACCACCAACAGCTAGTCTGATAGCATCCTGCCACTCTTTATGCTGGGTTCTAAGCATGTTTTAATTATTCATTACTTCAGCAGAGAGAACTCTCCCGCTGTCTGTATCTACAGGCAAGCACAGACACCAGGCTTAGCATCATTTGCTACTGCACCTCTTTCCCTCAAAAGAGATGCTGAATTTTCTGCTTTTTGAATCAATTTATGCTCTTCTTCAGCTTTGTCTTGCATTGAAAAGCCAGTTCCCTGATTTTCTTGGTCTGAAAAGAGACAGGCTGCATTTTCACTTGTTTTAGATGCTTGTGGTGGAGAAATTGCTGTTCATTTCAAAGCTCAGAAGTTTTATTTGATGAAAACTCTGTAATGAAAGAAAAACATGTTAACACCAAATGGAAAACATCTCTCATTAAAAAAAAAATAAAAATCTTTTTTAAAAAATTTCTTTATAACAGTGTTTGAAATTTCCCCGTGAAAATGACCACCATTTTTAACATCCTTTTCTATTTACTTGAATACGCTAATTTGGCCTCTAAAAAACTACCATATTCATAATATATGAATATTGAGCATTTTTTATATGAAAAGTCTTTGCATCTTCTTATGAGGGCTAGTTCTAAAGAAGAGGTGCAAAAACCATATTACCTGAAGTTACAACAGTACCTGAAATCTTGCAGTCCTATGGCTTACAGTATAAACTATAGTGAGAAGTTCTAAAATCTGCTGATCAGCTTCAGTATCGCTTCTCTGTTTCTAAGACAATGTTCTAAGCCTTGCTTCAGTTTGAATTTGTTTCTTTAATGTGGTTGATGAAAATTATATGCAATATTTTAATGCCTTCTGTAATGATGTGTTTTCTCATTGTTGCTGAAAATGTTGACTGATGCACATGAACTATATAAATCTTTCTAAGACCAAATTATATTGATGATTTATAGCCATTCCATAAAAGACAAGAAAACCCCATGATTTTTTGTAGGTAGGTGTAAAAAACCCACTGTTTGTCATTGTGGCCTACTAAATACAAGCTAGGTCTAAACAACAATAACAAAACTCCCACATTTCTATATACTTCCTGAGCTAATAATCCTTACTGTGAGGGGAAGCACATTATTCCATACTGTTGTCTGGGCTGAGAGAGAAAACGCTGCTGATTACATATGACTTGTATAACGAATTTAAGAGTCTGTACTTGGATGTGACTGAGGTACATGTAAAAATTCCTCATGCCCACATGCAAAAAATCAAACATTATAATGATTCATAATCTTGTCTTTCAAATATATCCTTGTTCTTCTCCATAAACAGAAAAAAGCTCTTGATTAATCCATTACCAAATTATTTTGATTGGTTTAGATCTTTCCTAGCTCCCATTTCTATAATGTAAGTTGCTATAAAGTCAAGCAATTATTTCTCCATAATACACGTATTCTCTTTTGTATTTTAAATTGCTTTAATCTTATGTCATCAAAAAGATTTCTTAATATAGCCCTACTTCCTTTTTTACCGGTTAATTAACAGAAATAATAACACTTACTTGAAACTTATTCGAAACCCCTCCTTGATGAATTTCATTGTTAGCATTTCTTTATCCCTGTATTATTTTGTCTTACAGTAGAATTCATTGCTGCTCTTCTAACCAATAGTTTCTTATTGTATATAATTCATAGGGCAGGCACATATCATATACATAAGTTCAAATAGAATAAATCCACTGAATTTTATTCAGCCAGGGGGAAAAAACCAAGCTCCCTCCCTGCCAAAAAACCCTAACAAACCCCTAAAATGAAGGTCAGTCTTTACTATGCAGATGCTGTTTCCTAAAATGTATAATATATTAAGATTTGCCTTTTTGAAAAACTGCAGCTGCACCCCTACATTTGCTATGGCTGCCCTTTTACATGAATCAAGTCACAGATCTCTAGAACATTTTGTTTTCCATGAACAATTTTGCAAGATCCTCTTTGTTTATTCAAAAAAAGTGAAATGCTTTATTTGGAATATTCCTGTAATGCTAGGATAAACAGATTAACAAAATTATTAATATTATTTCATAATATGTATTATCTAAATTATGGTTTTAGTAATGTTTCTGCTTCCAGTATTTAAGAAAAAAATAAATTTCGATACGTCAATATCGAAATCAGAAAATTTCTCTTTTTTGTCCTGGTTCTTTGTCCAAAATTGTCATTCTAAAACTAACCTCATAAATTTTCTCCTAAATTTAAAAATCTTTTTACAACATCTATTTTCACTCCTTTCTTTATGCTTCATCCATCCATGTGCATGCAGATCTACACTTTTCAATTTATTTCCATTTTTCTGAAAATTTGTTCTTCAATACCAGTATTCCAACTGCAACTGCTAGATTAGTGTTTTTTATCTTTTTTGTAACACTCAAGTACTGCTCAAGTAATTTTATATTTTGTGAATGTCCTTCCAAAAAAGTATATATTTGGGGAGTTTATTTGATATGTATATACCTATTGCATTTTTGGAAAAAAACAAAGTACTCAACCAAATCAGACCAAATAAAATACCTAAAAATTCCCCCAAATGTTTAGGAGCAATAGTATGCCTTATTTATTGTAAGAAAGGAGTACACTTAGATTTTACAATACCAAAAAATTCATTTCTGGGAGTCTGCAAAAGCTGAAGCTGTGTTATAGAGACTGTTCTCTTATATACTTTTATGAATAGGCATATCCAGGCATCTAAAGTCACAAGACAGTTTAGAAACCACGGCAGGGAAATTCAAAACTCATAGACACAGGGCACCAGCTACAATCCTAAAGTTATACTACACTTGTATTTTGCAAACGTAGAGGGCAGATTCATCATTGGACTCTTGACTAATCAACAGGCACTCCTGAAAGAAAGTTTTAGGAATTTGAAATGGAGCATGAATAGAAAGAAGAGGAAGAGATGCTGAAGTTGTCTTGATGGGAAGATAGAGTATAAAAACTGTCTGAAAGGCTGAGTTGAGACAGTGACAATCACTGGAACAAAGTCTAGTTGGAGGCCAGTGACTAGCAGTGAACCCAAGGGGTCAATTCTCTTTTATACAGCATTGTCTGTCCAGTCTTGTACAACATCTTTGTTAAAGATCTGGATAATGGGGCAAGCAGCTGGCTGAACAGGATCCAGCATGTGCTCATGCTGCCAAGAAAGCCAGTGGCATGCTGGTTTGTATCAGTAATGGTGTGGTCAGCAGGACCAGAGCAGGGTTTGTTCCCTGTACTCAGCACCGGTGAGGCACACCTCAAATCCTGTGTTTAGTTCTGGGCTCTTCAGGGGAGGCTGTATCACTCTAGAACTCCCTGGAAGGAGGTTGTAGCAAGGTGGGGCTCAGCCTCTTCTGCCAGGTAACAAGTTATAGGACAAGAGGAAATCATTTCAAACTGCACCAGGGGCTGCTCAGACTGGACACCTTGAAGAATTTTTTCACTGAAAGGGTTGTTAAGCATTGGAACAGACTGCCCAGGGCCATGGTGGAAACATTTTCCCTGTAAGTGTTCAAGAAGTCACTGGACAGGACATGGTGAAACATAAAAAGAACTTTGTTTTTAGATCTGGAATTGTTGGCAGTTTTGTGCACTAAAGACTGACCTTAACCAATTGTGCTTTCCTGTTGACTTTCAGCCACTGTACATGGATATAGAAATTCCTTGTTTCTTTGCCTGAATAAATTTAATTACACACTCAGATTCACTCAGTCAATCTCAGTTGAGAATCTCCAAGTGAGAGATACTTACTGACATTCCATCCTTATTATGCATTGCACACTGTTATTGCGAATTAACCAAATCCGTATTCTAAGTGCTTCAGAGGGAAACTTCATCTCTCATGTTGTGAAAATCTTGTTTGTATTTGAGCTTCAGATGGCCCTCTTTAAATTGCTCTAGTGAAACTTAGAGAATGCCCTAAGGAAATTTGTTCTGAATGTTCAAACCAGGCATCAAATTACCACAAAAAGAACCTCCAAAATATCCAAAAATCTTGCAAAATTTCCAACTAAAATCTACAACACTCTTGTTTCTTATAATGTAGAACAGAGATTTATATAAAAATTGATTTCAAACTTAGCAAACATCATTAGTTTAACCAAGTCTAAATGTTACTATTTTTAATATTATAGTTCCAGCTAATTATCTGGTTAAAAAAAGATACAGAGAACATTCAGTGGGACTGGCTTTTGTGTGTATTTAACAGAATAAAGGACAAGAAAAAAATTGAAATTAACCAAATGATTACTTGAGCTGTGACATATGTAGTAATATTCGCCTTGAAGAATGTTGTAATTTTAAATTAATTTGCAATAATTGATTAGTTAAAAAATAAGGAAAATTAAACTGATTGTGGAAAATCACTCAAAACTCTTTTGATTTCTTTAAGCCTAGAGAAGCATAAAATTTCTTCCATCATTTATTTTATATGCTGGTGTACTGCTCCTTGGCAAACAAAACTAATTTTTACCTCAAGAGACATATCCTTAATGACATAACAACAAATTTGTTTTACTTTCTACCTCAGGCCACAAAACAAGATTAAGTTGAAGATTTTTTTTTTATTTACTTCTACCAATAACAGAAACAGGGAAAAACAGGGGGAAAAAACCCATAAAACAAAAAAAAAACCAAAAAAACCAACAACCCAGTTTTGAACAGCAAGCAAGATAGAAAAAGCATCAAGAAAAAAGTGTGGAAGTGCTTAATACAGAAAGAAACAGACCTACTTCAAACTATATGAAAAAGGTATGAGGGTGTTGCATTGCATCCATAGATTAGGTGAGTATGAAAAAGTAATCTATCAGTGTATAACACAGTTAAGCTTCACAGGGAGATAAGGATTCAAGCTGGAGTTCAGGTGGGGTGAAAGAAAGAAAATACACATATAAAAATCACATTAAAGGATGACTTGGTATGGCATTTGTGCTCTGTTCCTCAGGGCTCAATGAAATAATTCACCAAAGCATGCCAAAGGACTTAGAGGAAGTCACTTACAATCACTCCAGTATCTCTAAAAACTCGAGAGAGTAGATGGGGGTCACAGAGGACTAAGAAATTGAATATATTTGTCTATGATTCTTGGCAGGGGATGGAGATTTATTATTTTTCTTATGGACTGTAAGAGTAGATGTGACATATCAAAACCACAGAATGATTGACTCTGTCCCACAAAACATCTCAAAAATAAACTGAGCTCTCATTTGTAGTCACTCAAGGTGGCTGAAAAATGATTCTTCAATAATAGTTATCAATGGTTTGGGGTACAATTATGAAGCATCTTAAACTGAGAAAGGATGTCTCTTGAAGTCAGTTTTTCATTAATAGTATGATAGAAAACAGAGTGTCACTTCTAAAATTTGCTGATGGCATCCAGAAAAAAGAAGGATCTGTTTGTTAAAGAGGCTCAGACTTTAAAATGATCCTGACAAATTTTTGCAGAATCTGTAATGAGGAAGATGAAATTCAACTAGTACAAAATTAAAATGCTTTATTTCTCAAGGGGGACAAATACCAATGGGGAATATCAGGGTAGGCATAGTATACCAGAGGGGAGTTCTAGCAGTAACCATGTATCATGCACAAAATAAATGCCAGAAGTGTGATGCTGCTGCAAAATAAGCAAATCTCATTTGGGATTATAATAATAAGCTTTTTTATTTTAGCGGCATTCTAAGTCTGGAAAACAGACAGAATAAACTTCTCTCCCAGTTAGCTGTGAAAACGATTTATCTCCCAGAATTCATCTCAATTTAGATAGTGAAAGACTGTGAGAAAGAGTTTAAGGACTAAGCCATCTGACCTTGAACTTCTGCTTGATTTTGGTTGAAGTCAAATAAAAACCTAAAGAATAAATCTGAAGCAGATACAACAGTTTCTCTATCGAGGACAACCAGCCACTTTTTAGATGTCTGCCTAGATATAAATTTCACAGTTGAGTGCCAAATTGTCCAGGGAGTAAGCTTTCAATATTTGTCACAAGCGTGGACAACTAGCAACAGTTGTCTGAACTTCTCTTTGTAACTGTTTTGAAAGTGGAACTCAAATTCAAAGGAAAAAAAAAAAGGAAAGAAAAAATCACGTATAGCCAGGGTAGAAAAAGAACCAAACTGGAAAGGGATCTTCTGCTATTTTCTACAAGCATGTCACAGTGGGAAGGCACTTGTGATGAACTGCCAATTACTTTTGAGGTCCCAATACTATAATGTTAGGATCTAAATCATGTGTTTTACTACACTTTTCCAGAGGCTCAAACCCTGCTGTTAGTATTGTGAGCATCTAAGAAACTTGCTTCAGTGGAAAAACTGAACATTGAATTTACTGCAGTAAATTGACTGCTTTAAAAAAAAAACAAAAAAGGTCTTTTTTATATGTGTCTGAGTATTTTACCAGTCTGATTCACCAGATTCACTGTGCCACTCAATGATACATGGCCATACTGCAGTGATTTCACTGTAGGTAGCCAGCATTTTCCTGATTAACCAGATCATGCATTATAAATAAGGATGTACTTTGAAATTATACATAATTGGACTCATTTCTCGATAGACATGATTTATATGCTAAGACTAGGACACCACTACAGAAAATACCATGGAAGATTTTTAGACTGTTTCCCACAAAGAAGGTGGGATAATAGCAGAAATATACAAAATATACAGAAAATATCTAAGGCAAACCAGCTTCCTCCTGTTCTCAGAATCTGATTTGTAAGTAGGGACAGAACAGAGATCACAAATCAGATGGGAGAACATATCTGCTGGTAAGATCTTATTCATTATGACCACTGCTACATTCTTTATGGAAAAAGCAAAATCATATTAACTTTAATAAAACCATGTACACTAAAAAAGTTATTCAGAATTATTATTTAATCTCCTAAACAAATCATCTTGTTCCATAAATCTGCTGTATTGTTTTTATATAAAGGGCATAAAATATATTCATCACATTACACCCAAAGCCATATCATATCTGACAAATGTGTAAATACATATAGTAAGGAGAATACAGTACGTCAAAGTAATTTAAGAAATCCACAGTTTTAAACTTCCTTTATGCAGAAATCTGTGAATCACAGTTTATGGTGGAAGATAAAATTAATTTTTCTATAAAAAGAAAGAAGGACCAACATTGTTAATATTTTCTTGAGCAATAAGTCATATGTTTCTTTTATTTTCTAGCTGAATTAGAAATGTATAATCAAAACAGACACTGTTGGCATTCAAGGTCTTGCTCTAAACCACCAGTCCTGCATATTTTGTTATCAGTTTGCATAGAGCTCACATTTGACCTTGGCTAAGAACTAACATACAGAATATGCACTGTTAATTTTTAAAAGTCATTAAAGAACCATCAGAAAATTTGGCTTTGACACTTCCTGGATCTTAATTGAATTAAATCAAAATAATATAGAATAACTCATATTTGTTTGATTTGTTTTAATGAATTTTAGGTCTGCTCTGTTCACATGATTTTGGAAAGAAAGATGAAAAAATTTGGCTAGCTCGAAGTATGTTGTGCTTCCAAAACAAAAAAAAACAAAAACAAAAAAACAAAAAAAAAAACCAACAAAAAACAAAACAAACAAACAAACAAAAAAACCCAAACCACACAACAAAAACAAAAAAACAAAAAAACAAAAGAAAACAAAAAAACAAAAGAAAAAAAAACAAAAAACAAAACCAAAAAAAAAACCCAAAAACAAACAAACAAACAAACAAAAAAAACCCAATAAAAATAGTGCAAACATATTTTTCTCCTTTTTTCAATATAACTTTAAGACAAGATTCCTCCAAACAGAATGTATACGATTTAGAAGTACCAAGTTGGCTAATTAAGCAACAAATACTGCATCAAAAGGTGAGATTCAGCTGATTTTTTTTTTTCTGACATCTGTGATATATACAGTTGAGGAGTCTATACTTTAGACTCAGTACTCAGGAAAGAGACATTTCAGGGTCAAAGTCGTGTCCATGCTCAGAACGAGATGAATCATGATTTGGACTGAATTGTCAATATTAACTTTGATCTTACTATAAAACTTGAGTTGTTGTCTCAAATATGAACAGCTGATGTTAGTTGAATCACACAGTATTATTGAAGTAATGATTTGTCTTGGTGTATCTTGCAATCACAGCTTATGATGGATCACCAAAGAAACATAAGGGAATCCACTAGAGGGAAATGTAAGTTTAGGACTACATCAAATATTCTATTTTGGTATGAGAAATATAAGAGACAGTATATAAAGAAAGATGAGAATCCATGTAAAATTCTGTGCATTCACACCAGGAAATATGTAGAGTATGTGAAGGGAAGAATAGCCAAAGTGGACAGGAACACAGGCATTTAAATTTACTAAGTTTGGTTTATAAGTTTTTTCATCTGTAATATTAAATTAGAAATTAAAGGAATGTTTCTAATTTCTGAAATGTTGGTAAATTCTCAGCCCAGTAGTGTAATGACTGACAAAAAGTCATTTTAAGCCTGGACTGACCACTTGATGAGAAAAATATTATCTCATGGGCATGCCGATATTGATTTTCTTTTAATAACAGCAATACTAATGTCCAAATGCATGTATTTAATGATCTATATTGAACATAAATTCTAATAGCAGTATTTTGATTGTGAAAAAGGGTAACTGTGTCTAGAAATACATCATGTTGTCTTTAGAGGGGCTTTTGTATAAAATCTACCTCTCCTATTTTATCTGATCTTTTTCTTTAAGTATCATTGTTTATATTACATAAGAATATTTGCTTTAGTATGAATATCAGTGTTTGCTGCTAATTGTTTAAAATTCAATTGTTTTAAAATAAATATATTAACTATAGAATTTTAACAGAATCCCATAGTTTTGCTTATTCAGAAATAAGCTTATTCCAGAACCATTTGAAGTGCAAACATATCTGTCATTTGTCTTAGCTTTGTCATTCTAAACCCATTAAGAAGCAAAGTAGCCAATAGTAAGCTGTAGATATGTTTTACAGATAAATCTTATCAGTCCTTACAAAATACCTTGTAATCTTATTCACTTATGTCACTTCCATTTATTACCTGAAATTACTTTTTCTACTGCAACTCCATCTTAATACATTTTTTGTTTTCTCCTCCCTTGATTGATCATGGCTAATAAGAATTTCTAACAATCTTTACTTCACTAATCTAACTCTTCCTTAAACTCATGTATTATTTTGATAGTTAATCTTCCTTCTAATCCTTTCCTTACAATTTCAGATCTTCTCTCTCCTGTCTCTTCTGCAATTGTGATTGATTGTGCTTTATCAGGGGAGTATTCTCATATTTTTTTCTGCCCCTTTGAGTTTCTAATGCAGTCCAACTTTCAAAAACTTTTCAAACTCATGGATGCCATTATCAGTTTAATAGCTATTTTGATTTTTCAAAGATTAAGATATAGCTCTAAATCTAAATATGTTCTTGATTTCTTTAACAATTTCATATCTCATCCTGCCTCTCATATTTTTTCTCTATTACATAACTGAATGTGACCCAAAAGGTTTCCTTAGAGAAGAATAAATTAATGAGAGTCAATGGAATTGAAACAATATGATAAGAAAATAAAGCATATATGAAGATAAAAATAAGTTCAGAAATTGTTTGCTATGCCTATATTTATTGCATTAGTATATGAACAATATTTACAATATGAAAGACTGCAAATATTGTTGTGAATTATTTAATGTTCACTTCTGCTGTTCGCTTTTTACACTGGCTAAATAAGCTTCATATTATTGGACAGGAACTTGTGTTTAATTAGTCACAGAACCATAGAATTCCTTGTCAGAGGAAGTGTTCAAGGTCAGGTTGGATGGGGCTTTAAGCAGTCTGATCTAGTCAAAGATGTCTCCACTCAAGGCAGGGAGGATGATCTGGTATCTGACATTTAAAGGTTCCCTCCAACCCAAACCATTCCTTGCTTCTAAGATTCTAAAATGTTGAACAGTATTTTCCCTAGTTCAGACCCCTGAAGGAAATCACCTGTTATTGGTTTTCCCTTGGACACTGAGCAAGGTAAAAGGATTATAACTTTCGGACACAGGCCATGTTTGGTGTCTGTAATCACTTCCCTATCTTCTGTATGTCTCACTATACATTACTCAACAATCTGTTCCATGATCTTCCTAGTCACAAGGTGAAGCTGACTTTTGGTAGTTCCAATGATCCTCCTTTTTCCTTTTTTAAAAAATTATTTTGATGTTTTCCTTTTTGCAGTTGCCTGGGACTTTGTGTTACTGACATTACTTTTTAAACATTAATGTAAATATAATTATGGTTTTATTTAATGAGGATTATGACAACAAGAAGGTTGAGTCCACTTTTGAACAAATGTCAAAAAAAGATTGTATCGCATAAGAAAATTTAAAAAAATATATATGCATGTTATTGAGATTATAATAAGTTCTTGTTAGTGCTACTGATAGAGAATAGTTGAGAAAAGGAAGTGAGTTTAAACATAAAGCCAAGCCCAGATGCAATACTGGTTAAGTGCAATTAACTAACACATGCACTGATCTTCTGGAAAGTAAGGTGTACATTTGAGAGAAAATCTAGCATTAACCATGAAATTATACTGTGGGAGAGGGACTTCTAGTTATATGTCATAAAAATATTTTTAAAAGAGTGAAAAATACCATTCAACTTCAGTTTACTGCAATAGTAATCAAACCTATATCCTAATATCTAGATTGTTTTACTTTTACCTATGAAAACTGCAAGCAAAAGTAACTCAGGCTGAATATAATTGTTGCCATAGTAGTTGAAATACAGAAGGTATTTACACGTAGGAGTCATTTTCTTTGGAAGAATGGGATTGATTCTGATCATTCATTTGAAGACTTTGGGGGTAACTACTGCTGTGCAAGGGAGGGAAGAGACACCACCCCAAACACACACATCCAGTTTAGTATTCATGTTCAGACTTTCTTGGTTTTGATTTCTGTATTCATATTGTTTTGCCTATTCTATCTAAAAAATCCATTGCAGTTTCCTGTAATGGCTTTGTTATCTTTAAATAGTCAAATTATCATTCTAATCTTCAGTGTATAATGTAAGTAGTTGAGCTTGGAAGCTGATTAATGCATTTCCATATAAATCAGGAAACCTTTCAAATAAGTAGGTATTAAATCTACATTTCTGTAATCATAAGACTAGTAAAGCATGGAACCAGTGCTCACTAACAGTTTATGTATTATCTTTATTTGATAATCCCCAAAAGGAGCATCTCAAAAATCATGTGGTGGAGAATCTAACTGTTGGGAAAATGACAGCAAACATGTAGGAAATCAGACAGAGGAACCCCTATGAATCTAAGAGTTGTTATTCTGGAAGACACCTTTAACAAGCTGGCTTTTGAGTAATACTGAGTAAAACTTCTGTATTCATAATGCTCATTTCTCTTTTTTGTCAGTGGATTTGGATTATACATCAGAAAAGTGGCTATCCAACATTCAGCATATTGTAATGATTTTTTAAAAGAAAACCTAGGGCAAATTTTATTTATTTGTTTCATTTTATTTGAATACACTGAAAAGTGTTAAAATTTTCATAATTTGTTGTCTTTTTCACTTTACACCGTTAATTTACCATTTTTTTCTTTTGTTCTTGTCCCTCAACGTTTGTGTTGGTCATTTTTAGACACTAATCCCTAATTAGTAATTATAAAATAATATAACGCAAATAGCAATTTGAATTGCTTTCGAACACCAAATATTCATTGCCACAATGAGGATGTATAACACTTCTGCATTACCAGAAGATAAAATGGTTATTTGCTAGGGCAACTTTTAGCTCCTGGTTTCTATTATCACCATCAGAAAAAAACCTACGGGCTGGTACTACATGCCACAGAACAAAAAGGACACCATGTTGCAGTGGTGGAATAGATAACACATGTCAGCTGTGGGAAGTGCAGTGATTTACTCTAATAGAAACATTTGAAGTTGCTCTGAGTCATTTATCAGTGCACAACAGCTTATTTCATTAGCATTTTCATATTTTCTTATGCTTTTAAAATCAGTCTGAGCAAACAGTCTAAAGATCATGCGTAATTTACTCTTGTGCATTTTGTGGGATGTATTTTTAGGGAGAAAAAAACAGGATGAATACTCTGTTGAGCTATGCGTTGACTCACATGAAAAGTCAATGTCAATGTTTTAACTATATTGTGGGGTATCTATTTGAAATTATAGTTTTCTACAAATTGCATTTTGGTGAACCTGGAACAAAAATTGGAGGCCACTGAAAAATCATAACTGTGGCATTATAACAAAATGTTTAAGGTTTGATAAGAAAAGTGGAGGTGTGCTGATTGTTCATCACACAGCTGAAGTTCTCTTTGAAGGAACAGAAGATAGAGCTTCCATTATGCAAAAACCCCCAACCTAAAACCCATTAGTATTTGTAGAGCAGAAAATAATCCAAAACAAAGCAGCTTTTAAGCTAAAGAATCTTCATATATTTTTGCTAAGGAGAAATTTGCATTTTTTTAATACAGTAAGTTACAGTTAAGAATTAAGTTATGCCGATTTGTGTCTGGTTCACTTTTCTTTTGGACATTATTATTAATTATTATTATTATTATTATTATTATTATTATTCAATACAGTATGCTGTGCTCAGATTATCATTGTTTATGTCAAACATGTTCTAGCATAAGCAAACTTCTTCCAGTATTCTGGACTCTAACATCACCTGCCTCTTGTTTCATCCTACTCTTTCAGTCTGATTTCACTATAATCTCTATTACTAATTCTGCAGTAATTAGATCTGTGTTTTAGTTTTATAGTGAACTGCAAATAAATTCCCCAATATAAGAGAGCCTGAAGTAATTAGTGAAGTTAATATTTGGAACCTTCAGGTCAGAAATCCCACTTTTATATCTTTTAAATCAAGCCTAACATCCACTGGCAAATGGATTTTACTTAACTTAGCTGTTATACACAATAAAATAAGGTGTATCTTGTACTTGCTTTTTATTTTATTTAGAGGGGCAGAGGAAGTTCTTCACAGATTCAACAACAGGCAACAAAATTGCAATTATATGTTAAAATCTACCCTTTCTGTTTCTTTAGCATACTGGGTTTGGTTGGGATAGAGTTAATTTTCTTCACATATATGTAGTTCTCCTTCCAATCTGTTCTGAAAAAGCGCCTTGATAACAGACATGTTTTTGTTATTGCTGAGAGGTGCTTACACAGGGTCAAGACCTGTTCTGCCTCTCATTCCACATGACCAGCGAGGAGGCTGGGGTTGCTGAAGAAGCTGGGAGAGGGCACAGCTGGGACAGCTGACCCCAACTGACTAAATTGATATCCCATACCATATGGTGACACACTCAGCATATAAATCTGGGGGAAAGAAGAAGGAACAGGAGACCTTCTGAGTTATGTTATTTCTCTTCCCAAATCACCATTATGTGTGGCAGAACCCTGTTCTGGAGATGGCTGAGCACCTGCCCGCCCATAGGAAGCAGTGAGTTAATTCCTTGTTTTGTTTCTCGTTTTTTCTTTATGTACCACACTGTCTTTATTGCAACCCAAGAGTTGTTTCTCATGGTTGTCCTTTTGACTATTCCCCTCATACCGCTGGACTGGGGGGAAAGTGGCTGCATGGGGCTGTACTGCCTACTGAGATTAAACTACGACATCTAGTCATGGCATTTGGCCAACCCTTAATCCAAACAGCCTGAAAATAAAAGGCATGTAAACCACTACATTTGCCCTGAAAAGTCACGAAATCAATTCAGGAGATCAATTTAGTTTTGATCCTGAAGAAATATCAACACAAATGACTTCTTAATGACAATCTGTTATTAAGGTTATAAGGTTTCCAAAAAAGAACATCTTGAGAGAAAATAAACTGTTCTTCCCTGCGAATCAAATTTTTTAGTATGAATAGTAGCATAGCATACTGGTTTTGCCACATTGAGAACTTGTGTAACAATAGGATAACCTCTACTCAAAGTCTGAATTCACAATTCTGGCTTTTGAAGTATTCTAACAGATAAGTTCTTTTAAGTTGCCACTGCTTGTAAATTTGTTTACTGTGACTGAGAGACCGTTTGCAATTTTGTCTTTATAAGTGCTGGAATTGATTTTTGTCCCTTTTAAGATTTTACTATGAAAATCCATAATGTGTCCTTGACCCTAAAGTGCACCTGCAGCAACAGCAAACAACATAAGATACAAATTTGTTTGTGATCAAACACATCGAGGTGAGCAAAATCTGATAAAATTATTCTTCCAATGCCACACATATACTGCTTTTCCTGAATAATATGCAGTAGAAAGGCACAACTATGTTTATTATGCACAATACATCAGACTCTACTTGGTAAAATAAAACATTGCCTTGTGTTAGTTTCTAATAGCCCAATTATAATTACATTTCAGAAAATAATATTGTCTTTTTGTTAAATATGCATTGCAGGTACTCTCAATATTCATACCTTGTCCAAGTCTCCTAAAAGTAGTATGCCATGTCCTGAAATAAACTGACAATACATTCACCCCTAGTGTCTGAATCAAATATTTATATGGTAATTACATTCATATTGCAAATAACAGTAGAGCATTAAAACCCTCCAATATATCTGAGGTACAGAATCTATGCCCTTTCTTTCAGGAAACATGAAAGTGAAATCCCTCTAATGAAGCAATAAACTAGATTGTGAAATTCATTTGTTATCTTTTTTGATTCGTTTATTACTACCAGTTGGAATTTAATACTGTGTAAAATCTGTCCCACCAGTTTCCTTAAACACACTTCCTGGTGGTGAAAAACGTTTTCTTTCCTGCTGTTACTTTATAACAGGGAAGTATTATATTAATTTAAGAAAAAATCCTTTCATTCTCTCTATTACATTGATCACATACAAACCCAAATCTGTGGAAGAAGCAATGTCCCTTACCTCAAAAGCAATTCACTGTTACAATGGGAAATTAAATGAAGAGCAAGTAGAAAAGCTCCAGTTGTTCAAGCAGAATTCTGTGTTGCACCTCACAATGCACGTCATTTGGTCATTTGGATTAAGGCAATTAATTTTTTTGTTGTTTTTCACACCTGACAAATCAATCAGACAATGGTGTAATCAGTAACAACAAAGGTTTAATGGAACTCACAGTAAACAAGACTTAATTATTGCACTCTCCCTATAGGGGGTGCATTCTAGGCAACTAGACTATAAGGCACATTAATTTTGCCTCTTTTTATTTTTTGTGTTCCCGTAGAGATTTCTATAGCAACTGAATTAAATTATAACAGCTACAGACTTTTATAAATTAATAATGCTGCAAAATTGGTTTGTCTGGATATAGAACAGCTTTTCTCTATACCCAGAGAATGTTGAAATAGAAGTAGTAGAGATACAGAGACAGCATAAATTTAAAGCACATGAAAAAGCTACTGCATTTGTTTTTCAAACTAGTTCGGAAGAAAAAGCTACATAAGCATTTTTACAATTGTCCTGATATTCTCTGCAAAAGGGTTGTACTGTTCTTTTAAAATACAGCATTCTGAGTTGTGTAAGTATAGTAAAGCATGAGCTTGTTTCTAGTCATGCTCCTTCTGCTATGAAAATTTTATTGTATGTACACATGACTGAAAGGTGTCTATAGAGCAAAAAAAGCTACCTATTACAATCTGATCCACATCCTGTGAGAGTTTAAGTGCACCATGTAAATCCCTGTAGACTGATAAAATTCAAAGGTGGTATGCCTACTATAACTCTTTTAAAGCTATGCCTCCCATTACACCTGTAGGTGTGGATATCATGATGTGGTTTTGATGTGACTGCTGTAAGGGCTGGTGTAGCAAAAGTTCTTATGAGGGACTCAGATGAGTAAACTCTATTTTAAGAGTAAATCTTCAAACATAAATTTTCTTACTGAAGTACCTCAAAATATAAGAATGACAGCTAAAGTACCTTCCCTGAAGTTGTTTAGAGGCTTATGATTCTGATTATGAGAAAGCTAAAAACAGTTTGCTATCAATATTTCAGTGTAAGCAACTGTGTCTCCTGCCTGTTCACAATCAGAACAAAATCAGTTTTCTATAGGGAAATTTTAAAGAGGACTTAAACAATAATTTGATAGCTGAAATCAGGATGACTTCAAAAAACGACAGCTCAGTTTGGTGTCTTGAAAACAGATTTTTTTGTCTACTGTCTTTTAAAGTGAGATATAAGAATTTAATATAAATAGCAGTGAGGATGTAGTAGAAGTAGATACTGTAAGACAGGTATGTGATTCAGTGTTTTGGAAAAAAAGAGACTAGAGTGCTATCAGTGTTGTAAATATTAGATGAAATGAATACTGGCTCACCACTGGTTTCAAAATTTGGGTTATTCATAGATAATGACTACATGTGCATAACAGGAATTTATTTCAGTCCTGATTCTTGTCTTTTGCTAGTATCAGTTATACACAAAAAAAACCCAAACAAAAACAAAAAACCCAAACCCCTCCCCCCCAAAAAAAAAACAAAAAAAAAAACCCATACAATTTTTCGTAATTAAAATGGAAAAGAGCAATGAAAGAGGGACAAACTGGAATGAAAAACCAATAGTGAATACTAATTATTGAGGCCAACTGTGAAGTCATATTTTCATATTGAGAATACAGTCTGATGAGTATTGTGGCAATCTGTCTAAAGTACTTCAAAAATTTCAGAACAGAGAATAGCATGCAAAAGTAAAGTTACAGTAACAACTGATCACACTGTCATTTTTAAACCTGAAACTCTGCTTAAGCTATACTGATCTGGAATAAAAGATTCTACACCAAGTATCCTGTCATTTCAGACTAACAGGTTGAGGTACAATGTCTTGTGACTGGATACTGACAAAACATTAATTTATATTAGAAATGTGGAATTTAATTTTAATGGTGATTATAGTAATGTGCTGTACTTGCAAGCTGTGGTGGAGAATTCATCAGGAAAAACGTGTGCTCTACTGAAGAAGTTTATCTAGTCCAGAATCAAGTAATTCAAGGAATTAATCTATGACCTGTGTTATGCTGAAGTCAGGCTAGTGCCTCCTTAAAGTTTTGTAATCTGTGTATCTGTTTATTATGACAAATGGTCAAACCACAGACTATAACAGTACTTCTGGATAATGAGGATGATAGAATCCTGGCTGCAAATGGTAAAGTTTAATTTCTTGCCAATCCCATAATTTTCAAGCAAGAAATAATTACTCAGGCTTCCTGAGAGAGATTAATCTCATTCAGATTGGCAGCTGTCATGGAGTAACCCGAATTTGCAGGTAAGTACCACCCAACTGCTCACTCTGCTTCCCCCATCACCCTGGGAAGAGCAGGAGAAGAGGAAAGAAATAATGAAGCAAGAACAACTGTAGGTCAAGATTAAAAAAAAAAAGTTAATTAAGTGAAGGATAAATGGAAAAAGATAGAAGAAAACAAAATGATACAAAGTGATGCAAAGGCAATAGGCAGTCAGAATGAATTGCTTCTCCCTAGTTTTGTTGAAAATTACATGCACATGGAATATTTTTTGCTCAGTTCATGTCATCTGTCCGGTTGTGTCCCCTCCCAGTTATTGTGCTCCCCCAATTTATTCACTAACGGATAAAGTGAGAAGCAGAGAAGGCCCTGATGCATGAAGATGGTATTCAGTAAATGCTAGAATACTTGTGTTTTACCAATTTGTTTGGTCAAAAATATAAATGTCACCAATGGCACCACATATAATGCTACAAAGCAAATTTTCTCTGTTATAACCTGTACAACAGATAAGAGAACTGGGGGTTTTATTTATTTCCATGAACAGTATGCAGTCCCATCAATCAATTTGTGCACATAAACTTTGCAATTTCAAACCCAAACTATTTTTTTTTGTATTTCAGGTAGAATGTCTCACAAAGCCTATATTACATTAACTCTCATGCACATACTTCAGCACTATTACTGTGATTTTTCTCTGATTTCATTTAGGCTTCAGGAGTCTTTAAAGAGAGTTATTACATGTTCAATATAGCAACAGAAGGCATAAATAGAGAAGCTGAAATAATAATTTAGATATCTATACTTGCTTAGCTGTTCATGTTTCTAGAGTTTTGACTGTATTTCTTTTGACTATTAGGCAGCTGACATTCATTTAGATGCTACCTTCAAACAACTAAAAGCACTTGTCTCTCGTTTGGAATTCAATTCACTTCCTCAATCATTACTGAAATATCTTCAGTGCTGACAACATCGTCATTTATTCCATCGCTTTCCAAATTTCAATTTAGCATATAAAACTTTGGAAGCAATTAACTTCGTATAACCTCTCTGGTACAGTTTTCAGTTCATTTTTAGAATTATTGTCTGTTTTTCATTCTATTGCTTGATTTGTATTACTGTACTGTTAAAGTCTCATTGTTTCTTCTGATACTGTTCACCTTGCTGCTCCCCACATCCAGATATTAAGACTCTGGATTACCTTTCACCAGGTAGCACTGTTAGCCTAAATTCAAGCTCTTTATCAGATATATGGCCAGCAAGCACAAAAAATGAGGTGGTAAGACATTGATCAATATATAAGCCTTACTGGCAATTGATTTTCCCGATTCCTCAGGAAGATTAGACCCTGTTTGAAATACTGCACAAAAATTTAATCGGAAAAGCTGCTTCACCATTTGGATATCCTTGCTTTTTAAGCAGTTTTGTACCTTAATAGTGAACTAAACTTGCTCATCAAAATGGATGTAATCCGTGCAATTTTCATGGGAGAATTTGGACATAAAATTTCAGAATATATTGAGAAACCTGTTACAACGTCATAAACACTTTCCTTAAGACCAGACTTCAGTACCACTAAGATGATTAAATAGCAGAAGCATTTCATATAAGGGGAGAAAAAAATGTGGTTATTCAGGCTGGAGAAGAGAAGGCTCCAGGGGATCTTATCAGTGTGCAAAAAATTGATGATTGAAAAAGACCCAACCGGACCCTTCCCACTGGCAATCACTAACAGGACATGACACAACTTGTGTACACTGGAAAAATCATAAATATAGGGAGCTGGAGACTGGCCCTGCTGTGGCACCTCTGGGGCATGGTCTGATGGCCCTGGGTGCTAAAATTGTATCCTGAGACATGGGCAGGTTGGGGGAGGCCCCTAGACATCAAAGACCTTTCATGCACTCAGGTGCACTAGTAAATGTAATGGGATCCACGGGATCCAAGACAGCTGGTTTAAAAAATGATAATTTATTTTAGACAAATTTTTCTTAATGTCTATAATTTTAGCTTACTCTTACCTAAATTTAACCTAGTCATTCAACTTTCAACAGCTTTTGTTCTAATCTCAAAACTGTATAGTAAATACATTTTCTTTTGGTTGGACTGTCTCCACTATGTAAAAATATGAGTAAACTCTTCATCGGTATTAAAGGCTTGTCTGTACTTAGAATTCAGTATTATAATGATGTCCCTTGACTTGCAAAGTTTAGATTAATTTTTTGGCTTAATATTCTGTCTGTACTCCTAGTTTGTCTTAGAGGTCTCAATAAGTAGAAACGTTTTCTTGGCTGTAGAATTACACTTACATGTACCTCTGATACAAAAGATAGTTTGTTTAAAGCTAGTTTAGAGGTCTTTAACTGGTGCTCAATTATTACAATTAGACATACAGACACTGTGAAACAAGGCCACAATAACACATTTAGAATTAAATCCTAACTCTTGGAAAGAGGGAATGTGGAGTCAGGCCCTTGAGGTTAGCTCCTCTGTCCCATGGACTGTGAAATAGATGATGTTTACTCCTCCGCTGGCAACTCTCATTTTGAAGAGCTCCTTTCATGTGTTGTTGCTCAGATACCCAAAAGAAACAATCTCTACGTTTAAAATACTGTTGCAAGTAAGCAAAATGAAAAAATAAAAAAAACCAAACCATCATTTCCACAGAGTAAAATCTTTCCCCACTCTTCCAAGATCTCTTCTGCTGCTGAAGTGAGAAGTCACTAAATTATCCCACCATTTTCATAAATACATTAATTAAATGCTAAACCAAATCCATAGATAGTTATTTTTTTTAAGTTAAATTTTTTTAAAAATGACTCCAGGAGGAAGGATATTCTTTATATAGTTATGGCTAATACAATACCACAATGCCACAAGTCAGTTTTCAAGTCTTTGTGTCCTACTTGGCTCAGAGGCAAGGCTAGCATTAATCTCGAAATCAGCTAATACATACTTGACACTTTAAAAACGGGTGGGGGGAACCCACCTTTTCTGATTCTAATACTACTTCTATTGTATTTTTTATATTATATCATTATCACTACTGTATATATTATATTTATAATCAATGTCACACACAGATCTCATTTTAATTAATTTTAATATTAATATAAATATTATTGCAGAAGCCTCTTCCTTTGATACTTTCCAGTAACAAAGTTTTAAAAAGTTTTCGAATTCTGTAGCTGAATGAGGAATATTATCTGATATGGTTATTTAAGACTTGAAATTTAATAGCATAAAGAAATGCTCTCTTGAGGTATTTCAACTAGATGATTGCAGATAGTCCTTCACTGAAAAATGTAAGTAATGCAACAGGGGTATTTTTGTCATAATATAATCATATCCCTAAGGCTGTAAAAGATACGAGATTTTGCAGAATATCTATAATTCCCAAGGGGAGTGATTATCTCCTGACAACTACCCACTAGATTCGCCTTGCTGCTTTTATAAGAAGTCTGCATTGTGTGAGATAATGCAGCTTAATTTCCTAAAAGATAAAGTCAGTTTGACAGCAGTTTCAGCATGTTTCACATGAAATAATCTGTCATTATGAAATAATGTAACATTAAGAATGTTCTCTAGCTATTGAGAGTCCTCCCCCAGTTCAGCGATCCAGTTCAAATCCAAGGATATTGGAAACTTGCAATAATAATTGGGAAATATTATGGAAATTTCACTGTCTATAGAAAATTATAATATTTTTTGTGGTAGTTCGCTTGGCTTTGGTTTTGCTGTTTTTTTTCCCCAGAGTATTGTAACAAGTAGAGTTCAATACTGTGCTTGCAAGAGTACAGATGAAACTGGGCTACCTTTAATCTAGCTTTTTGAGTAACTATAGTGAGTAATAGCTTTTAACTTAGTAATGCCAAATTCAATTTGTTTCCTTGTCTGATTTTGAAATCCTTTCCAAAAAGTCACTTGTAGTAAGCTGCTGATATACAGTCAGTGTCCCAATGTCCTAGTGACTGTGCATTATGGCATATTCAGTTTAAAACAAGCAGGAGAACAAAGGATGACATATTAGCATAAGTGACATATTAAAAGTTAGATATTAACTAAATATCTAAACTCATCCCTTCAACACTGACAGGAAAAAATGTCTCCAGATAGAAAATCTTATTATCCCTCATCTCAAATTTAGTAAATTTTTTATTGCTTTTCCCCCCAATATATAAATTAATCTTTTAAGAAACATATTTTTGTTATAATCATCTGTCTTTACATTCTAAATATTGCAAATCTCCATTGAAGTTATGATTTGCTGTTAGTATAAATATTCCAAAAAGTAACAAATGGTAGAACATGTTATCATCAGCTCCTCCTACACACTGATGAAATAAGAGGTCATTCTAATACCTAGTATCACGGTGGTATACTTAATTGAGCAATGTATGTGTTGGAAAAATCCAAAGAAAAAAACAACCCCACCCACCTGCTTAATCACACCCAGAAGACAAGATAACAAAAATAGCAAAAAGGATCTCAAATTCACAAAATTCTATTTAATTAAATTTAATTAAGACCATTAAATTTAAATGACAAAGAATCTACTTCTTCTTTCCAAATTGGCACTTTCAAAAGAAATACTCATAAGAATAGTGGTTCCAAAAATAAGTAACAAAGGATTTGCTAACAGATGTAAGTTTGTGTCTTTTTGTGTCTTTATGCTGAATATTTTAGTCACAATCACTAAACATGAAAATGGATTAATTCCTATTCATACTACACATTATTTTAATTGGCTCAACAGGCTGAACTGGGTTGGATATCAATATTAGAAATTACTTTGAACAATGTTAGTTGGAATTGGGAAGGACTAGTAGGAAATTGTATTATTGGAAAGCTAGAGTGACAGAAAAATGTTAAATAAATAAGAATACTTGTTAACTCTTAAAAATGCATTTCCTTGGCTAGCTTCATGCTTTTTGGCTCTTTTCCATAGATGTTAATAGTAATTGAGTTTTACATACACAAATTATCAGAGAATATAAATTCGTCTCATGTGCAAGTAATATTGTTAGAAATAAATTTTCTTTTTGTTTACTCAGAGAATACAAACAATAGCTTATAACTTACTTGAACAAGCAGATCTTAAAATGAAAAACCAAATAGCTAGGAAAAGGAGCATAAAATGATACAAAGAATGGGTGGTGGGAAAAGAAGCAATGATATCTTTAGAGTAAATTTGAGCAAATGGGATAGAAGGCTACACCATGACGTCCTTGTCTTAGTCTTAAAAAAGGAGAAAATCGAAATGTAGAAAACTAGCTCCTAAAAAGTGTAGATACAAATGGTCCATTTAATTATGAACATTAAATTTACCTTTCTCTTGGAAAAGGTCAGAATTGTTCATCCCTAGCATTTAGTCCTATGGGCTTATACGAAGATATAATTTTAGATAACTGAGCTTATTAAGTTATTTTATCAGCCTTGAGAAACAACAGGTTGAGAAAAAAAGCCTAGATGGTTTTAGTATCCAAGATGATACTGGAAACTTAATGGACTCATGGACTACGCATTTTATATAGCATACAATGCAGAGTCTTTTATGTATGTGCAGTAAATCCAACAAACCAGATTTTCTTCCACACATGCAGATAAACCATGCAAGTCATATGCATTTGAATTGGTATAGAAACATTTTAAACACTGTAAATTCACTTTCAGGCCCCGTTTCAAACCAAATCCCACATATATTCACCTCAGCACAAGACATGTACCTGGAAGACATAATGTAGAAATGCTGGGAAAAATTGATAGGACTCAAGATTGTGCTGTCTGAAACTGAAAATTTTGTGCTTCATGGAACTTTGTAACAAGAAACCACCAGTATTTCTGGGAATGCTAAGACTCTTGAGTAAACCAAAGTCTTATTTAGCTTGATTCCTAGTTAAAAACAGTGGATCTCGAAGGAGCTGAATTTCTTCCATGCTTTCTAGAAAAATAAAACTATCTGCAAGAATGATAAGAGTATTTTTAAACTTTTTTTTTAAATCTTATTAAACTAAAGTTTCTCAAAGATATATCCCTAGCCATGAAAAAGTAAAGGGATTTTAAGCAATTTGTAATTCAGATCAAGTAGGAACTACCTTCAATCCCTATAGTATCCTGGCTAATTAATGAAGTATTTATTTTACTTCTTTTTTCTTCCAAGTATTTGACATTGTTTGACAGTATTCTTTATATGGACTTATTTCTCCAAACAATATCCCTTCTCTGAAGCATAATTATGCCTTTGTTACGTAGCACTATACATGCCCAGACAGAAACAATAGTTCACAGTTCCAAATTCTAGTGATTTACATCCTGTAGTCCCGAAATAAGGGTTTGCAGTTTGGCAATTTAATAATGTGAGCATATCACAAGTGAAAAAAACAAAACAAAACAAAACATAAAAAGTAAATAGTAAATATTTTGGTAACATGAATGACATTGAAAGAGTGATTTTAGAGAAGAAATTTGGACTTATGGGCTGGAAGGGGAGATGCTCACCTCTCTTCAACATAGGTCAGCTGTACTTTGAATTCATAGATAGTATGGAGGATTTTACTCAATGTATATTGTTATATAAGTTATGAAAAAACTACTTATCCTAGCATTTTGTCAGAATTTATTTTAAAATGTCAAGTCACACTTTCGTAATTAAAGGCATCAATAGTATTTTGAATTGTTTCTAAGACATCCTTGAAGGCTTACTGTTTAGAAGTATGAAAGAAAGTTTAATATTAAGACAAGTCAAATCACCAGACAGAAATCAATTACTGGAGAGCATAACATGACTCTGAAGCTCTTGTTTTGTATTAGGTTTTCAATGATAAAATTTTGCCATGGAAACTTTTTATATTTTGATAAAGTTGAGAAATTGATGTATTCTGTTTGCTAGAGGGATACTAACCTTGGCACTTATAATGTGGAAGAAATTTGAATATATATCATCATAAAATGTAATTCAGAAGGGAAATATGTCTGATATCCTGACTAAACATTTCAAACAAAAACAATAAATAAATTAAAATCAATGTGAAACAACAAGAAAGCAAAATGGATTCATTACAGAACTTGAATTATCCAGATGTAAGCTCTGGGTCTCTAGGTGTCTATAGAAAGAGGTACTTTTTCAAAATGAGAGACTGACAATGTTGACATGAAACAGAAAAGAAAAAACTTTAGAACAATGAAGGAGTTACCACTAAGAGATTTCTCTCTGAACAGAGGAGAACTCACACATCATGTTCTGCAAACATGGTTTATACATTCTGAAATATTTTTAAGGCTTTCCGTCTATATAATATATATTTTTGAAAATAAGACTGGTTTTAATGCATTTTTATTGTTTTTCTCAGTGAAAATAAAACTAGTAAAAATAGCCTTTTACATCTTGTCTATCCTTGAATCTTGTCTGAATTCAAATTCTTAAGTGATATAGATTATACAGTATTACATCCACATTTTTAAGGGAAAGTGAAAATTGTATGATATTTTTGCTATGGGTGATCTATTAGGGTAATGTATTTCCAAAATTTAAAAGCAAAAAAAACTAAAAAATATTTTGTTATGTATTCTTCTGCTACGTACTGATACTACATTAAAAAAAGAAAAAAAAAAAAAAAAAAGGACTGGAAATGTGCTCCTAGCCTGTTCTGACTTAATAATTCAGTCTCATTTTTTATTTTAAGAGTAATATAATTTTACAATGGACTGGAATTCCCTTGCAAGGAATCTAAATGGGACTGGAATTCCTTTGCAAGGAATCAAAAAAAGAATGTGATGAATAAAGTGGCTTGTAACATCTCTAGAGTTAGGTCAAATACTCTTATAAACCCTTAGACTTATATTGCAGAAGATTCATATAGCTCTTAGTTATTTAGACTAGAGAGACTGTAATTATTGAAAATATAGGAATTTTGGTACATAAAATGAAAAAAAAACTACCGCACTGTCATCCCACAATGTTCACAAGTGCAATTTAGGATTCTAAATCCAAACTGATATTCTGAAAATTCTTATGCAGCTGCTATTAAACTTACTAGTTATTTTGGCTAGAAAATTCTGGATTCCTGCTATATTTGTATAAAAATTTACTTTTTCAGTTACCCTGACACCTGAAGTTTATGGTCCAATATATCCTAACTTTAATTCTGCTGCAATAGTTGGAGTTTAACTCACAGTCAGCTAGCCAAGACCTAACAGCCAGGTATTTTGGAATCATTGCTAAATCATCTACAAATATATGCTATCACCCATAGGAAGAAAAAGTGATGATCCGAAAACATAAGTGATCAAAGTAGTCTTTTAGGATATATGAAGGATATTCCTTTTCCCATGCTTCTGCTTCAGATAATTTAAATTTCTGAGTGCAGTCAAAGAATCACAAAATGAGAATATCAGAAGATTACAGAGTGATTAACCTTGGAAGTTCAAGCAGGTTTGACTGGACCAGGTTGCTCACGACTATGACCTGTTGTGTTCTGAATATCTTTACAGATGGAGATTCCACAGTGTCTCTGGATAACCTATTACAGTTGCTCAAAGTAAAAAAGATTTTTCCTGTATTCAGATGGAACTTCATCCTCGTGAATTTGTCACCATTTCCTCTGGTCCTGTCAGTGGGTACTACTGAGAGGAGTCTGGTTGCATTTCTTCATTCTCTCTCATCATGTATTTATACATAATGATGAGATCCCCCTTGAGCCTTCTTTTCTCCAGGCTGAAGAGTTCCAGCTCTCTCAGCCTCTCCTCATATGTTCATCCCTCTAATGATCTTAGTGGCCTTGTGATGTACAAGCCTCAGTAAGTCTGGGGAGACCAGAGCTGGACACAGTACTTCTGATGTGGCCTTACCAGTGCTGGCTAGAGAGGAAGATCCTCGACCTGCTGAGAAGCTTCTACTGCAGCTCTGGGTGCCACTGTATTTCTGCGTGACAAGGGCCCATTGCTGGCCCTGGTTCAACTTGCTGGGAACTAGAAGCTCAGTTTCTTTACTGCAAAAATGCTTTTTAGATATTTATGGGAATTAAATGGCTACAGAAACATAGCTGATTTTAATATACACATAAGTATACTTATGTATAGATATATAAAACTTTCTTCAGTGACAGATTCCTGCTCATCTTGACATAGTTGCCTAACTCCCTATTGTGTTCTAAGTACATCTAGTTCTCTTAAAAGAAAAGCATAATTTCACTGTGCTGGCACTGAAAAACAGGAAAGAGCATTTCTTCAAATGGACGTGTGTTTTTCATTTCAGAAGGCGTGATACTTGACAAGGATTCTGTATTAAATTATTGCTTCAGCATAATAGTAAGGGCTTTATAACACTACAAAGTTTATAGATGAACTACATAAATAGATGAAGATATTAATCAAACTAAGGTCTGAACATGCTAGACAGGGAAGTGGGTTCTCATGCTGCAGTGAGTATGCTTTTTTAATCTACTGTTTGGCTCAAGAGCTATTGTGAACACAAATGTTTCTAACTTCTCCATTCAATCACACAGAAGACAGCATGTGTTAGGCATGCCCAAGTCACTGAGGAGAAACATCATACTGCAGTTGAACTGTAAGTATGCAAAGTGCCAATCTGATGTCCAAGTATCAGACTTCTCTAAAATACAGTCAATGTAGACATATAGGCATTTTTTTGTAGACAATATAATATTCTCTGGTCTGAGAATTCTGTCATTTGTTGACAGAGCTGGTTTTAATGTTTTTTTACAAGGGTGTTTTTTGGTGAGGTTTTCCCTTTTTTAGTTTATATAGTAGATGTACAGACAAAAATGGAACTACAGAAATGTTTCTCACTCAAAGGTTTTTGAAGATCTAAATCTTCTCCAAGTTTTGTATAAATATGCCTATTTCACTAGCACCTAGATTTCATTGGTCAGTTTAGAATACTTGAAGATAAAATGTTCGTTTGGCTTAATGTTAGCCCAAAAGCGTATTTCAGTATTTCTTTTTTTTTTTCTTTTTCCTTTTGGTGCTTTGTTTTATGTCTGTTTCTTTGTCCTTTTCTTCTAGCACTAGTATAATTTCTCTTCCTGGTTTTTGTCATTCTCTTGTCACATCATTTTTCATCTTGCTTTGACTTCTATGGCTTTATTGAAGGCATTTATTATCTCTAATTAGAGAATTAGGGTATTTCATTACCAATATTGTAATACAGTATTACAATGCATATTTTGTTCCTGTAATTTTTGGCTGTCACAAGTATGTAAAAAATAAGGTGGTCGTGACAGGAAAGTTGTAAGAATAATAATCAATTGCCTGTTATCTTGAGCTGATTTCTTGTTGTGATCTAGATTTTTGAGTATGTTTCATAGCACCATATGCAGATTTAGGAAAGAACCGTGCATTTCCTTTCTACCTTTCTGAGTGCTGTATTTTGTGCAACGATGCCACAAAATTAAGGATGACAGATTGGCAGATAAAACACTTAAGGTTCATCACCGATCAAACATATTCAGCCAATTCATGTAATTAAACCATATGCATCTAGGTTAAGAACAAATCTGTCCTTTATCGGTTCACAAAATCAGGGAATACCACATATAGAAATGTAGATATTGGTCATAAAGGTTAGGAAAGCTGTCTTTAAATGTGTCTGAGGAGCAGTACACAACTAAAACTGTAGAAATTAAATGTGTGTGTTGTTACCCAAGTATGTTTGTAAAAAGAGAGATGCTAAGGAGTGTGACTGCTCTGCAAGTATTCCAAACAGACCAAAGGCAGTGCGTAGTTTTCAATGCACTAAGATGAGCCACTTAAAATAAATCTATATAGGGGGTTCAGGCCCAATTCTGCACCCAGTCAAGCTGATGAGAATTTAGCCACTAATTTCAAAGAGATTTGGATTGAGCCCAGAATCAGATTAAGAAAATAATTGTTGCAAAATTATTCTTGATTTTTTTTTTAGAAGCATCCAAGTGCAGTTCACTCAGTGTGACCCCAAAAACTTAGTGCAGAATCAAAAAAATGAGCTGTGTAATTTGATGCTAAATTAATCCACCTGGACCAATTAACCCAGAAAAGGCTTCCAGACTCAGCAATGTGATATCAGCAGAAATAAAATCATAAAGGAGAAAAAGGTTGAGCAAAGCAAACATCTTACAAAAAATCAGAAGCGAATTAGGGATTATTCTAAAAAGGCCTGAGATCAAAGATCCTGCAGATAAGTTTTCATCAGGGTTCAAGATAATACCAAATTATTTTATGATACTTATAATGCAGCGATGCACTGAAAAAAAAATGGCAAAATACTGTAACTCTATTGAAATCTTTGCTTTTCTCCTTTTTTTTTTTTTTTTAATTTTGGTTTTGAGGGTGGAGGAAGAATAATTTCTGCTATATTTTCTGGTATTTTAATTAGCTAAAATTAACTGGAACACATATTCCTGAACAACTTCACTTCTATTTAAGCACAGTAAAGAAAATATTTGATTACTGGAACAAGAACAGTACATTTATACAAGTGTGGGCTTCTGTTGCTTACTGAAATCACATCTCCTTTCATTTTTTAGCTATTGAAATGACGACAAAATATAAACATGAGAAATTAGAAACTTGTGTTTTCCTTGAAGAAACTTGAAACTTTAAAAATTCTCATATTAGCAAAAACAGCATCTGAAGTAGTTGATAAATTCTCCACTAGAGACCAAGTTGTGTGAAGAGAAGCAGAACAAATAGAGGCCAAATTATCTTGACTAGTTATGAAGCAGTACATGGTAGTATGTGTGAAAATTGAAGGGAACAGTTCTAGGTTCATGTTACATAACTGTCAATGCATAAACCAAATGGTGTCTTCAAATTTCTTTTTTTTTTTCTATTACTTGATTCCTTTTTACTTTTTTTCCTCTCTCTTTTTTTCTCTCTTTCCAAAAAGTTCCTTAACAATAGTATACTCTAGATTTTCCATTTTTAGTATCAGCAACCTCACATTTAGTGCTGTCCACATTATTTCTTGGCATTGTCTATTCCCCTTGCTTACAAGAGCATAATAATTTAAATACCTTGAAATGCACTCCATATTAAAGGTAAACTATGTAAATATTCCAGATCCCTATGAGCTGGAATAGAAATTGAAGCTCAGAATATACATATATCACAACAGCATAAGTATATGCAACAGCATATGTGGTGCTTTCATGAATACAGGGGAGAAATATGGGCTCTTAATGTCTTCAGAAATTCATACCTGTGCATTTTTAACTCAATTAATAGAATTGATGATTTGTATTTGGACTAATTCCAGAAGTGTTTTTTAAAGGAAAATAACTGTAAAAATTAATTTTATTTTATATGTATTTAAGTGCACATTATACATAGTTGTATTGAATTTTTTAAAATTGAAATAGCATTTCATATGAAAGAAAGCAGAACTTATTACTGTCTTTTCCCAGGCTCATTATAATCCTAGTCATAATGGTATCATCCACACACAGAATTAATATAGCTAAATCTGCATTTCATCAAGATTTTCAAGTGCACTAATTTGCATGATGCAAGAATAGTAACTGTAATCTCCTTTCCTCAGGCAGATTCATCAATATTTGGGACTTTGTAAGTGAAACCAAAAAAGAACAAGATAGAGTAAAGGAGACAAACAGTTCTACTGTAATTCAATCTTAATAAGAAATTGTCAATTCTTAATAAAGTCTTTTCCAGTCTACTTTCTATGTCTGTGGAGCACACTGGAAGTTAAAATTGTATTTTCAATTATTTGTTCCGATATGATTCCTTTAATAGAAATTAAATAATAATTTAGTATCCAATGTTCATAGCACATATTCAGTGGCAGATAACTCATAGCTTCATGCTGAAGGATGGAAGGATCTAGAACTAGATGGCTGAATGTGCAACTCATTATGGAAATCATTAGATTTTTTTGTAATACAGTGAGCATGATAATATCTCATATTTCATAGATGTAGTTATAAGCAAGAAAACTCAGATGTAATAGCTCTTGAGAAGACTTGAAGCTGTCCATTTCCCAGCATGTTTGTAATTGAGATTTAATTAGGTCTGGCTCTGCTGAAATTTCTTTCAGGACAAGTAGATACCAAAATGGAGGTTGGTGCAATTCAGCAGTTTTGGTTTGGTTTGAAGTCTGCAGCATCTTTGGCACAGTTTTCATAAATAAGCATTGTTTCACTGAGTATATTTGTCTAGTATCACTGCTCTTGGGAGAGGTGTGAAATATTTTAAAATCTTGTCTAAGTGCTTCACCCTAGAACATTTTATGGAACTTTTAATGCAACAAGTAATTGTAGTCCATTGCAGAGAATTCTACAGAGGAATTGAGGAGAATTTGTTCTCTGACACTAAAACTCCTCATGAGTTTTAGGAGTGTGCTGCCTGGTCATTCAACCAGTATTTTATGCCTTTTAATCCCTGATGACTTGAATAAAACATTATAAGGAAAAGAAGGAGCACATAAAGTAAATTAAAAATTCTTCTTTATTACTTTTACTCAAGACTTCTAGATGCTTATCTATAATTATTGGCACTCCATTAATCAGAGGATGTGCTTTTGTTATTGTTTTTATCTGTTCTGAATATTCTCACATCAAATTAGAAGTATTCAATTAATGACAAAATAGCTGTAGGTAAAACATAATGATTATTAGGAAATATTTGTAACAACCATTTCATTCTAATTACTAGTATTTAAAATTCCCATTGTATTTCATACATTGATTTTTTTTTGGTAAAACTATAAATGAGACCTTTTTTGATCTAAAAATAACTTTTTGATTTGTATACTTTTAAAGAAACTTGTTGACTTAGCTTTGAGACAAAGCTCTCCTTTCTCTGACGTCTCTGTAGAACATTTTAATGCAGAAGAATATTGTTTCAACCCAAACCAGTAAAATAATACTATTCTTTTGATTCAAGAGGAGATGCAGGGCTAGGTGAAGTGAGGAGAAAATTTACTTAATATTCTTTAGAACGTGTAGTCACAGAACAGTGCTTGTGTGATCTACTCAGAATACTTTTTTTGCTGGCCACAGGTCTCTTCCTTGAAAAAAATACAATAAGCAATCTGAACACAGCATACATTAAGCAAGCACAGAACAAATACTACTTAAATTTTATTTTAACAGAATCTGAAGATTATTTGAAGAATGTTCTGAGGGCTCATAGCTTTCTAAAATGATGATAAATTTATTTAAGAGAGAAATTTTCTTTGTTCAACATACCAGAGCAACATTTTGTGTATATTTAGGAGAAAATTGTATTTTTAAATCTAAAAAGCATTAACTTGCAACTTGTTATAGAAATGAAAGTATCTCTATGACAACTTAAGTCCTACTTGATCTTCCTATCTATCTTTTGCAGATGCATAAAAATGTAGTTCACAGACTGTTCAATGTTCACAAAAAATAACTGCCAAACAGCAGTCCTTCAACTACTTGAGGTTCACAAATAATTCACTTAATTTATACACAATGAATAAAAAAAGCTTCATTCAAACCTGCCTTCTCAAAATGTTTTTTGGAAGCCTTTACTTCTCTCTGGAGGCAAAATGGAGAAAAATAGTATCTCAGGAGAAGACAAGGAGTTACTGATTTTACATTAGATGATAACACAAATGAAACTTTGCCTCATGCCTAAGACAACCATCCACCAAGGATAAGTTTGGGCTGTGATTTTTCTCTATCAGCTGTTTTGAACCATACAATTATAATAGTTATAAGTTATAGGAAGGTTCAGAAGAACCTTCTGAACAGACAGAGGACATACCGACAGAGGAATAACCAGAAAAGCCAGAAGAGCTATTCAGCTCAGCCTAATCAAAAGCAAGATTTAGTTGCCTAACTATTCGTGTTTATGATCATATCAGTCATCGTGAAACCTCTAACACCTGGAAGTGTGTCTAAACCTCTAATACTCTAGAAGTATTTGGTTCTCCAGAGCTCCAAGTCCAGAGTCGTGCATATTGGCCTTCCACACATCCTGATTACACTATGGCATGTGAATTTATACCACATAACTGTTGGTATATAACCACATCCGTTCCTAAAGCTCTTTTGAATGTAAGGGAGGTTTAGAAATCTAGACCTCCTTGTAGATATTACCTCAAGATTCTGAATCTAAAAATGACACACTCTTTGTTGCTGAGTTAGCACAACAAGATCCAGTTCTTAAACATAGGAATCTTATTAAATTTTAGTCTCCATGGAGTCACCTGGTTCCACTCCAGTCACCTTTCCAGAAAGAAGCATACATCATGTATGAGCTACAATACAGTCCACAAGATGCATTCACAAAGGGAAGGTTCTGTTTAACTAATTTGGTATCCTTCTATGTAAAGACACACAGCCATTGGATTAAGATAATAGAATCATAGAATATCCTGAATTGGAAGAGATCCACAAGGATCAGTGAAGCCCCGCTCCTGGCTCTGCACCTGACCACCCCAAGAGTCACATCATGTGACTAAGATTGTTGTCCAAGTACTCCGTGAACTCTGTCAGACTTGGTGCTGTGACCACTTCCCTGGGGATTCTGTTTTAGTGTCCAACCAGCCTCTGGGTGAAGAAATTTTTCAAAAACCTATCACAAACCTCCGCTGACACAGTCTCAGAGATTACCTTTCTACAAGAGATACCGCAGGAAACAATATTCACACTAGATTGTTTATGCAATATTCATGAGACTGTCTCTCCCTCTTACAATATTTTATACCTACTTTTTAAAATTGCATACAATATATAGAGAAATAGCTATTTGGTGGCATCTAGTAGCGCAATCAGGCTAGTTTTCTTTGGGCAAAATTAAATGTCATTGTATCCCAAGCTGGAGCATAACTTATACATGTATTTCTTCAAAACAATAAGCTTTTAACAGCCATTGCTGCAAAGACTTAATAAGATATTACAGACTTTCCACATTGTTGATACTAAATATAGTAATTAGACTCAGTTACAATAAGCTTGTAATAAAACTAGAAAGACATAGAGGCATTTAGGAAAATGTTGTAATTCAACTAGACAAAAAACTGAAATAATCAACATAGGTAAAATGTACAGAGAATATCCAGTGTTGGAAGGGACGCAGAAGATTTCACTGAGTCACTGAGCCAGAATACATTTAACAGAAAAAGATTTTAAAAAATTTCAAAAATTGTTGTCAATATCATTTTACTCTATATACTGCAGGGTGTTTTCACCAGTAGTCTCCTCTATTAAAGGCTGAAGAGATAGGACTTCCTTGCTTTTCCACTCTGCTTTTTAGTTTCAGTTTAGTACTATCACAATCCCTTCTAAAGTGCACATTCTACCTGTGACAGTAAGCTATAAGTAGTTTATGTAATCTCACTCAGAACTCCAGACTAGGATTCATGAATCTGTCATTGATCTAAAATATCTGGATTGTTGTATTTCAGGTCATAGTGGAAGAATTTTTTATACTCACATCCCTCAAGACTCTCTATCATTATGACTAATAGAAATGATGATTTGTATGGATGAAGATCACATTTTTAAAAAAAAAATTAAAAAAACCCTCTTGTTATTTTTAACTGGTCTGTATCAAAACCCATGATGACTCAAGAAAGTTCTTCAAGGGCACCCTAAGGGCATGCATGATTTAGTATAAATTGCCAATCTATTCTTAAGGTTCCAGGTGCTAACAGGAAACAATGGAATGCCAAGGTGATAAAAAGTCCTATGATCCTCTGAGCAGGAATAGAATCCCTTTACTGAAAAATATTAAAGATGATACACTAGCAACAGTAGCACCAGAAAAGATTATTTCCTGCATAGGACTCCACAAGTATTTGATTAAAAAATTGCTGAATAAACTGAAATTTTACAGTTTCTCACACTCCCTTTGCTTCATCACTGAGTGTCATTATGGCACAGTAGTCTTCTGTCATGAGGGGCTCATAATGGTGACAATAATTTCTGTCATATCTATAAAAAATTCAGCTGCTTCTGTAAAGAAGGAAACAAAGATTTCCCTTTAAAAGACCCTGAATCCTAACAGATTTATCTATCGTAAAATATTGACTATGTGTAAATTAATCTTAATGCTTTTTCCTACTTTCCTTCATTTGTGGTCTATTTCACCAGTTATTTCTTTTTTTTTTCCTTTGTGACAGTCTGCTATGAATTAATAGCTAAAGAAATATGACAGCTTCAATATCATACCTCAATATCAACAGTTTGCACCTGTCTGTCTGATAAATGCCTTGTACATGTTTCACTCTTCCAAGACCTACTTATACAGAGTGTTCAGCTGCTGGTGTGAGTTTCTAATTTCATTTTTCCAATAGGACTGCAACCAAGGCTTTTTTCATCCTTAAATTTTTACCATGATTTTAAACAATGACATTATTAATATTGGAAAAATTCATAGTAAGAAGAATCCCAATTATGTTTGAATTAAGCAAGAAAAGGGAGACTACATTGACCCATTTTCACAGAGTACAAAACCACTGCTCCTAGCCAAAACTTTGTTAAATGATAAACTTCACTCCTCACCATTATATTTTATTGCTAGTGCAAAGCAATGTTTAACTAATATTCTTCTTATCATTATGACTATTCCATATGTAATTTGTGTAGGTAATTCCAAAATGAAAAACGGTGCATCTGATGGTAATTACACCAAACATTCAGAATATAGTTAAATAATTTTAATTTACTTTATAATAACTTTCAAGACATTTTATGTTGCACATTTACATGTAAACACTTGAAAATATTAACACGGTTAGGCCAATAGATAGAAAAATATTTCCTGAAGGTCAAGGTGAAACAATAACTGCTTTGAATGAAATTAATTCATTTCAAGCAGTCATAATCATTATTCTTCTTGCTGTGAGTAACTAGAATGGTTGACTGATGTATCTGATAAAGTTTGACCTATTTCTGGAGAGGGAGCAGCAAAAAAAACACAGTGTAAATTTCATGATTCACTGCACATTGACATAACCATCTGCTGAAAGATAAAATGGCTGAGTTATATTCTGGATGAGCACTTACATCCCACCTGGGACTCTTTTTGAATTACCTTTTTTCAGTGGTTAGGGAGAAGTTGTAATCTCCTGGTAATGTTCTTTTGAAATAGATGTGGCATTAAAAGAAACCAGTAAGGGTGTGAGGTTGGAGGAAAAAAAAATTTCCTCTCAACCTGAATTTTTCTGGTAAATAAGCAGTAATATATTTTGGGTTTAAGTATTCATTAAATTTGTGATTATATTAGTAAAGTAAGTATTATGCATGCTTACTTGTGCAAGATGAATCCAAAGATTTTCAGACCAGATCTGGTGGCCTAGATTAAGCAAATTATAGTGTGAGTGTACTGATTCTATGACATTTGTAAATTATGCTCCATGTGAATATTTGTTTAAATAATGGTTTTATTTACATTTTCTTGTAAATGTTGTGGTCCTGATGTTCTGTAGTGGCATAGCTCTTCATGTCTGGAGTTGGTTTTGGGTTTAGCTTCAAACATAAGAGGACAATGTCCTGTCAGTGCTAAAAAGAGATAATACCAGAGATGCAGATCCAGAACACCTTCCTATAGAGATAACTGTATATGTAAAAGATTTTAATTTCATTTTTATCATATGAACCTGTATGCCATTAATTATCTGAGTCAAATAACTTTAGGAAACTCCAATAGCAATGCTAGGTTAATTTAGTTGCTTTATAAAAAATGTAGACAGATCAAGATATTTGGATTCTGAATGTGTAGAGAGAGAATACAGTTCTAAAGAGATCAGCAAATAATTATTTGGTCTTATTGAGTCTAGGGTTTTGACTCTTTTTATTGGTTGTTGGTGGTGAGTGAATTCCCCTTTACTAGGGCTGCAGGTTTCCCTTTGATTTATAAGAATGCAGCCTTAAGGACCACAGTCTACAAAGTGAATCATATTAATTTGAGAAATTCTTCCTATCAATAATGACGGGTTTTTTTCTGATTTTTAAAAAATTCATTCCATTCTAAGATGTAAAAATATTTAATGCATGATAATTTATTTTTGTTATTTTTAATAAGCTTTAGAACTACTGCCTCCATCTGCCTTGAGCATACATTTAGTTGCCTGCTTCATTTGTAGTCATACCACTTAATCTGGCCCTGCCTGCCCTCCAAGCTACCCTTAAAGCATCAGTCTTCTGGAGTTATTCTCTTCAGGAATTCTGAAAAAAAAATTTAGAATAATACTTCACTTCGAGTTGCAGAGTTACTTATTCTTCAACAGGAATATTAATTTAAAGCATTGAATATATTGCTACAATAGGCTTCTTGTTTAACAAATAAAATTAGCAAAAGTTGACTGTATGCAAAATTATGTAACGAGAATTTGAGTGATATGTATGTTCTCAGTAGTTATTACTATGGAACAGTTTCTGCAGAGTATCACATGGATATGTTAATTGCATTGATTTCTATGTTTATAACTGAAGATTATTTTCCTTCTTAATAAAATTAGATGTAAAATATTTCAATTTCATTAAAGTAATGAATATACAAAAACATAAAGGAATTTAGGTGGAACAAGATTTGGAATGTTGTTTTTAGCATAGCAGAACTGGCAAGTGTACAACTGACTGAGATACAAACATGCATCATTATCTGCTATCAAATGCAAAACAAAAAACAAATCCTCTTTCAATACTGCAAGCAGAGTGTTTCTGTAAGATACAAAAATATTCTTCTGATCTAGGATGATGCTATAGGGAAACATTAAAAGTCCTAAAGCAAAAAGAAATACACACTTTAAAACTTAATGCTTTTAAAACATGTCAATGCATTCAAGCCACTCAGATCTACAGCCACTTTTTGCCTATAATCATAAGGATCCTTACTACGTTCTGTTACCTTGGTCTTCATTAGTGCCACCAGAAACCTTAAAAGACTTTTGGATAGGATTATTACAGAAATTGAACCTTAATTGGAACTTAATCTCTATAATTATGCATAATTACCCATGTTTATTACTCCTACGATGAGCACACATTTTTCTTTAGCTGTAAGGCAAAATGAGTTAAAGCTTCTAGAAGCATTGGATAATATGATTTGTATGCACTTCACTGACTTTATTAGCCTGTATGGTTTTAAAATTCAATTAAAAATGTATTTTCACTCTTTGGCCTTTGACTTTGGTAAGGAACATGCATGGAGAAAAGTACAAGTCTTGATGACAAGTGACAGTAGTTCATTTCTTCTATTTCTTGATGGGCCAAAAATGATGTAGTACTGTCTGTCCTTTGGATGACTTCTTTCTTTCCACTCTGAAATCCACAGATGAACCAGTGTACGAACACAAGGGAAAAGAAGGGCACATTTAATCCAGTTGTATTATTTTTCAAATATAAGTTTGATTAAATCAAAGTCTCTTAGCCTCAATCTTTACTTGAGTCTATTTAAACTACAAGTCATGTTGGTTGTCACCCCAGGGAGTAGATTTGTGATAACATGGCACAGTCATTTGTAAAACTACTCTTCATAAGTAATGCAGCTTGCTTGGGTGAGTTTCACCATTTGTAAAGAAACTGCCACATGCTGTGGGTTCTGTTTGTGCATATTAATTTTTCTTAGCTCAGTCTTTTAAAATTTCATAGCTGTGTCAGCAATATTTATAGTCAGTGGCCACCACCATAATTACTTTTATGAAATCAGTTATGAGGTTATATCCATTTATTTTTATAGTCACAACAATCACTGTACCTGCTTGGCATTACTTACAAATATCATATCCATTGGTGCTCCAGGGATAAGGAAACACTATGGCTATGAAAAGTCCTTAAAATACACTATTATTCTGATTTGGTGGTAATAACTGTCTATGAGGAAAAAATAACATATGATCCCAGACTTTTTTATTCAATTTAGTTTTACTTGTTTAACAAGAAAATACTATGGTATTTCTTAAAATTAAATGAATGCTAGCACTAATAGGGGATAACAAGTCAGTGTTGTTTTCTTTTGCATGTTCCTACCGAATCAGATACGGATCACCATTAGAAATCCAGACCTGATTTAGTGTATATTATGTGTTATGATGAAAGATGACAGTAATAAAGCTGTATATATGTTGTTTAATTTTTTAATCTTTTTTTTAATCTTGTGGGAATGATCACCTGAATTTTCATTATCATATATTATTATTGGACAAGGAAAAATACAGACGTGCAGCAAATTCAGGTAAAGAATTTTGATATTGGTATTAATTACACCAGTTAGATAGATGCTAAGATATATATACATATATATATGTGTTTGTATGTGTCTCTATGTGTGTGCATCTGTGTGTGTGCGCACACTTTTGATCTTGTTATCCAGCTTGAATCTCTCAAATCTGGAAACAGTGAAAGAAGAATGTATACATGATCAAAATTGTCACAAGGAAAACTGGAGAATCAAGCTTCATCACATAGAAAGAACCATTTACTAGAACTGTTAATATGTAGCCAAAGAAAAATAATCCCTGATTAATGTTTCATCAATGACTAGATCATCTAAATAAGTATATTTTGAAAAATATTGATGCCTAATTCTTCTCCTTCAATTCCAATTCATGAACCAAGCTCCTAAGTTAAAGGAAAGAATCATTTGAATTCAGCTATCTAAACATATCTGTGTGTCTTAAGCTTAAAACATATTAGTCACCTTCAGCTTTTCAGATCCCTAATATGAAAAAGACACAGACATCTCCAATATGAATGGCTTCCCAGTATTCCCTGTATCCCTATATTAGATCCAAGCATAATGTCCATGCTTCTCTTTTACTGGCACATCTGTACCATTGCTATTCCTGGAAAGTGTCAGGTATGGTTTTTGTTGCAACCTTTTGTTACTATTATTCCATGCTTCTACTTAGTCCCAAGCTTTGTTTTGCATTTTTCATTATACAGTAATTAAAAACAAGAAAATGGGAACAATATTAGAAACAAAGACCAAAACACTGGAAGTTCTTTTTTTTTCCTTGAAGACCGCAATCTGTGTTCCTTGCTTTGTCTCTTTAGTTCGGTGGTAACTGAGTCCATCTGAGGGTATTTGTAAGTGGGTTACTTAGTTCCTACATCCCTGCTGTACTCTGGAAGAAAGAGAGCAATGATTTGCAAAGACTCACAGAAGATCTGGGCATACTTAGATCTCTTTATATGTGTTTAGTTCTGATGCTAAAAAAGCTTTTGTGAATTATGCCCCAACAGATTCAGGCATCTTCACAAAAGTTTGAAAGTTTTGAATTACAATTTTGTAAACCTCAGCTTCACTTAAGTCCTTCTCTTGGGACTTTCATTACATTAGATATAGCATTAGATCTGTTACTAAGACTGAGAAAATTATTTGACAGTCCATAATTTATTAAATAATTTTGTCATTTTCAGTGTGTGAAAGCATCATTAATACTTTTTTATTAACAAAATGAGCTACTATAAATTATTCAACAAGGACACTGGCAAAAGAATCACTTTTTCAGTAAATTATCAACACTCACTACAGCCATTACTAAAATTTGTAGCATACGTTGTTACATGAATCAGGTGAATTCATTAATGGGAAGGGTATGGTACTGGTTGAAAGAAGGTCTAAATAGCCTGCTGTGATACTTATTTGGAAAAATACTGGAAAATAAAATCAAACAAACAAACAAAGACAAACCCTTGATCCTCTAATATTTTTTTTAAAACATTAACTTCACCTCTGTTAGCTCACCTAACAGATACTAACTGCAGTAACAGAAACAGTATAAAGAAAGGAAGTATGATCAAGATAAACAACAAGAAGAAAAGATTAGACAAAACCAAATATCTCCAGCACCATATACATATATATATATATAAATCTAAACCTTATAAAAGGGCAGTCCTCAACCGCAAGTTTGTCTTGTTTTCTTGTTTTACATTTACAACATACATTAACCTTGTATTCAAATTTTCAGTATGTAGTTAGGGGTAAAAAATCTGATACTTATACTAGAAGTAGTAATGATAATTTGCAGCTTTGACTATATCCACATAATGATGACTTTTCTGCTTAGGAATAAAAAAACTTCAAATAACAAGGATCTTAGACATAGAGAAGGAATGAATTGTGGTTTAAGGACCAAATTCAAGTGAATTAGGAAATCCAAATGAGATTTAAATAGATTTTCAATTAAATTATTTTTATTTCATTTTTCATGAACCACTCCTCATTATCCCTTACTCAGATTTATGAGGTTTGAAACTCATTCAAGCTTTCAGTAGTTGTCAGTTCCATCAACTGTGATATCAAGTGATTTCTTAATATCTTTCTTAAACATTTCTGGTGGGATGCATTTGAAAGATATTTCCTCCTCATGGTTATTTTTTTTGTTTTACAGTGATGGATTTATTTTTAAAAGTAATTATCTTTTAAATAGCTGTATCATATATTGGACAGCTGCATAAATGAGAAACCTTATTTCATTATTTGTATATGTCTTAGGGAAATTAGTCTCAGCGTTAGAATAAACCTAAAAGTAATCTACGGTATCCATGCAGGATTGCCAAAAAATCTTTTGGATAAACTACACACTATTCATATTTTAAAAATGTTTAGTGTGAAAGGAGTGGTGGAATATCCTTTGGTAATTCCTTTGGAGTAAAACGGTAATAAACAACTTGTTTAAGGTATCTTAGCACCTAGATCACAGCTTTTCTTAAAGCTACACTAGATCAGATATAAACAGGAAGTTTTCATACCTCAGCACATCACAAAATTATTTTTAATCACTGATATTACTGAAAAAAAGAAATCAACGATGTTTCACAATATCCAATTTCCCAGTCATCATTATTTTATTTCACAAGCTTTAAAAAAGTTAACATACTGAAATTATTGAAGTTATATAAATTTACATGCAAATCCATTTTAGCTATCTGACAGCAGTTCACAGGTGTAAGGAAAGATAAATAGTTTATCTAATTACATGATAATTAATGCAAATGTTTTCACAATGCTGATTGGTTAGGTTTGTGTCATTAGAATCAAAAGACATGAATGAAATATTTTTATTACCTTCATTAATGTTGTTAAACTCAAGAAGTACAGATATTTCATTGCTATCATGGGCTGCATACTAAGACTGGCAAAAATACATTTCTGTATGCTAACACTAAAATTTTAGTGCATATTAGCAAAAACAATAAAATCTATGTCTGGCTTTTCATGCCTTAAGTATTATAATGGGGATATAAATAGTGAAATGGGAGACAAAATGTATTTTCATCTCTTTAATTTTCATTTTACATGTAAATGATGCAATTAATGTACTAAATAGGCTAAAAGTTTTCAAGGCTTTCACTTAGAAAAAAATTAGATCGTGAAAGACTGCAAGACACACTCAGTGTACTCATGCTTAGAAAGACAGGCTTCGTAACATTGTGCTATTGTTGACTTCTTCTTCCTTACTTTTCCTTAGATACCAGTTCCATATTAGTAAAAAACATCAAATATTTTCTCAAACATTTTAACTTTGTGAATTTCTTGTCTTCAGATTGTTGTTTTTATTTGTGGATTTTACTGAAACAGCTTGCAGAAAGTCTATGATTGAGCGACAATAAATTATTATTCTAGGAATTATTAGTAGCTGCATATGCTATCAATTGTCACATGCCACAAAAGGATGAACTGATCCAGTGTCAATCAGAAAGGGACCTGGGGATACTGACTGACAGCCAGCTGAACATGAGCCCGCAGTGCCCAGGTTCCAAGAAGGCCAATGGCATCCTGGACTGTATCAGCAATAGTGTGGCCACAGGACCAGAACAGGGATTCTCCCCCTGTACTTAGCACTGGTGAGGCTGCACCTCAAGTGCTCTGTCCAGTTCTAGGCCCTTCAGTTTAGGAAAGACATTAAAGTGCTGAAGCGTGTCCAGAGAAGGGCAACAAAGCTGGTGAAGGGTCTGGAACACAAATCCTCTAAGGAGCATCTGAGGCAGCTCAGGGTGTTTAGCCTGGAGAGGAGGCTCAGGAGGGAGGTCATCTTTCTACAACCACCTGAAAGGAGACCGTAGCCTTGTGGGGACAAGTCTCTTCTCCCAGATAACCAGCAACAGGACAAGAAGACATAAACTGCTCTGGGGAAGTTTAGGTTGGACATTAGGAAGAATTTCTTCACAGAAAAGGTGATTGGACATTGCAACAGCCTGCCCAGTGAGGTCGTGGAGTCACCATCCCTGGAAGTGTTTAAGAAAACGCTGGATGTGGCTCTTAGTGGCATGGTGTAGTTGATAAGGTGGTGTTAGGTCATGGGTTGGACTTGATGATCTTAAAGATCTCTTTCAACCTAGCTGATTCTGGGATTCTGTTAAAGTACTATTGTACTGTATACTGCACATTAAGGGAAACAATTCTCCTTGCTTAGTTCTAACTTCAGGATTGCTGCAAATAGAACAAAAATATTCTCACAAGAAAAATTAGAAGAAAATTTTTGTCAGAGGATATTCCTGAGTAAACGTTATCTTCCAGATTATCTTTTCAAATGCATCTACCTACACATATTTTTAAGTTTGCTTAAACTACTCAATTCCTTTCTTCCCAAAGATGAAATCACACCTTTTAATTGACATAGTAACTCTGAAATTCATCCTAAAATCTTTCTTCATTTTGCCAGAGTTGTGTGCTTTCCACTGCTACTAAAATTTCAAAACAAGAAAACATTCATATTCATATTTTGATAATCTCAGCTAATTTTAGACACCTGCAATATAAATTTTTGTAGCAAGATTGCATCTACACATATTAGGCTGGTAACATTTAAAGTGAGTTACTTGAAACATAGGTGCTAAGTAGTCATCTACTTAACACTGAAAAATGTTGAATCCTCAAATTTACTTTAATTTCTCCCAAAAGAATGACTCAGAACACAGCACAGAATTTTACAGAAAAATAAGGATATAAAATCATTCTTCGTGAATGTTATGACTTCATTGTTAGTTTGGCATGGTTTTGGGCTACTAGAAGAGTATCAAACATTTAATCAAGGATTGTAAAAAACCCCTCAGATATTCCCAAAGGTCACCTATTTAGAAAGTAATTCAGTTGAAGAGGAATAATGATGTTCATTGCATTAATGTCTATCCAATAAAAAGATACAACAGCTTCTGTCTCTCAATAATATTTTTACAGTCTTTCCCAGGAGAAGTAGAAAATTACTAGCAATTATATACATATAAACATTTTCTCTGGATGCTATTAAAAGTCTCCAGAGAAGTGCTATTAAGAGCTGTGTCTAAACGAGAAAATAGAAGTATTTCATAGGATAATAAGATAATTAGGACTGGGAGAGGTCTAGCCCAACCTTCTCCTCAGAGTATGCTTACCTCTGAGGTCCAACTGACCAGTGCAGACAGGTCTAGAAAATCTCCAGAGCTGGAGACCGCACAGTCTCTGAGAGCTATGTGATCCATTCCCTGACTGACCTTTCAGGAAAAAAGTTTCTTCTTATACCTAGTCTGTCTCTTGTTTGAACTTGTGCCTGCTGCCTCTAATCCTCCCACCATGCATGGCTACAAAGAGCCTTGATCAATCTCCTCTATCACCTCACCTATCCACAGCTGTTACTGAGAAGCTGCTATTAGATCCCCTTGAAGTTTCCTCTCTTCCAGGCTGAATGACTCCCTGTTTGTTAACCTTTGGACAAGTGCTCCAGCCCGAACCATACTGGTAGCCTTCTGCTCTACTTGTTCCAGCTTATTTACAACATTTTTTTGTATTCAGCAGGCCCAAAATTGGGAGCTTTATTAGAAATGTGGTCTAATGATTGCTGAGTAGAGGATGACTATGATTTCCCTTAATTTATTGGTTATTATCTGGTTATCATAGTCCCAGACACTTTTGACCATCTCTGCTGACAAGATGCACTATTTGCTGTTTTCCAGCTCTTTGCCCCAAGGACTCAGCAGTTTTCCTCAGACCCATAACCTGTAAGAAAGGCAGGATCTTCCTTCCCAGGCTAAGATGCAGTGTTTGTCCTTTGGTATTCATTAGTTTAACATTAGCTCCTTTCTCCAGCCTGCCGGTACACACATGTGTGCAGACTCATTACTCCTCTGGTTGACTGATATGGAGAACAATTTATTAACCACAGCCTTCTGAGCCAGATCATCCAAACATCTTATTCTTCATCTGGCTGTTCACCCACCCAGTCCATAACGTAGTAACTTTAAAACCAGGACATTGTGGAACACAGTGTCTAAAGCCTTGCTCAAACTGAAGAAAAGACAATGCCTACTCTTCCCTCACCTATGAATCTGATTATAGAACAAAAGGAAACGGCCTCAAGTTGAGTAAGGGAAGGTTTAGACTGAATATAAAGCAAAAATTATTCTCCAAAAGGGTTGTCAAACACTGGGATAGGCTGCCCAGGTAAGTGGTTTTGCTACCACCTCTGGAGGTATTTAAAAGACATATGGATGTAGTACTTAGGGACATGGTCTAGTAGTAGACTTCACATGTTGGATTAGCGCTTGGACTTGATGATCTTAAGGGTATTTTCCAACTAAAATATTCAGAAATTTGTGATCTGATCACATAGGACAGACAGGATGATCAAAAATTATTTAAATACATCTGCTGCATCACAAGTATAACCACAGCCACTTCAAGATGCACCTGCTCTTGTGTACATATTCATGGGTACAGATTTCACGCTGTCCTGCTCTCAGGTGGAGTTATCCATAGGTCACAGTTCCTTTGACTTGAGCTGACACTGGACTTCCAGTGTGTCAAGTAGAGCAGTACAGAAACAGCAGCCAGCCCCTGGCTGTTTGCCTGCCCAGGTGCATCCCCATTGCTGTTATCCAAATGTTCCCAGGCTCAGCAAACTAGGGTGATCTGCAGCACAGCAGAACAGTGAGCAGCAAAAGCAAAAAGCGGCCGCTAATGAGCACTAGACTCTAATGTACGGTAAACCATGCAAGACTTATGGCAAGCACAGGAGCCTGACAATCAATAGATAAACAACATATAACAAACAAACAGCAACAACAGCCAAGCCCATTCCAAGAAAACCTTCTTGTTATCTTGAGCCCTTCAAGAGCCCTTCCTATGCTGGATGCCAAAAACTGTCACAATTTAATCCCAGCAAGCAACTAAGAACCACATAACCACTTTTTCAACACTCTCAACATGTGGGAGAGAATCAGAAGAGTAAAACTGAGAAAATTTGTGGGTTGAGATAAAGACAGTTTAATAGATAAAGCAAAGGCCATGCACACAAGGATAGGGAAATAATCAACTCATGCACCATTTCTCATGAGCAGCCAGTGTTCAGCCATCCCCAGAAAAGCAGATTTTCATCACGTGGAATGGTGGCTTGGGAAGAAAAAATGCCAATACTCCCTGCCCACTGCCTCCTTCTTCTCCCCTCAGCTTTATATGATGCCATATGTTCTTGAATATCACTTTGATCAGTTGGGCTGTGTCTGTCTGTCCTGGCTGTGTCCCCTCTCAACTTTTTGTTCACCCTCAGCCTCCTTGCTGGTGATGTGGGGTGAGAAGCAGAAAAGGCCTTGTCTTTGTGTAAGAACAGCTCAGTACTAACAAAAAATTTCCTCCGTTAACCAACACTGTTTCCAGCACAAATGCAAAAAACAGCCGCATAACAGCTACTATGAAGAAAATTAACTCTATCCCAACCAAAACCAGCACACATAGCCAACTGTCATTATCCTATGTAATTCATGCTTATTATTTCCTCTCGTTTTAATTCATCATGAGTACTGGGTCTGGTTGGGATATAGTTAATATCCTTGAGAGCAACGTGTATGGTGTTGTGCTTTGGCTATCGCTGAACCGGCTTTCTCTTCATACCACTCTATTACCCCATCATGCAGGCTGGGGATGACCAGGAAGTTAGGAGGAGATGTGGCTGGCACAGCTGACTCCAATTGGCCAAAAGGGTATTTTGTACCGTACAGTGACTGTATGGATATGGGATATTTTGACCTGGTTTCTTTCACTGCATCAGTCTTACATACCAATCAATTAAAGCCCAGCCAGAGATCATGGGGAAGTTTTGGGAAATTTTCTGCATAACTGATGACATAATTCCACACAAATGTAAAATTCCTGCAGTAATTTAATATGGTACTTTCTGTCTCTTGCTCCATATACTGTATATTCTGCATAGCAGAGACATTTGATATTGTATCAAGATCTAAATATTAGTGTAAATGCACTATGTAAATACAAGTCCTTATTAACACCATATGAAAGCTGACATTAACAATTAAAATGATAGTCACATATGTTATAAAGTTCTACTTTTTTTTCTCAGACAGAAGAGATTTATGGAAACAACTGTTAAATCTGATAGCATATATGTTAAATTAATGCTTGCCATGTTTCATGTTTTCATAATCATATTTAAACCTCATTTTTGTAAGTCTAGATGATTAAATTCAAGACATACTTTCTAAATTTAAGATCATTTCTGTATAAAATCTATTTAAGATGAAGCAAAAATGAATACTGTGAATAATTTTATGCAGATGAAAATTATGCTCCTCTTGAATTGTTAATATCTAAAAGTAGAGATTTTAAAGGAAAGCCTGCGGAAACAGACTATGAATTTTTGTAATATAGGAAGTGTGTGTAAAATGCTTTGCAAAACATGAAATTAAGGCAATCAATAGATCTTTCCCACTGCATAAAGCTTCAGAGGAGAAAGCTCATCAGAATCACATTACCCGAATGTGAAGGCAATCTGGTCTATCCAGTAAAAAAACACCATGTGGTGCTGTGCCTTTTTCACCTGAGGAATATTGCCTCCTAATTTTTGCATTTTTATATTAACTCTACATTGTTTCTCACTGAGTTTTCAGTAGACATGAGATCATAAATTCATGGCTTACATATATGCATATTGTGGTGTGAGTTTAAAATAAGTGTACTGCTACTGTTAATGAATTGAAATTATCTCAGCTATATCAGCTTTCTTTAAGGCTTTATATGAAGTCTTTATATTATACAACACAATACTCTGCAGTAATCAGGAAAAAGAGGGATATCTAATGGATTTAAATTATTTTGTAAATGGCACCTGAAAAACAGTCCAGATATCCTAAAACATTTCAAACTTGTATGTATGGAAGGTTAAGAAGCTGAAAAAAGTCCCTTCATTTAGTCAGCAGAGGGGGTTTTCAGTTAAGCTCCTAGGCTTAATTCGGTTGCCTACTCTTTTATTTTTTAGCACTGTTTGAAATATTAGAGTTGCCTGGACTTAGAAGTCTAGTGATGTTTTAAAAGAACTACACTAATCCACCTAATTCCATCTGGTTCTTCAAAATAGAACCATGGCTCATGACTTCCACAGGTCCTGTTCCAGCCTCATGGAGCATGGATTGCATGTTTTAAGACTTCTTGGGAATCTCAGGTTCAACACTTGAGTCATGACTTCTTCACTATGTACTCTATTTGCCTCTTGGTGTCTGAGACATCCTGATAGAAATGACAGTTATGGCTAAGCACTTGTGAAAGACCAGTCCCTCTACAGAACATTTTGGGGGGGATTAAGGTGATAACCTAGGACACCTGAGTAGACACGTTTATCCCCTCTACATTTTTTAAAAATGGCTTTTTTGAACCTGGTATGAACAGAATTTTATATTATTTCTTTATAAGAAAGAAATTCTTAAACTTTATTTTTAAACAATTTCTCAGGAAACAGGAGGATTCAGGTAGTGTGTAAAACTAATAACTGAGAAAGCTAGCATTCATTTTCTTTATTGTTTTGAGTTTAAGATGAAACAATATTAGTAAGAGAGCTCACGTATGAGTAAATTTGGAAGGGGAATATAATCATATACTAACGTTCAATTTTCACAATCAATGGGAAAACAAAGGACAAGTAGGGTAATGAATGATAGATTTCAGAAGTAAGTTATAATAGATTTCAGAAGTAAGTTATACTTCTTTTTGTATAATTTTTCTCAGTTTGCCACAGGGAAACGATCATTATAGATGCATAATGATGTGTGTGACACACAGAAGTATCTGATGCAATAAGAGTCTTTAAATATTTATTTTCTTTTTTCTCTTTTCCTGTTTTCTTTTTTCTTTTTTGTCTTTTATTTTCTTTTTTTTTTTCTCTTTTTTCTTTTTTCCTTTTTATTTTTTCTTTTTTATTTTTATTTTTTTTCTTTTTTTTTGTGTGTGGATTGAGACTTACACTGTCAGAAGAAATTACAGAATAATGTGGCAATACTTCTGATAACATTATGTGAATCCAGTTTGCTGCAGGTAACACATATCCTTTCTAATTCATCGTGGCTTCCAGCATTTTACAGACAGAAAATCTCTACCCTTAAAATGTGAGAAGTTTTTCTGTGTCAAGAAATGGTGTAAAAGTAGTTCCTATGGGGAAGTGCATAAATGAGTCTAGATCCATGCTGCTAAATTACTCTGTCCAAGAAAAGATCCACAGTCTTCAGGCTGAAAGGTACAGATTACCTGGAATTCATCTTAAAGTAGATTGACTATATTGGTAATACATAACATTTACAGCTGGGACTCCCAAAAGCACTAATACACCTATTATAAAATAGTTCAGGTGGACTTAGTTTGTGTCTATGAGAGTTTTGGAACTGTTATGATTTGTCTGAAAGCCTCAATAACAGAAGTTTGAAGTCATGCCTTTGTTTCCTGATACATGACACATGACTTTGGGAGGAGTTAGAGGACAATTTTAAAGACTTTTGTAAGGTAGAGAAGCCAAAGTCAAGGGTAGTTTCACTAATGTGTCCTTCTGAAAGTGATAATTGCAGTCTTGTTGGACCAACTAGTTCAGATCAAACACAACAAAAGTGTTAACTTGGGTTTACGTAACACTGTGCTTGTCCCAGTCCTGGCCACCCAACGTATCACACTGCAGAAACATTGCAGTTTGGCACAGGTATAGTGCCAAATTAACTATGGAATAAACTATAGAATTAACTATAGAGCCACAGAATATCCTGGAACACATAAGGATCATCAAATCCAACTCCTCCCTTCATAATATGAATTGAAAATAATGCCATATGTCTGAGAATATCTTCCAAACACTTCTTGAACTCCGTCAGGTTTGGTGCTGCGACCACTTCCCTGAGAAGGTTTTCCAGTGCACAACACCCCTCTGGAATAATATCCAACCTAAACCTCTCCTGACTCAGTTTCATGCCATTGCCTCGAGTCCTGTCACTGGGCACAACAGAAAAGAGATCATTGCCTGTCCCTTCTCTATTCCTCATGAGAAAGCTGTAGACAGCTGTGAGATCTCCCCTCAGTCTCCTCTTCTCCAGGCTGAGCAGAACAGGTGAACTCAGCCTAAGAGGTCAGACCTAAGAAATTTTGCAGCTTTCTGTATGTGCACTTGAAATACAATTAAACACTGAATCTTTGCTAAATTTTCTCTGAAGCTCCAGTCACAAAACCCAGGAAATCTGCTGTCATAACAGAGGAAGGATTTTTCTGTAAGAATATAATAGCAGATCTTTGAAGAGCCGGGAACAGAACCTCAAGCTTTTTAGTATTTTGAGATCCTAGGTCAAAGGGAAAAACTGTATGGGAGGAAGTCTAAATTGGAGGAAGTAGAGATCAGTATCAACAATACCAAACAAATTATTAAGGCTTCCTTACATAAAGCAGCTTTATATAGAAAACAACTACTACAAATAGAGATTAACTGGAACATCTTAATTAGATCATCATTATTACTTGGCTAAGCATTTAATTAGAACAAATACAGCTACAAAAAGAAATCAGAAAATCAATTAAGATTAGATGCAAGTGCAAACCTATAAAAATTTGAAAAAATTGTCATGAAATCCATGAAAAGGACAGTTCAAGCAAAACTCTCTATTTAATTCAGACAACAATGAACTCTGAATTTTGTGCAGGATGCTGAGAACCAGGCTTGTATTCCCCCACTGATTTTTACAGTCTCATTGTTTCACATCAGTTGTGGATGTGGCCTTAAATATCTTTAGAGAGGAATGTATTTGCAAATATTAAGTTTAAATATTTTATCTGAGGTACAAATTAGAAAATTTAGAACTGGTAAAAAATCACTGGTCTAATCTCTGTGGTACTGCCCAAAATTTTTTACCTAGAAGAAAAATAAATACTTACCTTTAAGTTAACTGCATACCTTGGGCTCCTCTTTTTATTTTGAAAGATTTTTAAATTTCACAAGTAATACTTAGAGTAATAATAAGAGTAAAATTATTTTTTCATTAAATAGCTTCTCCAGATTGGTTCTTAGCCAAGATCTGGTTGTTTTATGGTTGTATAGTTGGTTACCTAAAATTAAATGTTCTGAATCAATTACCCAAAGCACATTACAGTGTTCTTTAGTGCATTGAGTATAATACAATTCACCTTTCCTAAATAACAGGGCCTTAATTTTACAGTGCATTTATTTAGCTGCCTACTAGAATCTGAGTTTATTGACTTGCAAGATGCTTCATCAAATCTTTAGTGCAGCCAGGTTGAGGGTGTTGGTTTTATTTTTTTTAATTGTTAAATTTTAATTCTTTTTTCTTTGTATTACCTATTTTCATTTCGTTTATAAGATGAGAAAATTGCGAACGTGTAATTTAACAGGTACAGGTTTTGTCATTATGATTTTAATGCTAGTAGTGTATGTAAAAGCAGTTCTAGAAGTGGATGAAATGTTAATAAAATGATTTGAAGTACTACCCTAAATAATTGCCACACATTATTTTTCTCACCATTCTGTATTTTCAAGCTATGAAAAGGCTCATTGCCATACCTAATTTCATAGAAGAACAATCTGTTTTCAGATTTATTTGTGACTCCAAAATTTTAGCAAAGAAATATAGTAATTTAAAAATGAACAAAAATTCATCTTGATCTCTGGAGATTATAAAACACATGATACTCCCCCACTACTCTCTCGGAATAGCTTCAGGGTCTCTGATCTCAAGCGATTGGCCTTGTTATGACCTTATAGAGGTGAGACGCAGACATGAATCAAGATTCTTTCTTTCCTCTTTCACCTTAAGTCTTTAATTGAGCACAAAAAACCCTGAAGATTATGAACCTGACAAGATATACTGTCTCCAGTTTATTTCCATATCCGGAGAGACCAGCCATATCCCGCAGTTTCTTAGAACTGTGTGTGTTCACTTCCTTTGAAAAATGTGTCCAAACCTGTAGCTATCTCCTGAAAACATTTGTCAGACTTTGAAATTTAGAATATCATTATAGACTTCAATACAGACTCTTTTTCTGGGTTTAGATGTTTAAATGTGACTCCAATAGAAATCAGTGTAGATCTGAAACACAAGAACTGGAAATAATTTTCTAAATCATTTTTATTGTTCTCAAAAATAAGTAAGTAGAAAGATTAAGTCTCTATTGAAATTATTTATTTTAGTGATCATGTTTTTATTTTGTTCTTTCATGACAGTAAGATATTTGATAGCACCATTAATCAGCACTCCCTAATATCTCTGAGTTGTGTTTTGGGTTTTTTAAAAGAATATCTGATGGAAACAAGATATTCTTTTTCATTTGATTCTTCTTATTTTGAGTAAAATTTACTGCAACAACATAGACCCCAAATTACTTACTCTGTCAGTTTCCTGTGAAAGTGCATTGTTGATCACCCCAGCCTACAATAACCTTCTAGCCAATAGAACTGATATAAAGTTATTAATTTTTTTCGTTGTTGTCTTCTATGCCTGTTAGAATTGCAACAACCCCTGCTGGCTGAAAAATTAGCAAAATGAACCCTTTCACATCTGTTTCTCAGTAGGCTAATGAGAAAATGGGTCTGACATCCTCACTTTCTTTTTTTCCTCCTGAGCAGTCCCAGCAGTAGGAGAACTAAAAAATATAAATTTCTGTAGCCATTTCATTCTATTTTCTTTAACTTTGCTAGAGTTATGGCAAGGTAGAGCTGATATTACATCCAATTACACAAAATACCTCATTCATTTGAATGGAAGTTCTTGCTTCTAGCGGAATTTATGAAAACAGATTGAAAATCGACAATATAATAACCAACTCTAATAGTAGTGGTACACCTGTCCTTTGGCTTCCCTTTATCTAACACATAAAATCAAAATTAATATTAGATTGTTATTCCCATTCTCTGCTTCATGAGTCAGGAAAAAATGAACTGACCTTTCCTACACCAGTAATTCCAGCTTTCATTGTCACAGAGTTTTAAGCAGCATCCACAATTTTCTTTTTTATGCTATCCTCAACAGTGAAGGAAGCACTTTGCAAACATCTACAATGATCTCAGTCCTTTAAAATACAAGACATTTTAAAATTTTTATAGTAAGCTAACTGCCTTACAATCAACTGTATATTGTATATATACATATATGTGTATATATATATATACTGTATCAACATTTCCTCTATGTTTTTCATGAACTAATTTGCCTTTTTCTATCTTCCAAGTTCATTGAGTGCAGACCATAAAATATATACATTTGCATATTACAAATATATACACTTCAGCCATGCTAAATAACATAGGATTTAATTATATAAAATTATAATTAACATAGTAATTTTTTTCTGTATTGGAGAATTAGGACCAAAAATGAATTTCAGTTAAAGACATTTTAAGAAGATAGCCATATAACATCAAGTCCTGATTCAGTAAATTTTTATTTAAATAGGCTGTAGCCCAGAGGGCATCCCCGTAAGGAGAAGATAAAGCAAAAGTAGCAAGAAAGAATTAGAGTTCACTCACGCCAGTCTAGAGAGGCTTATAATTTTATACCCAATTTTATTTTATATTCCTATGGAAAAGGTAAGATAATCTACAGATTACTAATGGCCTTAAAATCTATGTACTTGAAAACCTAAAAGGTGATTTATGATCCAGAATAATACACATTTTGCAAAACATTTGGTTTCTTAGGGTAGGTGCTTGTGTGGTCTAATACAAGGGAAATGCATTGCATATGGCTCATGAGTATGACACAAATAGATACTAATGTCTTTTGAACAGTAATCACTAAGTAACTTAGGAGTGCACACTAATATTTACTAGAAAAAATCAATAAATATTTATAATAGCTCTAGAATCAACATTTGAAAATAGATTTGTAGAAGAAGAAAAGCAAAAAAAAAAGTTTTCATTTCGAATTTATAACAATTTTTCTCCTTAAAAATATTCTAGAATAAATAACTTTTAGTTTCTTTTCAGCTTCCAGTATTGCTACTAGAAAAATTCTACAGCATGGCAAACCCTTCAAAACCTCTACATTATCTTTAGTTGCTATCAATCTAATGAAAAAAAAAAAAAAGTCCAATTCAGACTATGGATTCAAACTCTCCAATTATATTTCAGAAAAAAAGAAAATACTTCAATTACTGCCATTCTGTAAAATATTCTTCTTGAAAAAATGTAAGTGCACACAAAAATAATGAATAGAAAGTACATGACCATATCCTATATAATTATGTCTTGCTAATTAATACAGTGAGCATAGACAATGTAAGACAGGCATATAATTTCATGGTTTTGATATGAGTTAGGAGAGTTAGAGAAAGTGTTAACACAGAAAATAAGATGGAGGGAAGGTTTTAAACGGAAAAACTCAATTTTGTTATTGCATTGATGAGCAAGATAACAATCTACTACTCACTTAAAATACACTGAATATGTATTTGTGTAGTAACAAATATTTCATCACATTCCAGAAATTTGGAATGAATGCTATTCAATTTCTCCTAACTGAAAATAATTCTTTGCTTTTGCCCTGAATACGTGACAGACTTTAGAGACCACAAGCTTAAGTGCTTCAATGCAACATGAGTTTTTTCTAGGAACTAGTTGCTTCTACTGAGATTGATATTCTTGCTTGTCTCCCACTCTATTTGTGACTCACCTCTGTCATAACTTCAACTGCTGCTGCCAAATCTTAAAATTAACCTCAGAACAAGGAAGATAAAAGGGTTATAATCTTTTCTTACATATCCTGGGATAAAAATTCTTGCCTGTCCTCTGGGACTGACTGTTCTGGGACAGTAAAATGAAAGCTGGAAAAGCTGATTTTTAGTATTTCCAGTGTGAGTTAGCTCTCTAGCAATCTAATCTTATGGCAATTCAGCAGTATTCTAAATATTATACAATCCTCCTATGTTATACAATCCTTCTCTTTATTTAATCTTTCAGTATAATAATTTCTTTCCTACTTCTCTCATATAATTTTTCTAGAAGTCATTATCATATCCCTTAATTCCTTAAATTGTTCTGCTTCTAACTTTGATTTGATTCACTTCTAAGCTGAAACTAAACTGGCATGCTGAAAAGTTGGCCTTGTGGCTTATTTAGTTCATTTCCAATTCCATTTTTAACAAAGAGGAAAAGCAGATCCCTTCACTCTTTTCAGTAAGATAGCTGTGAGAACAAACCTATATTGGCTTTATGCAGCAAGGTTTTGGTACTGGAGGGACAATATCAGTGGCTTCTGTGAGAAGATGCCAGAAGCTTCCCCTGCATCTGACAGAGCCAATGCCACTTGGCTCCAGGATGGACCCACTCTAAATGAGGGTGAGTCCATCAGAGATGGTGGTAGTGCCCCGGGATTGACCCATTTAAGAAGGGGAAAAATTTGCTGTGCAACAGCACATGCAGCTGGAAAGAGGAGTGAGAATATATGAAACACATCTACAACAACTCTGCAGGCACCAAGGAAGTCCTTCAGGCAACAGAGTTGAGATTCCCCTGCAGCCTGTGGAACGGATCATGATGAGGCAGCTGTGCCCCTCCAACCCATGGAAATCCATGGTGGAACAGAAATCCGTCTGCAGCCTACTCTGAAGCAGACTCCTGAGTAGGACTTATGTTTGCTCATGTTCAACTTTACTTGAAAAAGCCTAGATTCATTCATAGAACTGGAGATTACATTGGACGCTCCTTTTGTCAGAGTGATGATAGTGATGCTGAAATTACTGATGTCTCACTTTAGTTCATTTTAAAGATCAGTTGCACACACATTGTCAGCAGTTCTGCAGTTTTATATTTGATGGTTGCCAGCTATCTCAGGGAGATGTTGTGCAGCCCTGATGACTTACTGTCACCTGTTTGATCAAATGCTTTCTATATATTTCAAACTGACCTAGCTTCTCAGAACTATCTTATAGAAAGAGTATGATAGCTATGGCAATATACCTAACAAAAGACCCTACAGAGTCTTTCTTCTTTTAATCTCCAATTTCCATTTCTACAGTACAACAATTGGAACAATTATTACTTGTAAGCTATTATGAAACACTGTTCAATTAAAGTTTAAATTCCCTTAAAACTAGGAAAATCAAACATAGTTCAGCTCTTTTTCTTCAGATTTTGTTTTGTTTTGTTCTGTTTTTAATTTGGAAAAATAATACAGGCATTCTTCAAACATGCTCAAGATGTTCAGCTTTTGAAAACAGTACTCTACTGCTACTGCTTTGCTCATTAGCCATCCACATTCACCTCCTTTAGAATGACACTTTATGAAGATGCTTACACTAATCTTCAAAAAATGCCCAACCAAAAGGTTTGCAGAGCTGAAGATAAGGCTGAATAAATGTTATTATAATTTAAGGAACAAATATTTTAATGGCTATTATAGTTTCTTTATGTCTGTTAATTTAACTGCTAATTTTTTTTTTTTAGTTATAATGTTGTGGTGGTAACTGAAAGAAAAAGCTGGTTTTCTCTGAGATCTTTGATTCATAGTTATGTGTTATCAATAGAGTCCTTTCAAATCTTCTGTATTTAAGAGGACTCCAAAATTTGATATTTTACTTTTTTTTTTTCTTGCGAAGAGTTTTGCTATAGGATTGCAGGAACATAAGCTGTTTAACTATGATAAGAAGCACAACACTGCATTGGTCTCTGCCTGTACTGTCAAGGAGGCGAAAAAGCTGAATAACACCCGTCAAGCAATTCCTCTCTGTGTCTCACTTTTCCTGTGTGGAAAAGACAGAAAAGTTACTGTCTTCCTATACAAAGCACACAGATTCTAATGGAACAGTACTGTGAGTACTCCATAGAATATGATCAAAATTATTAGCACATAGAGAAGCAAAAATAACACTTGTTTGCAAGAAAGTTACACCAGATATACCAGGACAGATTTTATGTTTACATTTTATTTCTCTGTAAGCGACAGAAAGGAATATGTTATTGTGGCCTTTTGTTAGAAAGGAAAGAAACTGAGGTTGGTGGGAACTTTATTATGAGGAAAGCCAAGTGTGGAATTGGATAGAAAGTAGCAAATCATAAACTGACCAGCAGTGCACTTCTATTTGTCCAAGAAAATGTGAATCCCTCTTGGTTTGAATCATTCTATTGTTTCCAATACTCAGAGGAGGCTTCATGCAAGTGTAGCTCAGACATGTACGCCAATCTCTCTTGTTCTGGCCACACATCTGAAAGGTTTCACAAATTTTTGGAAGGCAGACATCAAATGAAGAAAAAAAAAAAAAAAGGAGATGAATTACTGAATTCCATCCAGGAACAGGTGGATTGAATGCATATTCTATTTAGGTATTTAGGGCATGTTCACCTCATTCTGACAGAACAACTAATTTCCTGCTGTCAAGTCCTCTGTTTCACAGAGAAGAGACAGGTAGGACTCTGGCATCATCCTGCAGAGCAGGGTACTGAGCAGGATGCCTTGTCTGAACTCCCACAACACACCAGGATGTAATTCCATATTGCCATTCTTGCCAGAGTGACAGAAACAGTTCAGTGAATTTGGGTATTGTTAGTTTGCTGTCAATTAGGTTGTTTCACACATTGGAAGGACTGTCAAAGCATCACTGTTTAGTAGAATGTTGGTGTTTGAAAATGGCTTATTTTAAGCAGAGCTTGAAAGGTGAGCTGTGTTGCCAGGTGAAGCAGCTTGTCTGCTGTGGCTCTGTGAGTTTGGCAGCTGTTAAACTGGGTAAGGAAATAAGAGCAAACAGTGGCCCAGTACACACATTGAACTGCCTGCATGTCAATGCTTGTGTTCATTTTGCCCTATTTTAAACACTTATTATAGGAATCCTTCTGGATTTCTGGATTCCAATCTGCTCACTATTTTCCAGCTTTCTAAAAGCTACTAATGAGTAATCTCCTTATTACATCTTTCTTTACGCAAATATGACATTGATATGTTTTTTGAGAGAGGTTTTGCATCGCATGTATGTCTCATGCAGATAGCAGTGAGTCAGTTCCAAATACATATAGATACTGTCTGATTTCCAGTGTTTAAACTAACTGTTCCAGATTTGTTGATCTCTTTGGAGAAATAGACAACTTGTCACAAAGAGGAAGCTCAACTTCTCCTAAGATAAGTCTGTGAGTAAATTAAAACTAGTGACAACAATTTTGGGCAATTTAAGCGCATGGCTCCTAATATGAAATTAGTTTCCTATTTCCTCCTCAAAAATTATGGACATATTTACTGCTTTCAGTTCATAGTTTCACTTTTTTTGAAAAGAAAAAGATTGTATATTTAAAACTGTACTTCTCGGTAAATGCCTTTCCTCATAACATTTTCTCTGGGAAAAAAAAAAGATCAAGAGCCTTTTATAACAATAATTTCTCTGGTCTCATGCTTCTAAATGTGGTATTCCATTATTTTTATCTTCATTTTTCTACAATTTTTCCACAAAGACTTCACTAACTTAATGATATTTAGCACTTTAAACAAACAGAAGAAAACACTTAGTTTTTGTTCTTCTATATTGTTTTTCTAAATTTTTGTTATTTATTACATAATTTATTTCTAATGTATATATTCCGAAAATGAATGTGTTTGGATAGGAATTAATATATTTTATGGGCTTCTTTGTCAATTCATGGACAGTTTCTTTTGATTTCCATAAAAATCCCTGTGATATTAAGTACAGTGGTATAGTACTATCCAAGAACATCTGAAATAGTGACCATCAATGTAGCAAGATAAAAAAGTGAATATGTGAGAAACTAAGTTGTCGGTGCTGATATCACTGAAGTATCTACGCCTTAAAAGATAATATTTATTGGCCAACTAACAGTAGAACCTAACTTTAATGTCATATTGAGGGATGTATCTTTTCCTCTGACCAACGAAATAGTGAATCCTGATTTCTGTTTTCATTGCTACTTTAATTGTGATTAAAGCACTTTACAGTGAATAAATCAAAGCTAAACTAGCAGCATTTGGTGAGCACTGGAAATACAGCTATATTACTGATGAAACAGAAATCTTATATGAAATATTCTAGGCAAAATCTTCTCCAGAGTATACTTTTTTAGAAGAAATTTCAAAAAATAGCTGTATTTTACTCAAGTATACACATCAAAACATAATGCTATGGAATTCTTATAAATCATGTAAGATACTGTATTTCACGCCACAAGTTACTTTTCTTTAGGAATTCCCAAAGTAGAATTAAAACTAGAGCTAGGATGATAGATAGATTAGATAGATAGATAGATAGATAGATAGATAGATAGATAGATAGATAGATAGACAGACAGATAGATAGATAGATAATATAGAAGAACAAACATCTTGCTATTACATGGTGTGAGTCTCTGGTTAAAAATGGTGCCCTGCATCTGCTCTATACTCAGGGCCAGATTCACTTGCAATTTCCATTCTACTGTATTAAAAAAAAAGTGTGTACTTCTTTTCTGAAACCTTGCAAAAACCTTCTTTCAAATGACAGTAAGTATCTTATTGTGAGGGATTCTTTTACAGTTTCCTGCTAAATCTCCTGTAAGTAGCAAGCTCACTAAATAGAAACTACCTGCAAGCATTTGACAATATAGACCAAGAATTCATAAGTAAAAGATATTATTGTTACATTAATGAAGCTTAATCATATTTTGCTTTGCTAAGTCTTTTAGAATGTGCCAGTTTTGTCTGCTCATACTAAAGTCTACTAAATAAAGGAGATTTGAAAGTGGAGTATATTGCTTGGTGCCTGGAGCCTTATCCTCTTGAGAAAGGATCAAGCAAGAGGGTGGGCTGAAAATATTGTAAATGTGCAATTAAATAGATAGAAGTCAAATCAGGTTCAGTTAATTTCTTAAAGTTTCAGTCTTTCACCCAGCACTTTCATGGGTTAGTGTTGCAGTACTGTGATTTTCTGAGCATTATGAAAAAAACTAAATTTGTTAGTGCATTTCTGAAACTGGCAAGGAATTTTTTTTTCAGTAATCCTAATGCTAAACTACAAAACCCCCTCTGAAGAGACAACTTTCTTTGTATTACACAGTTAAAGCAGATGCATCAGTAAAACGAGCCCAGGAGTATTTTCTATATGTCATCTAATGGTTCATTTCCAGTACCAGAGATGTGCAGTGTAGATATTAAGTAAATACTTTATTAGCTAAAATTAAACTAGAAGTAAAAAGTATTCAGAGGTGTTCAAAAATATTTTTTCTGAAATTTTTAGATTGTGACAGTGTCAAAAGTACTTCTGAAAATCCAAAAATTATTACCATCTGAGCAATGCAGAAGATTACTTTCCAAAAGCAAATTCTGTGCAGCAGAAGAAAAGAAAGTAAATGTAAAGTGATGACCTATTGATGTCTACCTGGACAGAAAAAAATTAATATTTTATTATGTTTAATATACTCCTGATAAAAGAATCAGAGTTCAATCAAAAGTGGTTGCTTTTAACAAAGGTTCTCTAAAAGAGCATTTGTATTTTCTCTTCCTTTACACGCAAATGACTATTTTCAGATGGAGATACTAAATTTACTTTTTGTCTTTTTTCACTGCTTTTACTTAGTACAAGTATCTGTTGTTTTGCTTCGATCTCAGGCATTAAAAAAAAAAACAACACAGGACATTAAATCTCAAGACTATATGATTTGTCACACAAACAAGAGTAATTGCTATTTTACTGTTAACAGAAGATAAGAAGTGGAGCAAAGGGCTGGTGTAGCCTTTCAGGTCTTCCTCTGAAGGAGTGGAATCTTACAGTCAGTGCCCAGCACTGCTTTGTGCAGTAAGGATGGGGAAATGTTCAGTTAGTGATCACTCATGGCTTTCTTACACACAACAGCAATGTAGAAGGGCAGGGAATGCTGCTTCCCTGAGGCTGCAAAAGAACTTCCAAATTAGCTCTTCTCTTGTTCTGAGGACGTTTCACATAATTCTTGCTGTTTGCTGAATACTCAGAAGAGCTAATGAATTTGGACATGTGAATAACCTGAATTTTTTGGTACTTTACTATTGCTAAAGCCTAGTAATATGTAGCCATATATATACCCATATATCAGAATTTTAGACTTTGTTTCTTGCAGAATATTTGCCTTGGAAAAGGCAACTCCACCTGCAGAAATATGCTCTTTTTCTATTAAATATGCCTTTTATTTCTAATCTAAATCTCTGACCATTCAATATCTTCCATAGTTCCTTTTCTTACCAATATATAGTATATTTTGCTTAAAATGGGCACACTATGCTTTAAATTTCAGTTCCAAATTATCTATCTAGGCATTAAAGTTGCATTTAAGCACTTTGTAGTACTGGATAATTGATGCCTTAACTTTCTGCTGCTTTTTTACTAGTGGTTTCATGGAGTTCATTTGAAGGTAAAGCACCATCCATGACAGGTAATTGGGAGGTGTTGGCTGAGAGCTGAGCCTAATGTAACTCACAAAATGTATTGCTCTAAAATCCCGAATACATTTCCAGGGAGTTCTGCCAAGGTAACCAATACATGGTCTTATTATGGGTGCTCAGAAGTACAGCTCTCATGTTGTGTTTAAAATTTCCATAGGTAAAAATAACATAGATACATAATTCAAAAACTAGTAACTTTTCTCAATTAAAAAAAAAATGCTATGAGTAGCAATTTGCTCATACTGTGGCCACAGGAAACAAACAGGAAAATATTAATCCTTTGAAACAGTTAGTGATAGAAAATATGACATCCATTGTATAATGGTACTGAAAGACTGTTCAGGGTGCATATATAATGCATTTTATATTATATTGATATTCTATAACACATTAAATATAATATAGGAATTACTATCACACTGTGATTATAATAAAAATGTTTTAAGTTTTCTCAGGGTATTGCAATATTTTTCTTTTAATAACAGAAGTGTTTCAGAGTGTTTTTTTCTGTTACATTCTGCAGACAATAAGTACATCTCCTGACCATAATCAAAAGGAAAAAAATTGTCTCTCTGCAAGTGATACAATTCCTCGAACTTGGACATCCTGTTTCTTTTCAGATGCTTTAGACTATCTGAGATGTCCATATCAGGTTGCTAACCATGATTCAAGGCCTATTACTTTCTGGAGTGGCAGATAAAGGCCAGACTAGATATCCTGGGACATCTAAAATAAAACTTTATCTGCTAGTGGAACTTAATCCAGTTGAGACATCCACAAGTTTCCCTAAGCAGTGACCATCAGGCTAATGCACACTGTTTCTTAGGCTTTGCTGCTGACTCCATCAGTCCAAAGACTCAGTTTAACCTAAAAGGTTTAGGTTTTACCATTTTTCTAAATATTTCTTCATTAAGAGACTCTGGTGAACTACTGCAAGAATGTCCAATAGGAATAAGTGGATCTTAGTTCATTGATTTAGTAATCCTAGATACATCTCATTGTCCATCTGTAAACACTTGTTGGGGTGAGATTGCTTACTTTTGATTTACCTTTTATTTTGATTTTGTAGTTTATAATTATATACTATATTTTTTAGATTTTACTACTGTCCCCCATGATAATTCCACTCAGAGAAGAACTGCATGACATAACGATAAAACACCTGTTTATGTTATGTTAGTGTTTCATTCTTGTAACACTATCAGAATAGGTGTATTTGAAAAATCAGATCTCTTTCAGTACTTAGGGCAGTGGAAACCTGGTTGTATATTCAATGTTTTAACAACCATTTTTAATAGCACATTCTGTAATTGACATGTATTTCCACTTTGTCTTAAAATGTTCAGGTTGTCTATCTTGTCTTTTTCTTGCTGAGACTACTATTAGCATTAAAATCACTTCACAAATCTGAGAAGAGGCAAAGAAACTGGTTAACAGCAAAGATGATAAAGATTAAGTCAAATCCTGGATCCTGCTCATCAATATTTTCCTTTGGATTTTCTGTTAGTAAACACATACATGCAATAGGCATACAAAATCAAGTTTCCTCATCTCTTCCCCATTGTTTTGGCTGAGAGAACAGAAAAAGAGATCTGGAAAACTAAACAGATGCTTATATCTGCAGCATCTGCCATGGATGTTTGCTAAGTCTGGCAAAAGCAGAAGACAGGTGGCTAGAGAAAATACTAATCCAGAAAAGACCCTCATTATGAATAGGTGTGCCTAGGATTGTGTGGCAATTTTTTTATTAAGTCCTCATGCTATTTTCTTTACTTTAACAATTAATGTCATTTGATAAAAGGAAGAAAGGTGTAGACTGACTTATAAAACTTTTCATTCAGACAAAGGAGTTCCTTCTTTTTTGGAAAAAAGAAGGTAACTATCTCGGCTTTCTAAGAAGATCTTTTTCAGTTCTGTTATTACGAAATATTTCAGTAACTTTCCAGAATTTTTACTATCTAAGTTAAATAAATGAAAATTCCCGAATTTTGATTATGTGTATTTTGCTTCTTTTGGATGCTGTATGCAAGCTATTTTGCTATACTTGTACCTTTTCCCTGAATTTTCCCTATCTATCCTATTCCTCTGTAGTCTTATTTCACTGCTTTTTTTCTGCAGCTGATGAATACAGAAAGATGTGTATTTTAGAATCATATTTTTCACTGTGTATTAACTTAGATAACACTTTTTTTCACTGTGCCACCACAGCACATTCTTTTAATGAAAAATTGTCTTCCTTAACATTTCAGTCGCAACCCAAGCCCTTAAAAGCTGAGGGCAGCCTTCTGTGAGACCTTTGCCAAAATCAAAGTAGAAAAGGGTCAGAGGAAAATCTCTGTAATGCTCACCTGGGGAAAATGAAACCTTTATTATGGCAGAAAAAAAGAGTTATGGCTAGTAACTGTATGAATGCAGTGAATCCATTGAATTTATAGTGGCAGTTACAGAACCATTGAGCTAATGCTGAAATGTGGTCTTTTATACTGGTTTTGTTATGTTCCTTGAATACAGAATTCTGGAATCAAAAAATGGCTTTGTTAGAAAGGACGTAGAATCACAGAATCACAAAATCACAAAATAGTTTGGGTTGGGAGGGAGCTCTGGAGACAATCCAGTCCAACTGCCCTGCCCAGGAAGGGTCACCTAAAGCAGGGGGCACAGGAAGACATCCAGGTGGGTTTTGAATGTCTTCAGAGAGGGACACTCCACAACAGCCTGTTACAGTGCTCTGGCATAGTCACTGTGAAGAAGTTCTTCCTCATGCTGAGGTGGAACTTCTTGTGTTTTAGTTTATGGTCACGACTTCTCCTCCTGTCACTGGGCAATGCTGAAAACAGTCTGGCAGCACTCACCTTCGGGATATTTGTATGTATTGATGAGATCTGCTCACAGCCTTCTCTTCTTCACACTAAACAGGCTCAGCTCCCTCAGTCTCTCCTCATAAGAGAGACTCCAGACCCCTCATCATCGTTGTAACCCTTTGCCAGACACTGTTCAGTAGCTTCTTGTCTTTCTTGTACTGATGAGCTGAGAATTGAACACAGCACTCCAGATGTGACCTCACTAAGGCCGAGTGGAGAGGGAGGATCATCTCCCTCTATCTGCTACTACACTTCCTGATGATCTTTAGAGATCACCTACCTATATAATTATCCAATTTAAGTGAAACATAATCTCTTTCAGTTTAAACCATTGCCCCTTGCCGCATCTACAGGCCTTGGTAAAATGTTTCTCTTCACCTTTCTTATGAGCCTTTTTAAATACTGAAAGGCCACAATAAGGTCTTTCTAGTGTCTTCTCCTTTTCTGCTGAAGAATCTCAAACTCTCTCAGCCTGTCCTTGTAGGACAGCTGTTCTACTCCTCTTACCATTTTCATGGCCCTCCTCTGCACCCACTCTAACAGGTCTATGTCATTCTTGTGCTGGGGCACACATCTGGATGCAGAACTCCAGGTGGGGTCTCACCAAAGTGAAGCAAAGAGGGATAATCCTGTCCCTCAGTCTGCTAGTGACACTTCTTTTTACGCAACCCAGGATACAGTTGGCTTTCTGGGCTGAAAGCTCAAATTGCCATTTTTTCATTCACCAGTGTCCCCAAGTCCTTCTCTCTAGGTCTGCTCTGAGTCCATTCGTGACCTACATATCACCAATACAGTGGCAAAAATGTTGAGGGAGACAGTATCTAGGGCTTGATAGAAATCCAAGTATTTGTAGTCCAAGTATATATAGAACCCCCACAGTGCTTCCTTTGTCTCTCCATTGTAGAAGGACAATAGATAATCAGGCATGATTAGTGATAAATAAATATAATAGATAGATAAATATATAGATAAATAGCCCCTTGGTGAAGTCATGTTACCTCTCTCTAACTGGTTCCGCATCTTCTATATGTTTTGAGATATCTTTCAGGAGGATCTGTTCCATGATCCTTCTGGGCACAAATGTGAGGCATACTGGTTGTTCATAACTGAGGTCCTCCATTCTACCCTCTTAAAAATGATCATGATGTTTCTCTTCTCTCAGTCACTGAAGTCTTTGCCCGACTGCCACAGCTTTTCAAATATGATGGAACCTGGCTGGACAACTGCATCAGCCAATTACCTCAGGACCCTGAGATGCATCTTCTCATGTCTCTTGAGTTTGTGTACATCCTGTTTCCCCATGTGATCTCAAATCTGATTTTCACTTAAATTGCGGGACTTTATTCACCCAATCCTTGTCCCTTAATCCTTGAGGATTAGGGATTTGAGAGTAGGAAGAGAGACTAGAATTGTAAAGTGAGGCAAAAAAATTGTTGAGCACCTCAGCATTTTCCATATTGTTTGTAGTTTGTTCTCCTTATTTAAGAATGGGAGGTACAAATTCTTTTTTCTTTCTTCTCTGGCCATGTACTTGGCTATATCCCTTGCCAATTTCAACCTCAACTGTGCCTTATCCCATCTATACACATTCAGGCAGTGTACATATATTCTTCCCAGGATACAAGTTCCTGTGCATTTTCTTAGACTTTAGTCCTTATTCAGCCATGCTGGATCTCCTGCCTTCCTTGTCTGCTTTGGGAGATCTTGAGCTCTAATTATAATCTCCTTATTGGGCTGTCAGGTCTGTTCAGTTCCTTTCTCCCTGTGAGCAGTTTCCTAGTGACTCACATCCAAGAACTTAAACTGAAAGTTTGCTTTCCTAAAATTCAGGTCTCTGACTCTACCCTTCGTCTGGCCCATATTCCTCAAGACTGTGAATTCCACCATAACCTGAGCAGCTCAGGTGGCCACCAATCTTGTCCCCTCTAATTACTTCATTCCTACTGGTGAGAATCAGGTCTAGCAATGCTTCTTCTCTTGGGCTGTCTATAACCTGGAAGAAATTATCCTCGCCACACTCTAACAACCTCCTGTACACTTTACAACTTACTGTGCATCTTTTCCAGCGAATGCCATGATAATTGAATAAAGATTGAGAAAATCAAGAGGTTAAATAGAAATACATATTCTATAAACTGCTGGAAGGTTTGTCATTCATCAGATGAAAGCAATTAAACTAAAGATTATTTTTTTTCCCCATTGGCATTATTGATCGAAGCTTGATAAATCTTACTCTACAAGTGGTTTTGTTAATAGATTCTTCCACAGCTATCAAAAATGACACAGACTGATATTTAAATTGAAAAATTAAAAAATAATTAAAAAGAAATGGAAACAAGAAGAGGTTAGTTAATCATAAGTACAATGAAATAAAGAGGGTATCAACTGACCACTGACATGATTAAGATATCTCTTCAAATGAAGATAGGCTGAGAGAGTTGAGGTTATTCAGCCTGAAAAAGGTGTTGGGGAGATTTTATTGTGGCCTTTCAATATTTAAAGGGAGTTCATATGAAAGCTGGAGTGAAATCTTCTGCCAAGGCCTGTACTGATATGGCAAGGGGTCATGGTTTTAAATTGAAAGAGGATGGGTTTGTAATAGATTTCCAAGAGGAAGTTGAGGATGGCCTTTCCCCAGCAGTGTCCAAGTTGTGGTTGAATGGGGCTTTGGGTAACCTCATCTGTTGGAAGATGTTTGTGCTCATTGCAAGTGGTGTGGACAAAATGGTTTTTAAAAGTCTCTTCTAAAACAAACCATTTGATGATTTGATATTCTATATTTGTTTGGTTGCACTAAATATTATACATAGATATAAGCATTTTATTTCATTTTACTTGAGTGAAGAAGTAGAGAATATTAAACAAAATATAAAGGTTGTAACATTACATGCATTTTAATAGGCTATCAACTTAATTATTATAAAATTATTATAAAATACAGAAAAGCAAATGTATCTGAAATATGATTCAAACAGCCTCATTTGCTATGCTTTATTAAAAGTGCCATGCTTTGTCTAAAACTAATTTTTGCCTAAGTAATAATTGCTCTATTGGAGAAATTATTTACTTTTATCAGGTTTAGTATTTTATTTTCTTTTCATTAAATAATAAGCAATATGGTAGAATGGTAGCACTTTTTTGAAGGAAAAAGGCATAAAATAATATGAAATATTCTATCATACCCTTTAATACTGTTTATAGTAAATGCTTTATGAAAATTTTGTGGACAGACATTATATAATGAGGAATGTAATTAATTTCATCAAATTAATAATTCATCTTGCAAATGTTTATATTTGAGCTAGTTATTAATATTATCTTACAATGTGATGGAAACAATACAGGATATTGTAGGAATACATTAAATGTCTGACAGAAATCAGTAACTCCCCAATATTAAATGATAGTCTATGCTTAGAACACTTAACTCACAATAATTCTCTATATGCGTAGTTCAGGCTAGATATCTAACTTAATCCTAAACAGTTATATGCTAACTTTATTATTAATATGCAATTCCATCACATTTGTTAAGAATTTTCCACTGGCATTTATGTGATGGATGTTGTCTATGCTTCATGTCCTTGATAAAATTTAAACTTTTAATTTCTCTAGCTCCTGAATCATGAAGGTCAAATTCTGCAATTCTGTTGCAAGTCATGCAAAATTTTGTCAAACATCACAAAACTAAAAAGGAATAAGATAGAGGGGGAAAAACAGAGCCTGGGATTAAATTAAGATATTTCAAAGTTTCTCTTAAGAAACAAACTTTAAAAGTTATAAATAAAGATGAAAAAGTATTTCATTAACTAAATACAGATTCATTTATATTGAGCTGTGTCTCAAAGATAAAACTGCTGGATGATGATTTCAGTTAAATTTAAGGTTTTTTAGTGTTTGAAGAAGTTCAAGCTTAATTCAGATAAGAGAAGAAGAATAATTTTTGGAAAAACAGAACAAAACTAAATAAAGCATCATAACCACACAGAAACGAAAACAAAACCAAAACAAACAAAACAAACAAACAAACAAAAAAAAAAGAAAAAAATAAACAAACCAAACAAACAAAAAAAAACCAAAAAACAAAAAACCAAACCAAAACAAAACAATAATAAAAAAATAAAAAGAAACCAAAACACAAAAAAAACCCAGTCTGCTTATAAAGTTCTTTCTCTGGAGGAGAGCTTTAAGATACCTAGTACATGAATTAGAAGTTTCTGATTATTTGAGACAAAATGAGATAGAAATTAACATTTCAGTGGCATGCTCATGCCACTTCTATTACTCTTTAGAGAGTCATAGAAGAGCTGGAAAGGAGAAAATAGCTGGAGAGGGGAGAGGGAGGATTACCTGACCACAGAAAATCGTCAGTTTAACAGGAATATGCATCAAATGATCTTACAATGTATCTGAAAATGTATTTGTACTTGAAACAGTGTGTTTAATGAAAAGTTAATGAGTTCTCATCTAGAGCACCGAGTCAATTCTGGTTTCACTGTTGTCTATTATTAAGTAGCTTTAGTTTCAGAAAAGAGATATTAATAGTGTAAGCATGTGGACACTCACTTGAGAAAGCTAGGAAGATGGCAGCCTGGAAAATATTCCAGGCCAGAGCCTCTCAGCTCTGTTCCCACGCTGATAAGCTGGTCCAGCTGAAGGCCAGGGAAAATCTCTCCCAGGATGATAACTTGGTCAAAATAGAGAGGAATTAATAACAAGACAGAGCACCTGTTGTGGTGCATGACCAGGCCCTGGGAATGGGGTGTCTTCTCTCTAAACCAATCATCTTTTTTCTGCCCTTGGAGTTGCGAGTCATTCTATTTAGACAAGTGTGTTTCTGAATAAAACTTGTCTCTCTCTCTCCTTCCTATCCTGAGAGAAGACCGTGTAGGTGTGTGTTTAATTTCTGCCGCATCTAAAGGGTTAATACCCCTTTCCATGACTACATAAGCATTGTCTAGGTACTTCTTGAAGCCATGGAAGTAGATAGCTGGAATCCTTAAATCATAAAATGTTAATCATAAAAATAACCAGCTGGCCTAGTTTAGACACCTAACAGTCATTGGCTGAAAGTATATGAGAGAAATCCTATGATAAAATTAACCAAAAAAACCCCCATTAAAACATAATTTTTAAACACCCATCAAAATAAACACCAAAAAAATAAAAAATAAATAAATAAATAAATAAATAAGTAATAATTTTTGCTGTCAACACCTTACCTGGGAGATGTTCTGTTCCTGGAATAAAATAAAAAAGAAAATCATAAATGAAAGAAAATGTAGGGATAAAAGAACTCTGTATCAATCAACCAACCACTACCACCACCAAAATAATCCCAGGACAATGCTTTTATCAAACTGGGTATTTTGGCCAAGAGCAATAATCTGGTGAGTTTTATCCCTTTTGCAATCTCCTTTCACTCCCACTAATGGTCAAATTTCTGTGATTTTTAGATGCAACAAAAGAGTGAGCCTTAATATGTAAAATTTTCTGGTGAAGAAAACTCTTTCCTTGGAGAAAGTGTATTCTATATTCTACCTAGAAAGATATGCTAGGAATTGATCATTTTTGACCAAATATTCAGGAAGGCTTCTATGGAATATCTGATTTCAGCAAGACAGTAGCTTGCAGTGGGATATAAGTCTCAATTCATAGCAAAAAGTCCTCCAACCTTCTTTTCTAGGTATCTGCAGGGCTTGATGGCTTGTGCATTTAAACAGGACATGTTGGGATTTTCTTAAGTCATCCCTTCAATTTAAAATTATAAAATCTAACTAAGTGGCAAGGGTTAGGGTTAGGGCTAAGGGCAAAGGCCTTGATATATGAGAGTGCTGTAAGGATCCTTGAAACTACCTTTGTTTGGCCCAGAAGAGAAAAGAAGTGCTTTAAAAATATTTCCTGTGATTAAGATAGTTTCACATTAAGTGCTTGGGTTTATGAACCTTCCTGTATTTTTGGTACACAAATGGCTGAACTAATATACTACTTTATTAGTACACTCTGCTAGTATAGTGAGCTGATTTCTATATTTTTTTCAGTTTGAGTGAATGAGAAAAAAATTATATTCACTAAGCAAGATAATTTTAAATTTTAGCTAATGTTAGAAACTCAGAAGCCTGTTTTATATAAGCAAAGAACAGGAATCTAAGAAAAACCTGCCGAAATACTAACTTCTAAAAATGGACTTTGCAGTAACAAGAAATTCTACAAATAATTTTAATTTAAATAATTAAAACAAGATTTTATTTGGAAAAATATATTAATAAAATATTTTTTCTTGGAGATTTTCACTGTAGTGATATGTGTCAGCTAAGGAAGTGAGAATATCTTCTTTTCTTATAAAACTCTTTATGCCAACTATACTGACTTTATTTAGAGTTATGGAGGCAAACAAAGAATCGCATCTACTTCCTCAGTAATTAATTATTTTATTTCTTAGTTTTGTTCTAAGAAACAGTGGTTTTTACATTAAGAAATTTTGTGTCAAGCTTTTACCATTTTGCACCAAATATGTTAAATAAAGTAATTTCATACACGCTTTAAATTGTACATTACAGTAGGCAGAAATACAGGTAACATTGATAATTCCATTTATAAAATGTAACTCTACTTAGCTGTAGTCTGGGAATCTGTGACTCAGACAGATGTTTTAAAGTTACTTTCTTTATGACCAACAGATTTCTGACTAGTTTACGCCAGTATTTTGGGATACTCACCACCAGATTTTTTAAAATAAATGTTGCAGGTTTTTTTTCTTGTTACACAAAAATTTGGAAACTCCATGTGGAATCAAAATTCGGAAAAGAAATAAAACCAATCCTTGTTTTCTTGGTTTGTCCTGACTTGTTTTTCAAGGTTTGGATATTCAAAACTTCTCTAGGTATACAAATTCCCAAAATTTTCAGGATTAAGTAAGACAATATTTTCCTAGTCTTATATACTATTTTGACCTTCTTACATAAGAGAATATACCATAATCAGTTTTTAAAAATATTCTATTATAGAGAGTCTAACAAAATAATCAGTGCCAAATCCATATACATGAGAATTGACAGAAGTCTAGGTTAAGTTAGGACTAAGAATGCAGGCTCGCGATGTCTCATACATTTTTGGGTTTCACCAAAACTAGTAACAAGACTAATGTAAAAAAAAATGTTATGGCAGGTAATGGCTGTATTGAACACAGTAGAAAAGCAAAACAGGGAATATAGAAAAACACAGGGTCAGCTATGTGAAAGTCAAGAACATAAAACATGTTCTTGCTTAGAACCTAAGTGTTAACAGTAGCAGACAAAAATATTTAGTTGCTTAGTTAGCTTTTAATTGTTAAACCTACATAAATAAAAATCTTCCAGATGATAAAAAAAAATATGACAAAGTACTGTGGGTTCAATACAATGAACTGGCAATAAAGCAATGCCAACACAAATCTTGGAATTTTAAATCAAATGGTCATCTAAATGGCACATTTTGCTCTGATGTGCATCTGATGGGATAAAGCCATGGGTTTTGAAGGACTTTGCTGACATCATTACAACACTACTCTCTCTTGTCTTTGAAAAATAAAAGTATCCTGATGTCTTTGAAAATGAAAATGTCAACGGTCATCTGCAGGAGTGGCAGCAAGGAGAATCTAGGGAGAGTGATCAGTCTCATCTCAGTACTTGGGCATCCTTTAGGTATTAATATTGGACTGGATTCTGATTGCTTTCACTGTCAACAACCTGAGCATCAGAAGAGAGCACATCAGCAGATCTGCAGAAAGCATCAAACTGATAGGAGTTGAGAGAGGAGAGAGAGAGAGAGAGAGATTACCATCTCTGTTTCAATGTTACATTTGTCTTGAAGCGTAAATACAAGCAGGAACGTGTATGACAATTTCATGGGGTAAAATGGAGATAATTATTTAATGGATGGAGAGAAAGGAAAAGATTTACTGGAGAAGTCTAAAGAACAGTTAGACAGTGGAAGAAACAGGAGCAAACACAGTAATGGAAACAAAAAAGGGTTATATTTCAATAAGAGCAAATTTAGCAAGGTTGAAGGCAGCAAGCTAAGAATGAAAAAGATGAGGCACTTGAAATTAGAAAGTAATCACTAAACAAAAAATTACTTAGGACAGAGTAATTTTATTAACACATAAATGTATAGGTTTTACTTCTGTAAAGAAAGTGGATATCATTGTCCAAAAGAAACTCAATACAGACAGTATGACAAAGCACTCTGTAATGATAAAGAGAATTGAAACAGAAAAAGATGTAAAATGGAGTGGGTATTTATGTTTGGAAAGCATATATGTTTTCAGTTTGGCATAAAAGATGTTGGAGCAAAGAAGTGTTAAAGAGATCCACAGCTGATTACAGAGTATACCTAAATAAGAAGAAAATTCTATAGGGCAAATAGATCAGGTAAAGAAGAAAAGATGGTCATAATGTTAATCATATATTCAGAAATATAAATATCTGTGGAAAAGGGGAGGCAAAGAACATCTACTTTTGAAATACAATAAAGGATGAAAAAATACCTAGAACAAGTTACACAATTTTATTAAATTAGATAAGCGGGAATACTGAGAAAAAACAAACATCCTTTTCAGCACATGATTTTATTTAAGAAAGATTGGCTTAAATGTTCAAACCTGAAAACACTGGCTAAGGGTGTATTTAGTACAGATTGAAGACGATTTCTCTTATTCAAGAGAAACAGTTAACTGTTATACAGTTGAGTCATAGCCACATATGGACACAGTATTTTCAAAGCCCATAAAAAGAAGATTTCTAAGAATGATTTATGAACCTATTCCACTGACTTTTCCTCTGTTTATGGTTTCTTGTTTTTTACATGTCTTGATTATATAGATGTAAAATATTTTTGTTAATTCATTCTGAGTATTATCAAGAGGTTGTGATAAGGAATTAATATTTCAGTATAATGTTGCAAGTCTGTTTCATTAGACTAATCAGAGAACTTCCCAAAAAATCTAAATAACTCATACAATTCACTAGAGGCATTATCAACTTAATCTGTGGTTTGTTTTGGGGAGGAGGTTGTTTGTTTGTTTGTTTTAGGGGTGTTTTGGGTTTTTTGCTTTGTTTTCATAAAGGAAATTCAGTGTTTAAATGCATAAGCCAGAAGTCTGCCCCTCCTGCATGGTATAGAAAATTTTTTACTTCAAAACAATTTCAGCCTAGCAAAATGATGATGTAAGAACTCTTAGAAAGTAAATGTGACTTAAACCCCTAGTGTTCACACCATCTGCAAGAGCTGAATGACTGTGAGTGTTATATGTGTATTGTGACTTTGCCCAAAGACAACAATTAGCTTGAGTTACCATGTGTGTAACTACGATCTCCCTCATTTTCAGAGTCTGGTGTTTACCTAGACACAAATTTCACACAGGATGTACAGTGCTACCTTCATTTTGTTCAAATGATAATTTTTGTCAATTAGTTTTGTTGTAATGTAGAGGCAAGACTGTGAATAAAATAGTCCGTGCACAGAATTAGAAATATGTTGCTGTCAAGGAATCTCACTATATCTGTGTTGCACAGCATTAGGTCAACATACGGTGCATGGAAATGAAATGCAATGTTATCATTATTACTATTTGCTGTTTCTTCTCAAAGACTTTGAATCCTACAATTAAGCTTGACAATACAGATAAAATATTAATAATTTTCAAGATTAATTTACTTGAAACTATCATAATTATATCCGTTGAGAACATGTTTCCTCTTCTCCTATGATGCTGGTACTAGATGGCTGTTACAGTCTTCCACCCCTAATTTTTCATTTCAGAAATAACATCTGTGTTGTCACTGAAGACACCACATTTGGTATCTTTCAGTGCTTTCTGCTTAAAAGTCAGTGAGCAGGAAGGAGCTTGAACAGGCTAAATAAAGAGTCCAAGGACAGAGATTATGAAAGAAAGAAAGACTAAATGGGTGTTTGCGTGGGAGCGGAAGAATCTTAGAATAGATTCGCAGTTGTAAAGTTGAAAAGTCTTTTCCCAGTGCCACCATAAGTGCTGTGCAGATGCTGTTATGCAGCAAGGTGAACATAATAAAGTCAAGTTGCAATGCAGAGGCAGCATCACCATAATAAATTGCAAGACCTTCAGAATCATACTCAGATAATGATATTACGGCTACAGTTATGGCTTATTTATTTAACCAAGGACAAAGTTGTTGAGACAGTTTCGTTTTCAAGAAAGGCCTGACAAGGCAGATGGCAGTAATGGCACAGGACAAATGAACTTCTCTGCTAGCTGGCCAATACAAAATACAGCACAACTCAGGAGGACAGAGTGTGTGCTCTTAAGAGGAAACATAACCAATGAAATTAAATACCTACTGAGCATTAATAAACCCATTAGTGAGCATTAATAAAATAAAAAGGCTCACTCCTTTACAGCCTTGGGAGTCAGCAGCTCCATTCTCTGTGAACTATTTAGTAGGGCTGGGAGAATGATTTGAGGGGGAGAGCTGGGAAAAGAGTAAATCAGAAGGTACATTTTAAGTTAATGGGCAGGGACCGAATATAGCTAAGGGCTGAATCAGCTGAAGTGAAGGTTGGAATGAGTCTATGAGGAAATTAATAATTCTGTATACAAAGAGGAGTTTCAATAGCATGCAGTAAATAACTCCTAGGGACACACACTGAACAACGAGGAAGAAACAAATCATGGAATAGCTGCAGTTTCCTGAGCCACTGTCCTTCAGCCTGGATAGGGTGGGGGTATGGTAGGAAAAAAAAAAAAAGGTCTGCAATTAAATACTATATCAGAATGAGACAGTATCAAGGTTGCATGGTTCCTTATTTGAGGTTCCCACCCCTGTAAATGTGTCTGCCCAGTACTGACTGTATTTCATTTTTCCATGATAGACTTGGCTATTTCTCTCTCCTTTATTTCTCCTTGCCTATCTTCAGCCTCTTTCACATACAACTCCTTTGCAAATCCTTTTGTATGTAGCATTAATGAACTGTATCCATATTTCCAATATATTCAAAATACAAAGAAATAATAGAAAAAAAATTCCAAATTAAAAAAAAAAAAAAACAAAACAAAAAACCCAAACCAAACAGAAACAAAAACCCAAAGAAGAAAACTATACAATTTAGTACTAATGCAATAGGTAGTTCACCAATCGCCAGTAACCCATCATTTTAAAATGCTTGTCATGAAGCTCTGTCCCTACTAGACAGTCAATATCTCTGTGCCAGGAACAGAGCTGCAAAAATACAGAAGGTCAAAGTGCATTAGAAATTGACACACGCTATAACCATACATATTTTGTGGATCTTTGATCTCTCTGAGGCTTTTTTTGGTATTTTAACACATCAGAGAATTGTAACTTGCCTTGTAAAATGTGCTGCCACCTATACTTAAAAGCAAGGCCACAAAAAAATTATGCATATACTCTACTGAACTTTATGTGCCTCACTGAAGCACCAAAACTGGAAGCATGGTCACTTTTTCCATAATCAGTGGAAAGCTAAAAAGGACTATTTGGTGAGCTGAATCATCGTCTGGACTGTCTATCCTCACTGTTTGCAAATGACACAGAGAACATGTGGCCTCCCATTAAACGTATTCAAGTAGAAAAATTAAGAAACTTTAGATGTCAAAACTGTTAGAAGTCTGCTATCATAATGGCTAAGCATTTTTACCTTTCTTTTTTTGCAGACCCATTTCTATGACAATAAATAAAAATATAAGAAATATTTCCCATAACTAACAGATTAACACTGCAGCAAATGGCATTTTGTGGTATTTGGATGAATTCCATGTTTTCAATTCTGCTTTATTTTACATCTTAAATATTTCATAATTAAATTATTTTTATTGAATCTTTCCTTTTAGTTCTTAATTCATGAATTACTCTGTAGTGTAGGAGCTTCCTGAACACATTCGGTCCACAGGCACACAGAGTTTATCATGCAGATGTTTGTATTAAACAGCTAAGCAAATAAAGAAGTGCCCCAGAGACTCTTACCATAACACTGAACTGTCATTCTTCATTTGTTGCTATATAGTTGCAAAGATTGTTTTTCCATTCTTGCTTTATTCATCTAACACCAACTTCTTTAATGTCCAAGGTCACAGAGAGAGAACTACATTTCTAGAATACTTCCAGGTTGGACAAAAACGCCCGCCTGCAATGAAATTTTTTTAGAACACATTCCATTGTAATGCAGGGGTTACATTGCAAATAGAGGTTTAGAACAGGTGTATCATCATTAATGAGGTAATATTTTATATTCTAGGAATTGCACAGGATTTTTGCCAAAAATTAAATTATATTTAGTATCAGATGTTATTAGCTTAATTGTTTAAATTTTTTTTAGAGTTTACTTTCTTGTTTTAATGTTATCAATGTCATATTTATTAATTTTTAATTTTCAGACATATTAATTTCAAACGTATGTGAAATGCCTGCAGCTATGTTCACTTACTTTGTGGCTACTTCCACAAGAAAAATAGTTCCATTATTTTTCCAGATTTTTTCAGAACTGAATGCTTTAAGTGAAGAATTACTATAAAAAGAGGCAAGACTGAAGGCACATCTAGCCCAAAACTTTGCTTTTGACATGGCAGCCAAAACCAAATATCCAAGTAACAAAACAAGATGTGAACAAGGATATATGACCCTTCAAAATATGTATCCTCTTAGATACCATCCATTTTCAGATGGCATTTTCATGTGAGTATCAATAAACCTAATATCTTGTTGCTATATAGTAACTTAAAGTTAATAATTTTTGAAGTGTGAAGTCTAAATATAAAACCGGGAATCCTTCTTTCCATGTCTCTCACTTTGTTGAAATGCTTTCACTTCTGATGGAATCTAACGTAACTTTTCCAGCAACTGCACTTTGAATGTCATCAGTGTATGTATTCTCATTCTGCTTTTGAATCATATTTCAAAGAATGAATATCAAATGTAAAGAAACAGGTATCATACCCATTTATTTTTTAACGTCTGCCCATAAAAATATCACGTATTACAGGAATGAACATTAGATTTAACCATGCTTTTTTTGTTGTTTTTCTTTTCATATGGACTTCTGTACAGTGAGCACAGAATTGAGATAGATTTGTGTTTTTACATAAAATACCAAGCAATGTGCTCCTGAGACTATAGTTTCCAGGACACATACACATAAAGCATGATTTATTTCCATCGTGATGCACTATTAAAAATGAATTTATTAAGACTAAGAAAAGCTGTCCTTTTAAACAAGATTAACCATGGAAACCCACCCTTCTCTCAATACCGACACAATAAAACTGAAACAATAAAAATACAAAACACTATTTTCTACAGCTCACAAAAATTACTTGAAGTAAGATATTTGATCCTCTACACTTCTTGTCTGTTCTTTTTATTCTTTTTTTCCCCTTGTTTTTGCTTGTTTGTTTGTGTGGGGTTTTCTTTCTTTCTTTCTTTCTTTCTTTCTTTCTTTCTTTCTTTCTTTCTTTCTTTCTTTCTTTCTTTCTTTCTTTCTTTCTTTTTTTTTTTAATTTATTTATTTATTTTATTATTTTGTTTTCAAGGCCTTCTGGAGAGGTCAGTCCCTCAGCAAATAATTCCTTTCTTCTGATATGAGCCATCTAAAGCTTAGGTATCTAGTGAGGTGTTCAACTCTAATGAGGAATAAGAGGGATAGAGGGAGAAAGATGTTGCTACTGAACAGAGTTAAATCTAGGTGACTAAACTTCAAATGGCTGAGATCAGATGTGATGAATTCCATCCTTAAGAGCTTTATGGAGCTCCTGACACACTATAATATTTATAGATGACTCAAAGCTACTGAGATACATTAATAGGAATGGAATAGTAAAATCTGGGCTGCTCAAGGTAAGAACCATAAGATTCTGATACTCTTTGTCCTCTGCTTAACTTTGCATTTTGGTAGAAGTACACAATTTTGCCCTTAATCTCTCGGGGGCAAGGTGTTCAGTGCCACTTGATATGTCATTGTTTGTATGACCTCTGAGAATCAGGCAACTGAGATCCCATTGTACACTACATTAGACTAGTTCCTGCTGTCTTGGCTTCATTCCAGCTTGGGTAAATAGGTTCTGTCTACCTACATTTTTTTGGGTTTCAACTGGTTGTACTATTCTTCTAGAGTTTCTGCTTCAATTTGTTATGCAATGCTCATGTGTATTCTTCAGTAATCAGTGCATTTCAGTAGTAGGTGAAGTGAACATTAATAACACCTACCACCCTCACAGGCTGAATAAACAGGTCTACACAGCACCTGGAGTTCCAATGATGAGAGAGGCTACAAAAGTGGAGAGCAGATATCATGAAATAGTCCTTAAGTCTCTGTCTCTGTTGGTGTTCACAACCCCAAATATGTGAGTCACTTAATGTTAGATGTTTTCTTTGTAATGAGGTACTATGGCATACTGTAGAGGACAAGTAAGCAAAAATATATATATAAAACACAGTATCTCTTGATGCAATATACATGAAATGTAACGCCATGTAATTCTTTAAAAGGTCATGTCTTAAGCCAATGCCACCAGTGAGGTCTGTGGTGGTTGCACCCAGCTTACTGTGAACTTTGGTGAACCAACTACATCATTTCCAGGGGCTGCCTGGAAACAATGACCCAGACCTCTTGTAGGCATGCAAATATGACTATAAGTCAGTCATTTGTAAATAGTGGACACCCTGGGGCTGTAGAGCTCTCCTGCACAGCCTTGGGCTGCACACCACGATGTCCCCTTGAGCAAGGATGCTTCTCAAGGTTATTTCTCGAGGCTGAGCGATTCCTTGCCATAACAAATTCCCAGTAAGGGAATAGTAGCACGTTAAACTTTGAAATCTTAACTAAGTTATATAAAGTATTGATTGTGCACAAATCATCCTTTAGACATAAACCATTCACCAGGTCTGGGCCTAGGATTGGATCCAGCTGTGCCTAGATGCCTCTCTGAGATGGAATTTAAAAAGCAAGGGCACCCTTCCTGAACCATGACTCAATGGATGGTACTCCCTGACAGCTTTATCTGACCATGTTCCCTATGAAATAAATAATCAAGTGTACCTTGTTATCAAATCTTGTTAAACCTTTGTCTCATTAATATTGAATTTTGTTAACTCACTGCTTTGTGTTGATAAATTATATTGTCTCTTTCCTCTTGTGAGTGAAGTCCATTACTCCATCTGCAACAGCTGGGTATGAAAGAAACCATATTATCTGATCATTTACTGATATAAATTAACTCATTTTCTTGAACAAACAAAAAATACACATTCCTACTGGAGCCGAAAAAGGATTTTTTCTTCCCCTGATAACCATAATAATTTACAGTTTGTGAAATTTGGTATGGGTTAACTATTCCTCTTCCAAAAGTCATTAATTTGCCATTATTGGAAAGAGCACACTGAACTAACTGGGACAGTGACTTGAACAGAGTCTTAGAATCTAAGGCCAGAGGCACTGTTAAATGGTTTAGTCTGATCATGATGCATTTCGCCCAGTGTCAAACGTTAATGATATTTGTTTAGATTCTAAATTCCTAACTCATATGACAGTAAACCATAGGAAGCCAGAGGCTCTATTTGCTTTTGAGATGTAAATAATTTGCTGCTCCAGACTGTTGTCGTATCCTGTTACACTTCTATTAGAATGTTAACATGAGAGCACCAGAATATAGACACTGGTCCACCTTTCCCCATGCTTGAATACTCCACATTGCCTACACTTAAGAAAATGTTCTATAGTATCCTGCATTCTCTTATTTCCCTGCAAAAACCTCAGCATCTCTTCTGTGCCAGTAAAGATTCGAGATGTCTGTAGCCTGGACCTTGTACACCATATCTAAGCTTTCCATAGATCTAATATCAAAGGAAAAGCTTTCAAGCTTGTGCTACCCTCTTCAGCCACATCCTGACCACATAATCTCAAACAAATGCATATTAGTGCTTTTATCATAAATTTCCTTTCCCCCTTGTATCTCACAGATGCATCTCTTTCTGATTCCTCAGGTAGACATATGTCAAGGTACTATGACACACTCCTTCCAATCTGGACAGTTGGGACGAGAATCTAGGGGTCCATATCAGGAACCTAATAGTATAAATTTTGTCTTTGGCGTGAAATGTGTGTTATAATCAGATAGAATCATCTGCAGGGGAAATAGAAAATGGTAGTCCAAATGTTTAGTGTTCTGAAAGACAAATAATGAAAACTGACAGAATACAGGAATCACAGAATAGGAAATTGGAGAAACAGTCAGTCTCACTGCAAAAATTAGAAAAAATTAGTTTCTTTTGTGTTTGTGTGAGACATTTCTAGTGCCATAAGGAGTTACATTTTCAGAAAAGATATTGAATTCTCTGAACATTTTCTGAGAACATTGTCATTAGATATAAAGCCTTGGTTAAAAAGAAAAATAAATCCCAGCAGTATAAGAATGACATTTATCTTAATTTACTTTAATCTCATCATTTAAAGAAAAATAAGAAAAAAATATGGAACTGAATAATCTTATAATTGCATCATGTACAGTATTTTGTCTACGTAAATTACTTTTGAAATCTATGTTTCAAAGAAGTTGCCAACCACATCATATTTGTGAGTGTGCCTGAACCATTGTATTAAAAAGACCTTATTTCATGTAGAGGCAATGTTATAGGGTTTACAGCACAGGGATCAGTGATTTTCTCAAGAGTGTCTCATTCTCCTTTTACTTAATGTACTACAGGCAATGCTGGCAGCTTTAATCTTTCAGAGAAAACCTTAGAGTTGGTCACACTTAGTAAATTTCTCTGTATGAGTCTTATCCTCTGGGCCCAAAGTCTGCAAGCTAGACCATGACCTACAGTAAAGTACTGTCTGCCTTGACTTTGTCCCTTCCTCCAGGCATACATGAACGGGATATGATTAAAATTGGTCATTTTAAGCTGGAAATACTTCTGTGAATGAGCTATGAGGGAACCCAGGTGACTGTCACAAACTTCTAAAGTTATGTCAAATAAATCTCACACAAACTATCCATGAAGTGCAATCAACTATTTTAGACTCTTTTCACTACTTCCTCCACACTAAGTTGCCCAAAAATCCTTTCCCAGAGTATGCTGTCATGATGAGATAAATTTTACAACGATATGCAATAAGTGAAGAAAAGTTGATATTGTGTTTTGACAAGTGGTTCCAAGATGTTTATGCCTTTTTCTTAAAGTAGCCCCAAACCTCTTCTAAAATTCTAAAATAGCTTGAGAAGATAGTAAAACAAGAAATTACAAGTGTACACAACCCAGCACCTCAGTTTTCCCTGTATCACTGTACATATTTGAAGATGAGAGGAATTACTTCACTTTTCTTTTCTCATCTATCCCTGGCTTCATTTCTCAGTTTTAGATCTCTTCATTATTTCCTCTCCTTCCTCTTTACTTGTCTCTTTAGCTGTACAGGATCCTCAAAGAATGATAGCTGGATTCTTACCATGCTCCCTTTATCTAGCTAGTGCAAGAACACAGTGACACAAGATGAATTGGCAATCTCAAGTAATTTCCAGCATATTAATGCTAAATTTAAATTGAGCATGCTCTTTTGTAAAGCGTCTTAAGAAGAATTGCTCCTCTCATGATTTTTAAGCTGTGAGTATGGGAGAACCTGGTGGAAACTTAGACTCCAGCTGGCTAAATAGTGATTTCCCTGAGCAAACAAAGAAATCTCTTTTACAGGCTCTCTCTCTTGAGTCTGTGTCAACACTTGTTTCCTTCTTTTTCTTGGAATATTTAATCCTTTTTAATCATATTCCTGCTTTCCATTTTGCATAATGATGTCAAAGTAGCACGGTTTCTTTAAGGGTACAGCTAGTATTTTGAAGCTCTAATGGTATTTATAAAATTACACCATAATACATAAGAATACTAATAGTGTTTTTTATTTTTGTAACAGAAGTAACATAGAGAAACATACATAAATTGATAAAAATACAGAAATTTCAAGCACATCTCCTGCAAATCAAGCAAGTAAAATATACAAATTCTGTATGTTTAACTATTTAAAATTATGTGAATGGACACCTACCATCTCTTCCAGGCAGATTCCTGAAAAAAAATCTAAACAAGTATGTAATCAAATCCCCCTCATATGTTTCACCACAGCCTCTTTCACTTGTAGACTATGCCAGAAACTAGGCCCTCAAAAGTTTATCACATCCACTTTTACTATCTTTAGATTCTTTTTGAGTTCTCTCATGAAAAATTGTAGAAAATTTGTTTCAAGCCTTTGCATGTGATCACATGCATGCTTTGTTTGCTGGTTTTGTTGTTGTTTTTCTTGCTGGTTGATGACAGTAAGAAAAATATCAGGAACCTCTTTTCTTTAGAGTAAAGACAAATTAAAGACATACAAATTTTTTCTTCAGAGTAAAGAGACAATATACATAAACTTTTTATTAATAAGAAAGATTGTATGTCTTTAATCTCTTCATCACTCCAAAGAAAAGCAGTTCTTTACATTTTCCTTACTACATGTTTCTGCAAGATCTAAATGTACCACCAATTCTGGAAAATTCTTTGTATTGAAGTTAAAATAAAAATATGAAAATAATATATTACTGAGTCTGTGTGCATGCTGAACCTCAGATTTTGTTACACTACTGTCTAGAAATACTTCCAAAGACAAACACAAGCACCATACAATTAACTTCCTTCTCTTTAATATGTGTCATACATAATTTATCTGAGAAGAGGTAAGTCAAATTTCATCTAGTATAGAATTTGCTCTTGAAATATGAGCACAATTTTAGGTTACAGAATCATAGACTGAAATAACAAAAAATGGACAAATGAATGCACGAACAAAAATTGCATAACAAACGCAATTGATTAGTAAAGGCAGTGATAACAAAGGAAATGATAATCCTGCTAGGAGAAAAATGGAGTTTTTAATGAACTGCAGGAATAGGTTCTTTCATGATAAGAAAAATACACATAAGGACAGACCATGGAACTTCAGATAACGAGAATATTTCTTACTTTAAAAAGCAGATTAATTTTGGGACTTTCTTAAAACAAATAGGATTCATAAGCAAACACTAAATGGTCTAAGAAATTTTAAAAATGCCATCAGGAACTGTTTCCAAAAGCTCAACCAAGAGAAATTGCAAATTTACCATACACAAGTGGCATGCCTTCTTGCCTTGAAATCAGACACAAAATCAAGTACTTTAGGTGAAAACACAAATTTTGTTCTCATTTTGACTATACTAAAACAAAGAACAATAATTACTTTGACTGTCAGTTAAAGTAATTATTGTTCTTTGATTTAGTATAGTTAACTTTTGTTCATTTTTCATATAACCATATATGAATAAAATCTCACAGCCAACAAGTTTCTTCTCCTTACAATACAATGAGGCATATTTCAGGAATTCATTAGAGAAGGATCCAGGTGTTTAAAAATAATTTGAAAGTTGATAACTCGGGAATAAACTGATTTGCAATCTATTGAAATTGCTTGTTTTCTACTTCTATTGTCTCTGACACATTCGACATAGGCACTTAGTATCTGTTTCAGTGTTGTAACTCAGTACCCTAAATGTATAGAAAATGGTAAATCCCTCACCCCTGGAATGTCATGTAGTTTGACCCTTCTCCCCCCTGGTCTGCTTATCTGGCAGAGATCCAATTTCTCCCCGCCCCCTTCCCAGACCCTAGAAAAGACCTCTGTGCCCTGACCTCGCTCTCTTTCCGCTCCTGGGACCCCACAAGAAATAAACCTCGAATTCTCCTCGGGGGAGGCAGAGCCTCTTTTGTTATCTTTTATTCTGTCCATGCAGGGGAAACAGGCTTTCTCTTAGTATCTGAGCTAGTTGGGGGCTAGGGGAGAGTCTCTTTAACCCCCGCATTTCTATTGTCTTCATTGTCTGAGCCTACTCAGAGTGTAACGAGTAGTTTTCTGAGGCTGTAAATGGGAAGGTAAGTTGGATGTCCAGCTAGTCAAACAACGGAAAACTGAAAGGGTCAATGCAGAAGTACAGTGTTACAGTTCATAGGATAGACGAGGCAACAAAATTATCTTACCTGAGTTGTTAAAAATGATTATAACTAAGAGAAAGCACTACACTGTAGTTCTGTATGGTTGCAATGAGAATGAGGAATAATATTAAGCCTAAACAACTCTGTATCCATGTAAGTGCAGTATTCATTCTGATAAATGTATTACAGGATATTATATCTATCGTTCAGAAGAGGAAGAAGGGCCCTCTAGAATTTTAGATTGCCAGTCCCACCGGAGGTGGTATGATCAGTTGAATTTTACTGAATATTTGTCCTGTGCCATTAATTAACAGGCAGACAACCAGATGATATGCAGGGGTGAATAAATCAATCCATAGAATTTTGATGCTTTGCCTTTCCATTTTATGTATCTGCCTTCAGAAAATAGTGTTTGTCTTTGGTTTCTGTTTCTTCCTGTTGTAGTACAGAAGATCACAGGAATCACAGAATCATAAAATTACTTGGCTTAGAAGCACATCTTAAAAATCACCTACTTCCACTCCCCTTGCCATGGGCAGGGATACCACCTACTAGGTCAGGTTGCTTAGGATCCCATCCAAGGTGGCCTTGAACACTTCCAGAAACCCATAATTTCTCTGGGCAATCTGTTCTAGTGCTATGCTATTCTCTGAGAAAAGAACTTCTTCCTAACATTTAGCATAAATCTCCCCTCATTTAGCTTAAAATTGTCCCCCCTAGTCTTATGAGTATCTGCCTGTGTAAAAATTTGCTCTCCCATTTTTTTATAAGCTCCCTTTAGGTACTGGAAGACTGCTATAAGGTGAATCCTGACTCTTTTATAGGTACACTCACCCATTTGGGATCTTGGTCCTCCTAGGAAACGGGCATAGAATGAAGAAGGGTGACTCTTTCTGTTTTTACGTAATACTTGCAGAGTGAAGGCGTGCACTCATAGATTAAGAGTCTAACTTCCAATGTATGAGGAACAGAAAGACACAGTTTAGCTCTGCTATCCCACAGATGAATACATGAATATCATAAGCAGAAGTATTTCTAGTTCCCTCTGGGATGATGGTATCAGAGGTATTTAGGAAGAGAGAAACAAATAAAAGGAAAATTATGCCTAAGGATTTACCTAGAGTAGAGGGAGACTTAAAATTCTGAATCCTTGCCTGCAATTTTAGATGTTTATTATTCAGTCATGATCTTGTAGGAAATACGAAAAAGTTTTGTTCAAAAGTTGTATGAGTCTCAACTGTCTATTGTACTACATCAGGTGCATTTTACATGAGTTAAAGAAAAATGCCTTATATATGGAAATTACAATTTAGCATTCATCTAATAAAAATAAAATCAGAATGGTTTTAACAGTTGATTCATTCCTGAAGTGAATATTCAGTGCTTTCCCAAGTGTATATCTGGTTTCCTTGCCTCTGTGTGAAACATGTTGACAATCAGATTTTACGGGAAATTTGATTTTCATATAGTGTCCACACACAGCACCAATAAAGTCCTTAATATTAGCCCACAGTTTATTTTCTAGTATCTTTGCATCTGAAAGTTCTAAGAGACTGAAATAAAAGGAGCAGTTAAGTGTGCTTTATTATCCATGTACATAGCAGAAGCCCTATTCTGTTATTTCTAGTGTTAATAACAAAAATAATTGGTGCAAGTATTTTTTTCCTCAATAAAGTTTTTATTCTAAAGCTCCATTCTTTACATAAGTAATTTTGAAAAGCATAATGATTTTTACAGTATAGATTTCTATTTGATATTTTAAAACTGAGAAGCTGAGTGAGTAAACAGATTTGCAAAGCACTTGAAAAGATGAATTGACTTAAATAAAAGGCTAAGTATAATTTTTTTTTTACAATACATTATACATATTCTGAACAATTCTATTGCCATTTTATAAAAAGCTAAACATAAATGTAAGTTTCTTTTTATGCGTTGTGGAGAAGTTTAATTAACTTACCAGTAGGTGCCCAGCATTCCTGAGAACATATACTTGAACAAGATCAGTTCATTTCTAATGAAGGATCTAAAAGGTGATGCAAGATGCAGAGGTCAGTGTGTCATAGGCAGTGATTTCAACAGAAGTTTAGTTCATGACACTTGAGAGAAATTTGAGTAATATTAAAGGGAATAATCCTGGAAAATCAATTACAGGACTAAAAACAGTTTTAAAAAATCACAATGGGATTAGATTTTGTTAAAAAAAACCCCAAAACTAAACAGAAAACCAAGAAAACCAAGCCTCTGGGACTCAGTCACATGCATTAATTACAAAACCATGCTCATACATTGTAAACTTTTGGCAGAAAATAAGAAATGTTTAGAAATCTAGAAAAGAAATCTTACATTTTGTTCCTGAAAAAATTCGTATTTGACTTTAAAGCTGACTCTACTGAGGTCCCAGTTAGGAAACAAGGACATGTTTTTCAATGTATTTTCCTTCCAAAAAGTGATCATCTTTCTGGCAAGTTTTTAATTACTTGAAATAATAAAAATTAATTGATTTAATCTTTTGCAATGTTTTAAAAATTATTGATATAAGTATCTCATCTTGCTCCATATTGCTTGGACACAAAGCCAATTTTCATTGTATCATATTGACTTGCTTTTAAAAATAACATTTTGTCTTGAAAACAAAATTAGGACATTTCAGATTTTGACTACATTTTTCCACCCGGTTATGAACATTCTTTGCTTTTAGGGTTATCTTCCTAATTACCATAGCTAAACCTTTTGCTGATGATTATTGTTAGGGACAAATAATTTTAATCTCTCTTCAGATTTTTTGTCCACTTAAATAATCATTTTATTGTTCTCTTAGTGAATTCTTCCATTTTAATTTTAAGATTAATCTTGCAAGGCCGTATTACTAAGATAATCAAATCCAGCTACCTTAATATTTACCCACGGAGATACTGAATCATATAGAACAATCTGGGCTTTTTTTCTAATGAGCCAAACAGGCACAGGGTATTGGGAATGAATGTCACTGACACTCCCAGGAAAAAAAAAAAGAAAAGATCTGTAATGTGGGGAAACAAATAGGCAAGAGTTGTTTCTTTCATACGTTCTTTTTGTTCTTACAATAACCTTGAGATGCCCTCAGATCTTTTTTAAATAGCTAGTTTAAAAATTATCATGTATAGCAGATTGAGTGTTCTAAGTAAAAAATAGTCATGGTTATATGCAATCACAGGGTTTCGAATGCACTTTGGGTGTACTAAATTACATGATGAGATGATTCCTATTTCTTCAAAGCTACAGAAAGCTTATCTGTGCAAAGGACATCAAAATACGTTTAGAATGAAAGTGAAAGCAAATTGCTAGTACTGTAATAAAGATTGTAGCAAACATTGGAAAACATAAGGAGGATATCTGATCTATTATAATAGTGGAAGAACTGCAGTGAAGGAAAATAAACCAGCACCTTATTGATTAAATCAATGTTAATACTGTCTCTTTATAAGAGTGATTTTTTTTTCCTTTTCTGTTGATGCTAACTTCCAGTTTAGTTAAGAGCTTTATATCCTGGATAAAAAAATGGACAATCCTCCCCTCCTCCCCCTGCCAACCCCACAACTGCCTCCCCAGAATAGCCCAAATCTGCTGTAAAATTTTTGCACATAATGTGAATTTTGCATTTCCAATCTGCTTATGACTAATAAAATTATTTTCTATTATTTTTTGATGGACTATATCAGTCCTCAGTGAAAACAGTTACCTTTGAACCATTCAAAATAACACATATTCTGTTTATACCACAAAACCAGCCCATCCATATGAGCACTCTATCTGGATATTAAGAATATAGTTCAATACAGTCAAGAAGTGATTGTATTGAAAACCTGAGTTCCTCAATAAATTTAATAAAATTCAATTTAAGACGTTTTCATAATCATATTTGAGTCTAGTCCACAGGTGTGCAATGTCTTATCACAAAATTCAACTTCTTCACTGTCAGGTGACAATTTTAAAAATGTATTTATTTTTAACCACGCTGCCAAAATAGAACCTTCTGTACTTGACCTTTTTTGGCTTAATGGCACTTTTCCACACTTGACCAAGTTTAATACCGGATTATAATTTTCAATGGTCAGGAGCAAAACACCTACTAAAAATGGGATGTGACTTTTAACTGCGCATGATAATAGACCCCATAGGTATAATCTAAATAATCTAATTTCTGGGGAGGCTAGCTACTTATCCTGTAAAAAAGTCTAAGATTTTTTAATTTTTTTCAAAATTAAAAAGCAAATATACCATAATGATCACAATTTTGTTTAATTTATGTGAAGACAGATTTTTATCTGTTTTAACATTGACTGTTGAGAAAAATAGGATTTTAAAGAAACCACATACAAGCAGACAAATAAACTATATAACATAATCATTCACAGTGAGTGAAATGGAAATCCAGTAGCAAACTAATTATTTTTTTTAATACCAAAGGCAGATTTTCTATTGAGAACCAAGAAGTTTGCATTAAATTAGAAAAGCTTCATGAACAAATGGATATGAGCATAGAATGTGGATTCGTGAGGACACATCTGACTTTAGAGACAGTAAGTATTCAAAGTAACAGAAATGGTGTGTCCATACCTATTACTGTTTAGCTACCAAGCAATAGGTGTTGAGGAAAAAACAGTAACAAATAGTTTATAATAGGTTAGAAGCTGTACTTAACTACTCAGGAAGGTGATTTTATAATTAAGTGTATCACTTGATGTCTGAAAGAGACACTGACTTTAAGAGGAAAGAAGGGATCCTAATATAGGTTCCCTGCTGAGGAAGTTACCATTAAGTAGGAATTCTTAGAAAATTCTGCAGACTCCTGTCAAAGACCACCAGAAGAATCTTACAGGGTATTTATGCAACCATAAGTAGCCCTTCAAAATTATGATCTTCTACTTTGGTTTAAAAAGACTGAGGGGAAGCCATGATCAGAGTCTATTTATATTACCTAAGTATCATTAGGGTGTAAAAACTTTTTGTATTTTGGCCTTAGATAGACTCATCAGACCAGATGTTCTGCTTAAACATGATTGTCTTAATTAAAATAAAAGTTATCTTACACCAACTTAGGAAGCTATGAAAGAAGATAAAAAAAAAATGACCCTTCACTTATTAAAAGAATAAAACATTGAATGTCCATGCCCTCAACTTGCATAACAAACTAATCAATGTATTCAGAAGTCTACACTATAACTTAAAAATAATATCACTCAGGAACCTTAGAGTGGTTATCTTATTTCTCTGAAGTGTTGAATCCCATGTTTCAGAGCAAGATTAATAAATAAAAGACAGTAACTTAGCTGAAGTTAATGTCAAACCATTTTCAGAAAAATATTTTTGACGTTAGCTCTGGTTCAGTTGGTCCAATGGAAGATGAAGATTAATAAACCTTTCAAACATTTTCTTTTGTAAGAATTACTGATGAAAACAGGAAAAGAGCAAGATTTTTTTCAGAAAGTTGTAGGAAAGAAGGAATTTAGATATGAGTTAAATGGCCATGTAAGGCAGTTCTCTCTGTAATGCACATTATGAGATAAATCATCTGGAGTAATTAAAAAGCAAAAATGACATCACTTCCATGGGAGTATATTATTTGCCTCATGAAAAAAGAAGGGATGATGGACTGCCAGTTAAAGTGTTAAATAAAAATAGAGCCTGAAAAAAATCTATTAAGGACAATATATAGGTATCCAGTACGTTAGTGAACATTTTTCCCTACCGATATATATAGTCAAATATAAATTGGTTATGACTGTTTTTCAAGGTAATATCTGAAATTTTAAAGATTTTCTTAGTTTATTTTTCCAACTGTAGCATCTACAGAGATTTTGGGATGCAAATAATCCTTGCTGCTAGTAACATTAAAATTAAATTGCCAACATCTATCAGCTCAGTGGTGTGGGCCTGTAAGGACAGATTAACATTTTTTTCCTCTGCACATATAAAGATAAGTACAATATACCAGCTAACACATTTTAAACACTGACCTATTTTTCTTTTCCAGACATGACTTCAATCAAGAAAGGAAAAGCAATGTGCCCTTTGTGGTTCTACTCAATAAAGAGGGCATAGAAACAAAATAGGTTCATTTACCCAGCTTACAAAGTAATGAAAATATGCAATCTCTGTGAGCCTGACCATCCATTTCTTGGAATTTAAAAATCACAGATTTTTAGAATGTCCTGATTAGGAAGAGAGGCAGGAGGATCTTCAAGTCCAACTCTTGACTCAATACAGGTCATAATAAAAATTAAAGTATATTTCTAAAATGTTTCATGAATGCAAACAGTGTTGAGGCCATGACCGCCTCCCCAGAGAGCTGGTTCCAGCACTTGACAATCCCCTCATTGACCGTCCCCTCATTCTAATATACAACCTGAGCTTCCGCTGTTACAGCTGCAAATAAATACTTTACGTCTTATCGTAGTCACAAGAGAAAAGACATCTTCACCTCTGTCTGCTCCCCTCCATGAGGAAATTTTAGAGAGTAGTGAGGTCAATCTTCCCTGCACCAACACCCCCTCCATCCCCCTTTTGTCTCCCTTTAGTTTTATGGATTTTAATTTTTTTTCTGAAATTCTCTTGTCAATTCTGTATGGGGTTTGGGTTTGCTTATAAATGGCAGAATTCATTACCAGGTCATCTTCCTTAGAGGCAACAAAATTTCTGACTAAGTTGGGAAATGATACATTTATATGCCATATAAATTTCAAATACACCTGCACTAGGTCTCCTTCACTTTTCTTTATTTTCCCCTTGGCTTATAATTGGTACACTTGCAGCATTTTTCACTTAAGTGCTGGATTCAATGATCGTTCTGGGTCCTTTCAACTCAGTCTATTGTATGATTCCGTGATTTTTGCAGTACAAATTACTATATTAAGCAGAAAGTGACAACACTGGAATGACTTAGACATTGGAGTCAGTGTTTTCAGAGTTCACTCCATTAGCACCTCAGAGAAAAATAACTACAAAAAGTGCATTTTGATATAATTTATTCAGTATAAATTTTAAAGTTAATCTATATCATAACATAGATGAAAATGAAGAATAATTTAAAAATATTTAGTAATGTAAACTTCAGTATTTGTCCTTAAAATAACTACTTATAATCTTTTTGACTGCAATGCTGCATTTTCTGTAACCATATTCTGGCAGTAAATCTACCTAGGATGTATTAGATTCTGATGATAACTGAAATTTAGCTGAACATCATTAGCATTAAAACAGTGTGTTTTCTTTCTATATTTCTTTAATTCTAAAATTAAAAAAAATGATAAAATGGAAAAGACAGGAAAAAATAAAAGACATATAAACTCACAAACGTGTTAGTACAGCACAGCATCCATAAGCATCCATTAGAGTCAAGAGAGATAAACTAGCATGGAAAGGTTTTCCTCTGCAAATTGCTGCAGCAATATGACTTTATTTTATCACTTATTTCAAACTGAAGGTATATAAACACTGATTGTTCTGCCTTTGATCTCCTCAACATGTTACAAAAGATTTTTCAAACAAAATCAGGCTTCTGGGGGTCTTTGCAGTTACAGTTTGGGGAAATGTAGGCCATACAAGAGAAATGCTAATTAGACAGGGGACTACAAAAATATTTTGAGTTATTTAGCTCTGTCATAACCATCTATTATGGAAGAAATAAGTTGATCCCACTATTTGTTGAATTAAAAAATATTGCAACAAGCTAACCTTGAGCCATCATTTCCATAACTGGCCCTTGCTTGGTGTGTATTAATTTACACATCCATTTGATGACTTTTCTTTAAAAAAAAAATTCTAAAGAAACATCTCACATAAAGTGCACATTAACATTAATTTCTTATTGTGCCTTTCTTCAAGTTGTCAGGTTATGGGGAAAAAGAAGTATTTTCATAACCAAGATTTCACTGAGCAATGTAAATCAGAGTTTTTTAAAAGAAGAAAAAAAAAGACATTGAGTTTTAAGTATATTTTATTATCCTTGAAAAAACAGACATGGCATTTCTATTATTTTTTAGTAAGAATTAATATTCAAGTGCTTACCTTATTGCTGTAGATCAAAAGTTATGATTTTTTGAAGTCAATTAATTTCAAGAGAGAGACAGTGTGATTTTATCTTAGAAATGACACTTCAAGGAGCAGAGCTTCTATTCTCTTCCATTAGCCACTTAGTTCAGTCAACAGATCCAAGTAAGTAGCTCTGTTTGTCCACGGCCATTCAAATTTAAAAACAATGGCCAGCACTGCTTTAGGTTACTACATGACCATTTACATTCTGAAACGTCCAGTTGACCCCTCAGGCAGAATGATATGTTGCTTAAGTGATACTGGGTTGATGAATGTAAAGTGTTTGATTGGTTACAGCATATAAAAAGAGAAATGTGACTACATCTAAATGAGAATGGTGTGATTAGAATATCTTGGGATTTGGAATGGCATTAAGTGAGGCTATGCCCCACGCTGAACAAAGAGAGGGGAAAATCAAGAAAAAATACTTGGTAAACTGTGGAAAAACATGATTGGTAAAACTGAAAGACATCATATTTGTCCTAATTTATACTGCGGTCTAGAAGCACATTAGGAGAAATGTAAGAAATATGTGAAGTTTAATTTGAACACCATTCTGGTTACTCTGTTTAACAATCCTTCATAGGTATTTTAAATGTCACATAAACTATCATCCCTCTAATTCTGAATTTATTTATGGAAGTTCTCAAAGAGCACAAAGAATAGATAATGCCTTCTGAAGTGCAGACAACTGACATTGCTTTATGAAATGAATGTCTCTTGCAGATTGTGCTTCAGCTGGAGTTTGGGCTAGGGTAAAGAACTGAGGAATGATTCTTCAAACTGAAGCTCAATAGAGATTTTTGTATTTCTTCTATTGGCTTCCATAAAAAATTAAAAATTAACACTTATCATATGCGTATGTATTTGTCTCAGTCTGTTACAGATGCTTTCCTGATTTAGGTGTTCCCATACAATGTTATTTTACATGTTCTATGGCACCTGATATATCTGCACAGGCCTGGCAGATAGGATGTGACTTTTAGAAATTAAATTGGTACCCAATGGATTCTCAAAAGCGTGAAATGATTAAGTCAGGTCCTGTATGTAGACATTTTCATTTCATTTTCTAAAATATGAATATGAATCCTCCACATCAAGGCTGATCACAGATTCACAGAACAGGAGAGATTGGTAGAGACCTTGGAGGTCATCTGGTCCAAACCCCTTCTGAAGAAGGGCTTCCTAGAGAGAGCTGCCCAGGACCAAGAATATCTCAAATGAGGGAGATCATAAACTACTTGGGCAACTTGTACTAGGGCTCAGTCACCCCAACAATAAAAATGTGTTTCCTGATGTTCAGATCGAACCTTCTGTGTTTCAGTTTGTGCTGATTGCCTGTGGTCCTCTTACCAGTCTGGCTCTGTCCTTGCTGCAGCATCTCTGTGGGTATGTTATATGTACTGAAGAGGTCACCCTGAGGTGATTTAGACTGCACAGCCCCAGCTCTCTCAGCCTTTCTCATAGGAGAACTGCTCCAGTCCCTTCATCATCCTTGTGGCCTTCCTGTGGACTCTCTCCAGTGTGTCTCTATCTCACTTGTGCTGAGGGGACAAGAACTGGACACAGTATTCCGGGCACATAGACTACCAGTATTTGAATAAAGGTGAAGGATTGCCTTCCTTCATCTGCTGTGACAGACTGAACTGCAGAGTAAATTTACTCCTATTTGAGAGTGGAACAGGTAGCATTAGGAAAATTGTCATCTACTCAGCTACCTCCAGGTTCATTTATTTCTTTATATTCAAGAAAACAGAGTTTTGATGTAGAATTACATTATTCAGACAGTTATATAGGCTTCTAAAGAATGATAGGTGAGACTAGATGTACTTCCTAATTGAGTGGCAAAAATCTGAAATACATACCTTAAATTTACAGAGAAAGTAATCCTAAAATTATAGGGTAAAGTTAAAAATTTGCAAGGAACATCAAATCTTCAACTGTATGGCATATTTTGTGCCACTTTTTTATTTACCTTCCTGGAATCACCTTTGGAGATTACTACTGTAATTATTGTTTGTCAACCACAGAAGCTTATAAGTGTCTGGGACAGGTGATTTGCAAGATAGGGCACTTACACGTAGGCAGGAGGAATTTTAAACACATAATGTGTTTACTTATTTATTTTTATTTTAATCTTTGTCTTTTTCCCCCCTCTAGTTTAAATGCTATCAGTCCTTGAGGACATTTGCTATTTTCTTAATGAAGGGCATGTGCATTCTACCAGAAAACCTGACTCCTATGAGGAAGAGGGCACTGTTTAAGAAGTCCAGGAAAGCTTTATCTTTCTTGTGCGGTCTTTCTTTCTTCTTAAGACACACAGTATGTTCTGCAGTATCTTGAGACTGTGCTTAGCATTCTTACACTGAAAGTGCCAGCACTAGAACAGGGAATCCTCTGTTTTGCATACTAATCACAATCTTCATATTGTAACTTACTTTTTACGTACTACTGACTACTTTTCTCTTTTTTTCCCCAGTATTAAGTGTGTTTCTTCTTCACAGTGTCTAAATTGTCCCTCTCAATATCTAATAAGTTTAATTAGTGAAAATTAAGCTTGTTTAGGTTATTCCTTTACAGCAGTATACTTTACAACAACATATCTCCTTAGATACTGATATATATAAGGAAACAGATGCAAAAGAGTTCATAACAGGCCCGTTGAGGAGCAGTAGTATCTTTTCTTCCTTATAACAAAAGCATATCAGTAAACACAAATTCTTTCAAGTGCCTGAATTGCCCAATTGTGAGATATGTCCCTGAATTGTTGAAAGAAATGTGGATGAGTGTGCAGTTAAATATCATACTGCAAGCAACAGAGTGCTATGAACTTTCCATTAGTTTCCAAGGGCAATTCATGCATTATAATAAATCAGTAGGACATCTAATAAGCTGTATAATCTATTTCAGACTACTACATTTATCCATTAAAAATTTTTAAAACAGAACTTGTTTTTTCTCCCACTGATACAACCAAAATTACTACTCTAGTTTATTGGCACATTTAACCACCAATAACTGCTCTGTTCTACCGAAGCTTTTAGGCTGATATTCAGCTCCTACAGAATAGGAATCTAAAACATTGTTGTCTAAGCAGTGCCTAAACTCTTCTCATGGTTTTATAAAGATTTAACAAATGCAGTTGTCAGAATTTATAAGACTAGTCAGCTGTATGTGAAGTGCAAAGACTTTTCCTGGCAATGTAGCTCTCAAGACTTCAGTGACTGGGATGCAGCAGGCAAATAAGAAATACAGAGGTCAACCAGAGGATATATCTTTTTCAAAATAGACTTGAAATTGACATTTACATCTCCTGTGCATTTTTTCTACTTATCTAGGATTTGAAAGTAGATGAAAAACTACTTTATATCCCCTTTATTAATCATCTTAAGAAATCTCATCCATTGTTTGTCTGAAAAGCCATTTAGTAGGAAAACTTAGTGAAAAGTGAATAACTTTTTTAAAAAATGGTAATTCAAATGATGGGTAACATTTTCAAGGACATTTAGCCATGGGTCTGTCTCTGCTCCTTTCAAATTCTGTTTTACATATTTGCATGTTGCCTCAGAAAAAAAAATTCTAAGCATCAGCACCCTGTAGAAAACTTGAAATCCGTCTTTTGGCATTTTTATTAGTAAATTTTAAAAGTCTCAGTTCACTTCATGTGAGACAGCTGTTTTCAGCTCAAAATAGAAAAACAGTTTGAGTTTGAATACTGGAAACTTAAGCAGTTAAACCATACACACACCATGGAAATATCAATATTAGCAATGAATACTACTTACTCAATGAAAAATGAGCAATGGATAACATGGAAAAATCCTTTTAGACCTGTTTTTGACCTGCTAAAACCATAAAAATATGTCTCTCAGATTGCATTGCCAGAAGATTTACCTACACAATTGTGATACAGAGCTGATAAAACTTCATTACTCATAATTTTCTTTCAGAAGGAAATGAATTAAGATTAAATCTTTAATAATATGCAAACAAGTGTTTAGGATAATCTAATTATATTGTTTGATTGCCTCAGTTCAATTCTTACACTGGTTTAGGACTGAAAATAACCTACTACAAACATCCAGCCAGGGCTTCTATTACCTCCTGTGTAAATCATGTCCTTCTTCAGGATTTGATGGATGAGTCTCTGTTGGAACCCTTTTCCGTGACTGCTTGAAATACACATTTTTTGAACACATTATAGCTTCTTTCCAGGCCATAAGTACCTGGCACTCTGTGAAAAGTGAATACATCTTTCCAACTGCTATTTGGCTCTGATATGAAGAAATTACTGTCAAGGTTAATTATCCCATTCAAAACCAGTTCTCACCTGAAGGCTTTCCAAAATGTTTTTGAAGTACCAGAGAGATTAATTTGCCAGACAAACAGTGTGAGATGCATGTAGATGTGTTAGTATAAAATAGATCATGTACTTCAGATCCTAAATTTTCCTTTGAATGTAAAAATTAAGTCATATATTTTCAGCATTTGGAGTTATGTGTGAAAGCCCAATAAGAGCAGCAAACTACTATTAGAAGCAGCTAAAGAGTTGCAATAAATATGTTTCTGAAAATATTTTACCAAACTCAAACTGGCAATCACTTTCAACCAGTTTGCTTTGCTGTACTTGAAGTTGTTATTATCTTTCATGTATCAGCTGGAAAATACATTGTTTGGTTACATACATTAACTCTCTCTAATTTTTTAGCTTTAAAATTATTTTTAAATGCAGATAATAGTACAATTAATTTCGCATCTAATATAAAGCTAAAAATTATTTACAGTATGATTTTACAAACAAAAAAGGCGTGTTTTGCTAAAATGTCCAGCATACAATCCCCGATTATTGGAAGAAAACTCTGGCAGTATAGTTTATGTTGCTCTTATAAACCAATTTTAATACCTTGAAATTTTCCCATTCATATTAGGAAGAACAAAAATTAAGTTTGGAATCATCCTAATAGATTATAAATACATTCAAAATATATGATGGATATGACATTTTAAAGTGATCCCATAATTTTAGCTGTCATCAGTCTGGCTACAGTGCTGCCTCAATCCTAAACTTGAGGATTCTTTTAAAAAAATAATGTGTTGAAGTTCAGCTGACTGCAAAGGAAAATCTGATTTGGGCATTGTATGAGGAAATGGGTTGAAATGAACATGATATAAATATGTGGGTGCTGACATGTACCCAGATGCCTCAATAGTTCTGAATCACACTAGCAGTTCAAGCAGATAGGATGCAAAACATTATAAGCTCAGCAGTGCAGCCAGTTGTATACTGTGAAATTCATTGTGTGGCAGCCTGTAAGCTATAATCAGGAGTTGTATTTTCTCAAATGCTAAATTCTCCAAAGGAATAAGGAGACTGTATAACTCACCTTCAGTAATAAAAATTTCATCACTTCACCCGAGTTCTGCTGCCACACAAAGATTGTTATGATTCTGTGGAACTTAGTAAGCGTAGTGGTTATTGGAGTGAGCATACACAGTCCTTCAATTCACAGTGATGGCATTTTTTGTTTGGAGAGGAGATGACATTATGCTGCTTTGATTACACCCTGTCATCAGCTCTCACTGAGATCAGTAGACTCCATCTGAACACACAAATAATGCGGAATGTGATAGGATTATGAAAATATTGTCTGGAGGGTTGTGCTTCGATTTAACACAAATTTGATCAAATTACTTTCAGTGCAGTCAGTACAGACCACTGAACAAAAGTAAATTCCTGGGGAAGGAGAAAGGGAAATAAGACAAAGAAGAAAAGTGGAGAAGGGGGATCTGAAAGGACATCAGTCTTTCTGTACTTCATTGTTCACTGACCTCACAAGCCACAGTTCTTCTATCAAAGCTCTCACAGCTCTCCACAACTTCCTCTCACACTTTCAATACTTAAATTTCTGCAGCCATTCCCTTTCAAAATCTATTCCCAGGATATTCTGAGAACAATAGCTCCAGCTAAACTTTCCAAGCTTTATCTCTCAACAGAAAGTGTTCATTTGATCAGCTTATAAATTGGAGACTTTTCTACTGATGTTACAAAATGATTTAGGGTAAAATTGTGTTTATTGCAAATCTTAAGTAATGAAATCCTTAGTGAAAACTAGATCAAGTTATTCTGGCAATTTCCTATCCATGAAAACTATGGTACAGCCCTGAGAAGAATTGTATTTTGTTTCCAATAATACTTATAGCTGGGGCTTAACTACTGCTAAGCTCCACACAGGAACATGTTCACTCCTTTCTAGTGAGAAGTACAAAAATAAAAGTGGGGAAATGAATGGATTGAGGTAAAGACAATATAATAGGCAAATTAAAACCTCCACAGGCAAGCAAAACAAATGAAATAAAAATCAGCCACTACTTCCCATCAGTCAGCAAGTGCTCAGCCATCTCCAGGAAAGTAGGAAAACAGGGATCCATCACATTCAATGGTTACTTGGGAGGACAAATGCCATCACTCTGAATATTCCACCTTTCTTCTTTCCTCATGATTTCTTGGGGGGAGGGGGTTGGGTTTTGGTTTTTTTAACTGAGCTTTATGTTATATGGTACAGAATATTCATGTCACCAGCTGGGGTAATATTTTATTAGCATATTGCAATTTCAAAGTATGAAATTTATCTAAGTAACCTTCACAATATTTTTCCAGGTGGTGTATTAGCTTAATTTTGCAGATAAAGGAACACTAAGCTGTTAGGAATTAAGTTTATGCCTGGAAGGAAAAACAAAAAAAACAAAAAAAACAAAAACAAAACAAAACAAAACAAAACAAAACAAAACAAAAACAAAAACAAAACAAAAACAAAAAAACAAAAACAAAAACAAAAACAAAAACAAAAACAAAAACAAAAACAAAAACAAAAGCAAAAACAAAAACAAAAACAAAAACAAACCAAAAAAAAACCCAAAAAACAAAACAACAACAAAAAAAGACGAAAACAAAAAAATATATATATAATTCTTATGGGTATTTCATTTAACAGTGGATGAACTTTGTAACAAAGATTTACAGAGGTTTTGTGACTTTACACATCTGTTTAGATGTCTTAGTGTAAATGATTATCCTGCAAATCATGTCCTGCTGAGAAAGTTTTGGTATAAGGCCATTTCTCTTGGGTAATATATTTCACATATATCCGATCTAAGCTAGGCACACAACCCGGTGCTGAACTAGTGGACTAGTTCTACCTCTTATTATATCTATATAATTTTGCATGTTAGACTATTTCAAATATTCATATCTGTAGTTTTCATGTTTGCATAGAAATTTTGCATTTCAACGGCCTAGTATTGTGACTTGTCCAGATTTAGCAAAATCTCTTCTTTTAAAAATATTTTTACATGTATTTACTGAATCTTGTGAAATGTCATTTGTTTGCATTTATAATATGACTACTGCCTTATCAGTTTGCCTGTAATTATGTTCCTTAATATTTGCCTGAGTGATTACTCATCTTACATGGACAATCATGCCAAAATTGTCACTACTCAATATCCATTTTTCTTCTCCTTTGAGTATTTTCAGTCATTTAGTCGTGAGGAATGGTAACATACACGTAACTTCAGCTAGTGATTTGTAAAGCAAGCTTTTTCAATGTTACTTTTATGGATAATCACTCAGGAATATTACTCAGTGAATATTTAATCATGAAGAAATCAGTTCATTTGCAAACAAAAATCAGAAAGGAAAAAGCATTCTAATGTTCTGTGATTCTTATGTGGAGTCACCTTGCTGTATTTCTCTGTGCTTCCTGCAAGATTACTTCAGTCTACAGCAAAGTCAGCTTTGAGGATTGTAGCCTTAGGGGATAATTAGAAGAAATGCAATTGTAGTCCTGTCTGTGGGAACATTATTTATGGGTCATGATGTACAAGGACTAAAAAATGTAGATTGATTGTAAAATCTTAGAGGAAAAACTATTGCAGATTTTTTTTCTTCAACTAAGGAATTTGATAATATGTAGTTACCAATAAAAGAAGCAAATACAGAACATTAAGATGCAAAACCAAAATATTTTTGACACAATCAAAGGATATCTTAGGCCTAATATTCCCATTAAATTAGGTTATACTAACTGCAAGTGTTGATGATACTCCAGAAACCAGAAAAACTAGCCAACCAACTAATCAACTGACCAACCAACCAACCAATGTAGCAATTTAATAATGTCTACTTCAATACAAAATCCCCAAAATATTTTTTGCAATTTATCAAACAATGAAGAAACTATACTATATGATTAAAAGGTAAAAAAAAAAAAAATCAATGACTATAATATTTTTTTCTAGGAAATAAGTACATAGGATATCATTCTATAAAATTTTATGTCACTAATTAGTATCTCAGGATTAAATTATATAGCTTTTCATTAACTTATCTGAAAATTAATTCCTTTATGTGTGAAAAGTAACCTTAGAATAGATTCTCAGTCTTCCATTCTGTATTTTAAAATAAGAATTTTTGCTAAATTGGGACAAGTTACAAAACTAAGTCTTTGCAAGGGCAAAATTTCTATTCAAACTCAATAGAAGATAAAAAAACCCTATAGAAATTAAATAATATTATAAACCATTTTAAAACAGGAGTCTATTGCAAATACAGAAATGATGGCAAGTATAGTAATGCTTAGTATGAAAATATAGTCATCAACCGAAGAAACAATATGAGTGAGTAAACATATAGTGTATTTTAAAAGAAAAATATAGTAGTAGAAAATGTTTACAGATGCAAAAGACTGGGGGAAATAAAAAATATTATTATTATTAACTTTTATTAATACATGTTTAAGAATATATGAAGATTTCAGTGTGGGGGTTTTGTGTTTTTTTAAATTATCTTCAGGTGGTAAAGAAAAAAAACCCTAAACTGTTATTTTTATTATAAATGAATGTTTTATCCTTGTTTTTTGTATCCTTTTTATCTCTATGCTCTCACAATTTAAACTCTGTAAATCAATCTAGCATCTCAGTTCTATCTTTAATAAGAGATCATTAATTATAATACATATGTACATTTCTGTGAGGAGGATGCCAACCCTTTTGTTCCAAAGCATATCCTAGATTCAGCCCAATGAAAAGAATGCTTATCTTTAACTGTCAATAAAATCAAGAACATATCTGTCTTCTGTGTAACATCCCCCAACAGTATTTCAGTGGTGTTTCCACCTGAAAATATACTTTAAGTCAGGTTTTATAACTTATTTCATAGTACATAGAAACAAACATCAACCAAAAAAATTGCAAAGAAAGAAAGAAATAATCAAACAAACAAACAAACAAACAAACAAAAAAAAAACCCTAAAACAAACTAAACGAAACAGGAAACTATTAGTTGAACTGCAGACCTTTTCAGAAACTTTGAATTGGAAAATGAGTAGGTTAAAAAAAAAATGTTTGCTGGGTACCATCTCTCACTTACAGGTATTACTAGAATTTACAGCTTGATCTGGGACTAGGCATCACTTCTTGGGGTAAAACCTTAATAATTGACAGTGTAGACATTTAGAATTTTTTTTTAATAGAAAAACCTACACATAATTGGAGAACTCCCTTGCCTGAAAAAATATTGACAATATAGCAATTTTGTTTAGAAAAATTTTAGTCAGACCCTATTGTCCTGCCCACAAATTACTATTTGATCGTTCTCTGTGACAGTAGGTGAAATTTGATGCACACATCAGAGGAGATAAAGCACAAATACATAAAGTTTGAAGGGACTCATTCCTTGTTCCTTGCATGACTACTTAAAATTAAACTTTATGATTAAGAGATCATCCATATGTTCTCTGAAGACAAGAGGTGCTTTAAATGTGATCAAATTGTGATGTTTTTAATACAAAAAAGAACTGATGTTTAATAACTACATAGTTTACTACTAGCAGAGATAATATTCAATCATGCAATATCAAAGGATATCACATCAGAAGAAGTGTGACCAAGGGGGATGATGATTGTCCCCCTCTATTCTGGGGTCATGAGACCTGTCTGAAGTAGTGAGTCCAGCTTTGGAGTCCACAGCACAGGAAAGACATGGAGTGAGTTCAGTGCAGGCCATGAAGCTGATCAGAGGGATGGAATACCTGTCCTATGAAGATAGGCTAAAGAAGTTGTGGTTGTCCATACTGGACATGAAAAGGTTTTGAGGAGACCTCTTTGAAGCCTGTCAGTACACAAAGGGGGTTTATGAAAAGGAGAGAGAAGGATATTTTACATTGAAAGATAGTGACAGGACAATGGGAAATGGTTTTAAACTGAGAAAATATGTTAGGAGGAAATTCTTTACTGCGAAGGCACTGGAACTGCTTGCCCAGAGAGGTTGTGGATACCCCATCCCAGGAAGGGCTCAAGGCCGAGTTGAATGGGGCCCTGAGCAACCCAATCTAGTGAGTGACATCCCTGTCCATAGGAAAAAGGTCAGAACTGGGTGACCTTTCAGGTGCCTTCCAATACAAACCATTCTATGATCCTATTCCATTCAATTCTAAATTCAGTCAAAGTATAATGAACATTTAAACATTTAAACATGGGATTCATCTGACCAGACATGAACAGATACTTTTTTCATATAAACACCAGAGTCAAAATCTAAAATATCCAGATTCATCTCATTGTAAAGTGTTAGTTTCCCCTAACTGATTGGATGTCTATAATGTGTCCACATTTAAATCAAATCTGATTAATCATCTCTATTAGACCATTTTTGTCTATTTATACATTGAAACATTTTGGAGCAACAAGCTTTGCACCAATATTTTTCTGGTTTACAATGAAAGGAAACAAAATTTTCACCTCTAAATATCTTCATCCTCTGTCATCCCAGATATCTCTGATCTCTGATGTTCTTTCTTCATATCAACAAATGATTGTCATCTTCATAACAATCAATAACTTCAACAACTTTGTTGACATTTTTTAATTTCATTTTGGAATTAATGAAACAACTGATTCTTGGGAATGTGTTATTTTAGGAAATTCTGAAAAAGTATTTTGCTTTTTCTTTATAGTTACATTTTTGGAGAATCTATTAAAAAAGAAACAGCAATGAACATAATCAGTGACAGGATAATTTGATTGATCTACTTCCTTTTGCCAAGTGGCTAATCTATCTGACTTAGACATGTTTCCATTGCTGCACATTCCTTCTTAATAGTTTAGTGCAATACAAAGATCTTACTGGTTCTGTACGTGTGTCATGTGGCACACAGTTCCACATAATACTGGTTCTTGCTCCAGTCAGAAAGCAAAACAAACCTGCTCTTAGTTGACTGTAACAGAAAAAAATGTTGGAAACAGTTCTGCGTCACTAACAAATTCTTACATTTCATAAATATATTTGTAGTTCATAAAAGGGTTTCAGTAAAAGCAGGAACATTGCCTCAGGCCCAGTTTACCTTGAATATATATAGAAGGTGGGCATTTTCTGTCAGATTTATATTTTTCTATTATTTGCTCGTTAATTTATAGAATATAGGTATCTAAACAGGTGAGTAGGTAACACACATTTCAAAAAGATGAAGGTGATATTTCCATTGATGCAACTAACAGACAAAAGTTCAAGAAGAAACTGTCTGTCAAGGTAGAATAATAGAAGTCTGCTGAAAATAAACACTTAAAAATACGTTAAAGCAAGAGACAGATTGAACTTAAGTGTGCCTAACATTTCCTGCCACAATGTTGTGTGGGTGTTAATATGCAAGTAAAAGAGGAATGAAAAGCATTTTTTTTTCCTTCAGAGCTGAATGCCAAGAGCAGTACTCACATTTTTCTGGGTACATAAGTTTATACAACGCACTCTAAGAGTTGTAGAAAGAAAGGAAATAAAAAAAGCATTAAAATCAGAAAAAGTTAGATTAAAAGTGTTATAAATAACTTAAACCAGCTTTAAGTAAAATTAAAGTTAAGGATGCATGAAAATAAAATAAGAAATTGTACATAAAAATATGCTCTTCAAAATTATTTTCATTTTAAATAGTGCAAAGGAAAAAAATTAAAAGGGAAAGAAAAAGTCAGTGAAATTATGTCTCTCTGAAGGAATGGACAATAAAGAGACATATTTCTGACAGGGCAGACTGAGAATAGTACCTACACTTTAAAGATTGTGTCTGCCTCTAATACCCTTTCACTCAAAAACAAGTCATATGAGAAGGAAAAAACAGTCCATGGCAAAAAATGATGCCATGTGATGAACATGTGACGAACAATTGAGCAATTCAAGATGCTTTAAAGTTCAGAAAAAAATAGCTTAGAAAGATATTACGGAAGATCATCATATGGGTTGTTTATTTTGACAAAAATCTAGGGGCTTGAGATGAATCTCTTAGATGAAAAGCTGAAATGAAATTAAGTGGTTCTTCATCACTAAGTGGTAGACCTGTGCAAGTTCTGGAATAACCATAGGCTCATAGATCATAGAATAATTTAGCTTGAAAGGGACTCCTAGAGATTCTTTACTCCAATTCCCCCATTTGAACTAGTTCCTATCAGACTAGATAGCCCAAGTCTTTGTAGGCAAGCTCACACCAGCTGCTTAACCATCCTCGTGATTAAAAACCCAACCAAAGGAAACCAAACAAAAAACCTCAATAAAGAAGCAAAGAAACAAAGAAACTTTTACTTTCTATCTGATTGGAATTCTCTATGTTCCAAATTGCATGCACTGTTTTTTGTCTTGTTCCTGTGTGCTTTACAGAAAAGGTGCCCTTTGCACCATGCAGTGAAGACACCAGTAGGCTCTCCCTCAGCCTTCTTGTTAAAGATGCACAAACTCAGTCTCTCAGCATCAAAGTATGCAAAGATGTCTGCAGATATCTGTGTATTGTCACCTTCGGGGATTAAATACTGAATTAGATGGATTTGCCTTGAGCAAGTATGGACACTGCACTTTACTACCCTCCCCCCTGTGCCTATTGAGAAGGAGATTTACAAGGTGATAAAACCGTGAGAACAGCCAATATTGAAAGAAAATGTGATGAGACATCAAAATCATTCAAATTATTAATTTGAATTATAATTAAGATTTTTTCATTTTCTCATGCTTTGCCTTCCTGAATCTGTTTGATATTAATAAATTCAATACATTTCTCTTTCTGTAACATAGTTAATGATGCCTTATATTCAAACATACTGTGAACAGGTTTATATGTTTTAGGGTTTTTTTTCCCTGTTGGAAATGTTTCATGTGAAGTATTTTAAATTTCACAGGATTTCATTAAAAACTAACATTGATTGTCTTTTGATGGTATTTTTTCCTCTTATTTTTACACCTCATTTACCACTGACTTTTCAAAACTCTTCAGTTTAATCCAAGAAGCAAACGAAAACAATGATGGAACTGAATTTTTGCTACTTTAAAGTTCTGCAAAATATGTAGAAGAAGCTTAAGAAAATGTGTCTGTAATTACAATGAAATGAAATTAAATCCAAGACATTCTCATTTCTATTAATCTCTGAAGCAGGAAAAGAAAAATTAAAGAGTAAGACTAAAATGTAAGAAAAATTTAAAAAAAGGAAGTAAATTACATTTCAAACAATTGAGAAAATAATCAGAAAATTAATAGAATTAATCCTATAGACAATTTATCGAAAATTGGTTTTCTTGATTAGTTTGCTATTTGTATCTTTGAGGAGTACCAATAAACCCTGTTTCTTTTGAGATAAAGACCTATGTTTTTGAAAATCAATCAATTGTTTGAATTTGAGACTTGCCGAGTAATGAAACTGTGCTATTCTGTCAATGTTCAATATTTTTAGGTTTATAAAGCCTGGTGAAAACATAAGGAAGCAAGGTGAGAGAACTTTGTCTCTTCTGGACCAGGTCAAAAGAAAATCCTTTAGACCTGTGGTAGCAAAAATTTTCTTTTGCATTTTTGGGGTTTCAGCTGGTAATTTTAATTGGTGTTATGCTGAGCATGAGCTGATTCCATCAGAAGCCACAGAGCCTGAAACAAGGCATAAGAAGGTAACTACACAAAAGTTAGTAACACAATACCTAGTAACTCTCCTGGGCTTTATCTTTCCCAAAATTGCACTAAGATACCAAGATTCCAGCAATTTTATTGTTTACAGAGTCCAGAAAAGAGTCAAATTTCAACCAGACTAGTCCTTCAGGAACTCTCTGATCCAGAATGGGCCCCCAACAAGGATCACAAGTCCTGTCAGAAAATCTGTAGCAGCATGACACCCTGTCCACAGAGCAGCAGGTCCTGCCAGGAGCCTGTTTCAGCACACCCTTCTTCAGGCACGCCCATCTGCTCTAGACTGTAATCATCCATGAGCTGCAGGGTAGATGTTTGCTCTGTCATGAAAATCCATGAGCTGCAGGGGACAGCTTGCTTTGCCCTGGTCTTCAGAGGAATCTCTGTCCGGTGCCTGGAGCACCTTCTCCCTGACTTTTTCCCTGACCTTCATGTCTGTAGGGCTGTTTCTTTCACATATTCTCACTCTTCTCTCCAGCTGCTGTTGCACAACGTTTTTTACATTTTCTTAAATATGTATTCACATGTGTTCTACCGAGGTCATTGATTGTCACAGCTCTCACCACCAGCAGGTCTGTCCTGGAGGCAGCTGGAACTGGCTTTGCCTTATGTGTGGGAAGTATCTAGTATCTTCTGTCAGAAGTCAACCCTGAAGCCCCTCTGACAGTAAAAATCTTGCCATGGAAACCCAATTGTGTGTATGTGTGTGTATGTGTGTGTGCATCACAGTAGAATCACTGAAATAGATTGGTTTAGGTGAAGTGCAATAAAAAATCATCTTTCTATAGCTTCTGGAAGGCAACTGGGTTGTGAATTATGACTGTTGTAGCTGATGTCACAATATGTTTGCTTCCACCGACGCTGACTGTCACCACTTTTTAACACAGACGTATATATATGTGAATCTGCAAATATAGTCTGAATGCCTAGTTATGTACAAGAGGAGGAGGAGTGATATATAACTAGAAGGTGTTTTTTTCTTGTGTGAGTAAATGATGAGGAGCAGTAAATCTGTAATAGAACTTCAAGACACAGTCCTGAGTCCTGAAGTTCTTTGCTGTATTATATAGTCAAAACAGATCACATGGCTAGTAAAGCTCCACAGTTAAAAACATTAGGGTGACTCATCCAACCCTATTTATGTCTGAAAAAGTAACTGGAGCCATGATTAGCTACACTTTGTTAATAATATGGCTTTTGGGGCTGTAATCAATTAACTCAGAGTAAAGCAGTTCTGAAATGGTGTCCAAATTTGTGGAGTGGTTACACAGTTGAAATGAGTGAAATCAGACTTCATTACAGAAGGAATAAAAACACATAGGAATAAATATGATATATGGAAAATCAACTCAACAGTTGTCTGAACTTCCCTTCAAAACTTAGTTTCACTACAAACTAATACGAACTTATTTCCCCTTAAAATATTTATTTCATGGTTGAGTAGTCAAGACGGCAGTTTCAGATCAAGACTTGCTGAAGAAATGTCATTAATAATTCTTATTGTCACACAACTATGAGAGTGAAGGTTGAATCCAGACAAAGCTTCTTATTGGAAGGAGAAGTTCTTGGTGAGCTGCAATTACAAAAAACATAAATAAAATTTTGCTTAACCACAGTGATCATGGAGAGGAGAGACAAGATAACATGGGGAAAAGAGAGAAAATGAAGAAAAAGGAAGAAATAATCAGGTGCAAGAATATTAGACACCTGCATTTCTTTCATAAGTGCTTCATAAGCTCACTGGACTGGAATATGCTTTCATACGCAGTTAGCAAATTCAGGAAAATTTCTGCTGAAGTCAACAGATACATGCATACAAAAACTGTATAAGGCCCACTGTGCCTCCAGACACAATTCAGTATATTCAGTATCTGGGTGTTTTGCTAGTAGAGATACCCTACTGTGTTTCTGTTCCAGTGTAAGAATCTGGAAGTGCTTCAAAATAAAAAAAACCTCCCTAATCCTTTGAAGCTGGCCTTTGAACCTACTGAGCCAGCTGGCAGCAACATGGTGTGGGCATGCTATTACCCTGGTTTTCTATTGAAGAGCTGTATATGGATGACAAAAGGAAAATGAGGTAAATGAACAGAATAGGAATGAAGATGTTTCAAATACAGACAGAATAATATGAAAAAAGTAACAAAATATTTTTGAAGTAGGATAGGAGGAAGCAAAGGAATATATTATATTGATGACCTTAAACAGTGGAGTTTTGGGTGTTTCATTTTTCTGTGCATGTTAATAGCATTTTGCTGCCAGACATTCTACATCAGACTCATACTTCAATGGAAAGTATTTTAGAATGCTTTACATTTTACATGTTAGAATTGGAAAAGAAAAAAAAAACACACTTTAAATTAAGAAAATTCTTATATAAATACGTGTATATTTGTACAAGAATGGAAAAAAATCCAAACAATCACACTCTTTTCCTCCATGTTAGAATGCTCAATTTATGTTCAAGTGGAATGACTAGTTGTCAAGACTGGTTTAACTAATTTCTTGACCACAGAGAAACAAGAATACTGTTATAATAGAAACATTATATACCGTCAAAGATCTTTCAACTAAATTATGAGTGATGAAGTACATAGTACACTTTGCCTATGACAAAGAATATGCCAATGCTCTGGTGTCTGTGCAAAACTCCCATGTACCTTCTCTCTCTCTCTTCCTCAGCATGATATGCAACACCACAGAGGCCCTGGTAACACCATAGGTAACACCCTGGGGAAACAAGCCTCTTGCTTTCCAAATTTGTAGCATAAGATAAGGTGGAGAGAGTTGTTTCACAGACTGAGTAATCACATACTGTGCTCAATTTCTTCTTTTCTTGTCAAGAAACCTGTTCCACTTCATATAGAGAGACCTTCTCAGGTATTATCCTCTACTAGAAAAAACAGAATCTCTTGTCACAGAGATTATTGGATACCACAGTGTGATTCAATCACCTAAACTTAGGCATCTAATGAGCTGTAGATTCTACAGGGTGTCCCCTAGATGCCAATTTGCAAAATCTCAGATTTCCTCTAGTCCTGTGTCATTACAGTTAGTCATACAGAAGTCTTGTATACTGTATGGTGTCTCAGCTGCCATGAGAGGCTTATGTCTGAAAACCAACCCAAACCCTAGTCAACTGTGAGTGCATACAGTTTGTTACACTTAAATGCCTTTTTCTAACAGTAGAACATCTGCTGCAATAGAGAGAGGATGCTGAGTTCTGGCCTTATCTGTTTACAATATGACCTGTCTTGAACAGCTGTATATCACTTTTCTTTTCTCATTTCCCTCACAGTTGCAGTGATTTGCCGCCTGTAGGCTACAGTCTGTTTTGTCTGAATTTCATTTGTGTTAATTGACTTTTTTTTTTCCAAATTAATTATTTTTGCATTTGAAGTCAGGGCATGGTGAGGGATATATCCATTATAGTGTCATAGGTGTACTTTGAGGAATAAATATGAAGGCCAAAGACCATATTCATTCTTCCAGCCAAGATGTGTGACTAGATTGCACAGCCAGTCCTACATTTTGGAGGAAGCTTCTGATAATTCCACAAATAGGTGCTTATGATTAAAAGACAGTTACATTTAAAAATATAATTGACAGAAATTTTCCACGGTAATCATGCACTTTGTATGCTGTATTAATTCACTTACAAATGAACAGTAATTAATTAATTAGACTTCATAGAGTCTATTGTGTCTAGATCTGTTATGCAATGACAGATGTTTATAGCAGACCTAATTCATTTGTGATATTAATCTTTAAAAGATACTACCTGAAAACACCTCAAATGAATCATGGAAGTCCACTGTTAGCATGTACAGCTCATTTTGAACTGAAGTAGATTCAAGAACCCATAGCTGCTTCTGCAGCTCATTTATGCTCCAATGGCATTTTACTGTAAGATGAAAAAAGTAGTTCCCTAGGAAAATCCTGTCCTGTAGTTTTGACTGGCATAGAGTTAATTTTCTTCAGAGTAGCTGGTATGGGGCTATGTTTTGATTTTGTGTTGTAAACAGCATTGATAATTCAGGAACACTTTAGCTATTGCTGAGAAGCGCTTACACAGACTCAAACCGTTTTCTGCCTTTCACCCTGCACCATCAGTGAAGAGACTGGGAGAGACACAATTATTTGAGAGGGAATATGGCAGGAACAGCTGTCCCTAACTGACCCAAGGGATATGTCATAGCATATGGGATTATGTTCAACATGAAAATCTGGGTGAAGGAGGAAGAAGCGAGGGTGTTTGTCTTCCCAAGTCACTGTTATTTTTGATGGAGCCTGATTTTCCTGGAGGTTTCTAAACACCTGTCTGCCTGTGGGAAGGGGTGAATGGATTCCTTGTTTTGCTTTGCTTGTGTGGGTGGTTTTGTTTTATTTATGATACTGTTTTTATCTCAACCCACAGTATTCTAACTTTTATCCTTCTAATTCTCTCCTCCATCCCACCAGAGAAGAATAAGGGTATAGCTGTGTGGTGCCTAATTTCTGGCTGGGGTTAAACCATAACGATACTTTCCCTGTGAGAGAGATGTTCTGTTACCTATTCCACATTCATTACTGCACTGTCACTCAAATTTTAAAGCTCTGCATGCTTTAGTTGGGTTGTGTACAGAGGGTTTTAAAAACATTATACTGCCCCTTATATGCTTCTGAATAATTTTCTAAACCCTTTTAACAATTCTAATGCAAATTCAATACCTTAAAACACACCAAAAAAAAAAAAAGAGCTAGTGTTGAATTGAAAGGAATCACTGCCTCAAGGGTAGTGAAACTGAACTTATAATTATTGATGTAATGGCATATTTAAATTACCTAGAAATCTGTATGACTGAAGTTCCACACTTCGGGACAAAATATGACATAAACAGTATTCATAATAAGGTATGTATTGGTATTTATATGTTTAAGGTCACCACTTTTTTTTTAGGGTATTTAATGCGGGGAGATAATTAGTCCTGTACACCTATGCAGACAGTGAACATATGAAGTATGCTTGTACAAACAGAAGAAAATTAAAGAGAAAGTTAAATTAAGCACTGTTTTATTTCTAAAAGAAGTTTTAAAATTTTCTGTGCTCTACCTTGACAAAAAAAAGCTTTTCTTTTCTTTTATACAATTATTCTTCCTGTAATATACTGTCATATTTACTTCTTATTCTAATTCAAGGCCCAAACATTCTTCAGTGAAGTCAGTGGAAAAGCCCTCTGTGATTTCAGCAAGTGCTACACCAGGCTGTTTGAAGAGGAAACACAAGTTAAAATGGGGGAAAAGAAAGCAGTGCCTTTTCAGTTTGTGGGTTTTGACCATCAGGTTCATGACCTACAACATTTACTTTTAAAATTAAGAAAACTAGCGAAAAACTATAGAAAATATTTCTATAATTTTCAGACCCACATTATTATTGGAAACTTACATTTCTTTTGTGATAGCCTTAAAAAGTCAAACGTCATTTATTAATGCCAATGATACATAAAGCTGTTGGTTTTTTTTTTTCTTCTTTCCTTTTGAAGTCAAGAAAAGGGACTTTAAAGTTAGGAATTCTCTCGCACATGTCTTCTCAGAGATCTACGTCTTCTTTATCTCCTTAGATAACTTTTGAGGTCTTTGATTTACAGTTTCATGTTGGCAGAAGAATTAGAAATACAAGAAGTCCTTGGAAGGATATGTTTCAAGGTCACCAGGAGGAATGAATGAACAAGGAAACTGAAAAAAAACATGTGATAAAACTTATACTGTCTCAAAAATAATTCATTTTCATACACTATCAAGAAGTTTTTCCTTGTCAATAATAAAATTTCCATTGAGTATAAACTGTCTCTAAAATAAACTTTAGTTCAATAATAAAATCTGCCTTAATGATGAATACTAGAATATTTCTCCAAGATTCCCAAAATTGGATTAAATATTTTTAGTTTTTTCTTGTGTAATGCTCTCTCTTTTTGAAGTCATACAAAACAGAATGCTTTGTGAAGTGGTAGTTTATGAAGTGTGACCTCTTCAGGATCCGCACCATCTTTTATGAAACTTTGTTTTCTACAGCTAATATATATATATATACACACACAAAATTTTTATCTTCTAGTGACTTAAATTTGCCTTTCCATTGGGAACTTTGTAGCACATAATAAAGAAAACAGCTGAAATAATATTACTCTATGAAAAAAGGTATAGATAACATAACCTGTAGTGCTGTGTTCATCTGTGTAGATATTGTTATGGCTTCAGATACCTGCTTTCTTAGATATTCAGTCTCAGGTATTTGGTTTTGAAAAAGAAGATGGCTGCATCCTATATAATCTTTATATGTCAAAACCAGACTTCTGTATCGTATCTTATTCAGCTTTAGCTTATATTTACTGTTGAGCTCTTCAAGTCTTCTGCAATGCAGTCTGCTAGCTGATAAGGTTTTACTCCCATCATTGTTTTCTTCTTTTTGTAAAGCTGTGATGCATATCTGTAATCAGCTGATAATACTAAATGAATATATTTTCCTGCTTCAGTCATGGGCATATGCAGTAAGAAGATCAGATCACTTACTTTTTCTATAGCGAGAAATAATATCTCAGAAAAGACATTTAACTACTTCAGTAAATTTCACTCTCACATTTTCATGGCTAATCAGTCAATACCCTGAGCAATGCTTATACTCCACACGTAACTTATGTTTATGTGCCATTACAAGGAAGATACATACATCATGTTACAATAGAATTTTCTGTCTTTCTTATCTTCTTACCAGGAGAATGTAAGTCTAACCTTAATGCCTGGAAATCCAAAGCGCTCACAGTCCTCAAAGTATTGGCTCCTGATTNCTGTACTTCTGATCCTTGGGAAACATGGTTCAGCTAACCCAAGGGAAGTAAGAGATGATCCTGGAAACTTGTTATATAATTTCCAAAAGTATAGTTATTAACAAAGGCAACTCAAAGGTAGTTAACACTTAACTACAGCTTAGAAAAAAACAGGTATATTTTATGCAATCAGTTTCATCCTGGCTTTCTTCCACTTAAGAGCACCGAGACATCTTTTCTGCACGTGACTACACCTATGGAAAGTAGTGATTTTACACTCCTATTGGTCTTGATGCTTCTTTCAGTGGCACTTGATGCCTCCAGGATGAAGTCTCATTTTTCTTCATGTGTCATCATGGTAGTTTAACATTCTCTTCTTTAGATTATTTTCAAATTTGCCTCTAGTTTTATTCATGGCTGTGAGATTAGCTCAATTTGTTAGAGCATGGTGCTAATTATGCCAAGGTTGTGGGTTTGAAACCTATATGGGACATTCATTGAAGAGTTGGACTCAATGAGTCTTGTGGGGCCCTTCCAATTCAGAATATTCTCTGACTCAAATACAGGTCATTATTATTACCTGTTGTTTGATTTTTCTGCAGACATGCTGACACCTGTGTTTCTAAATTATCAGCAGGTAGACTATCAATAATTTCAATGGCACTCCTGACAGATTATATTTCCTCATCATGGCAAAGAAAAACAACTAAAATTCAGATGTGGATCTCATAAACATCCATGGTATAATATATGATTTGAAAGTTTGTTAGTATCAGTATATGAAAAGGCAGGGTTACATTTTCATATTCCTTAGCAGTGTAAAAATAATTTAACACTGTACTCAGCATAGGTACACAGTATCTCACTACAGTCATTCAGCATCTCCCACTGGTATTACAGAACCAGGAAGATCATCAACTCTGCTAGTCTTTCTGCCATACCCNTCAAAGTATTGGCTCCTGATTAAAACTTAACATTCTGCTGAAGTATTAACAGCATTGCCTCTGAGCTGGCCTTTCTAACTCTTCCTAAAGCTCGATATTGTTAACTGATATTTGTGTTATCATCTCTGCTGTTAATCACTGAAACTGAGAAAACCGATCCAGGCTTTTGCTTTCTGCTTGATTGGCTATCCTTTTCCTGTGTTATTTTAATATAATGAAAATAGTGATAATAAATTATCACTATTTCAAGACTCTGATTCTTTACAACATTGTCCCATGCTACATAAATAAAANTATGCCAAGGTTGTGGGTTTGAAACCTATATGGGACATTCATTGAAGAGTTGGACTCAATGAGTCTTGTGGGGCCCTTCCAATTCAGAATATTCTCTGACTCAAATACAGGTCATTATTATTACCTGTTGTTTGATTTTTCTGCAGACATGCTGACACCTGTGTTTCTAAATTATCAGCAGGTAGACTATCAATAATTTCAATGGCACTCCTGACAGATTATATTTCCTCATCATGGCAAAGAAAAACAACTAAAATTCAGATGTGGATCTCATAAACATCCATGGTATAATATATGATTTGAAAGTTTGTTAGTATCAGTATATGAAAAGGCAGGGTTACATTTTCATATTCCTTAGCAGTGTAAAAATAATTTAACACTGTACTCAGCATAGGTACACAGTATCTCACTACAGTCATTCAGCATCTCCCACTGGTATTACAGAACCAGGAAGATCATCAACTCTGCTAGTCTTTCTGCCATACCCATGAAATATTCTCAACTCATTCCAACTTTAGTCAGTAGTTAATTATACTATGAAGCATGATTGACTATATTGTTTCTATATTGAGAGAGCTCCATTAACTTTCAGCAAGACAGATGATCAATTTTAGGAGCCTGCTGCTTATGCACAGAGTCCTTCCTGCTGTGCCCCAATTTATTTGCAGGACATTTTTGTTACTGTACTCACCAGGATGTGTTTTATGGCCTCATTTCTATCTCTCTCTCTTTTTTTTTTCTTTTTTTTTTTTTTAATATAGTTAGTGTTAATATAAAACTAATCATTCAATACATGTGAGTATTTTCTTATGGGGTACTCTTACACATTTTATGAGAAAAATGGAATTTTTTTTCCTCATATGGGATTAAGCAGAATTTCCCTGTAAAATAATTGGAATATACCTTTATCAATTTCTGCATTTTGTTGAGATTATATACAACTAATTCACTGAATGCCTCAGTATTTGTGGTATCCAAAGTTTTTTATTGGAAAGAAGTTAGGTATCTCATATCATGGAAAGGTCCTTAAAAACTAGGCTGAGGTATTTATGGAGTATTGAAATAGCTTTGTTTTAGTTAGAAATTTATCTAAATTTTTTGGTTGAAAGTTAGAAAAACTATTCAGGTTTCCATAAATTATTTATCTCTGAAAGAAAACCTTAAGAAAAGAACAGACAAAAATATCAGTGACAAGTTTTATTGTCCATAGAGGCCAATCAACTTCAGGGAAATCAAACTAAATTTTAAGACATGAGTGTCTTTCAGGTGCCCCATACAACACATATTCCCTTTTTACTTGTCAAGGGAAAGCTTAGTTGCCTTCAGTCCATTCTTTCCTTGGTACTCTAGCAGGAAGGAAACTAAAATACAGAGGCAAAAGACATAGAAAATTAAGCAAATTATGATGTATTCAGCTGGGTCCCACAGTCTGATAATCATGAGAGCTGAACTGCTGACACCACTCAAGCCTTCTTACTCCTCAACTAGAAGTAGCTCACCTAAGTTTTTCTCTTCCAGATCTTTCAAATAACTCAGTATTTTTCTGACTACTGTCTTGTCTATTGGATTTTTCATTGCCTTCTCTGTTAAAGTATTTAGAGGATTATTTTCCATGACATTTTTCTTTATCTTTTTTTTGGCTGGAAGTCATATTTGTCCGTTAATTTCTGCATCTATTCAGAGCCATAAACACCACAGAGGTAGAAATAACTTCAAAAAAGACTCCTGCCTCTTGCAACAACACTTCACCATTATGCATAACTAATGGTATTGTACTTAAAAAAACTCAACTGTTTTAATAATCTTCAAAGTATTTTAAGTGCTCTAGAGTATCTGCTCATCTTTTAATTTTGTTTTGTTCTTCAGAACTCACAAGCTATTCCACTTTGTTATCATAGTTTATTTTTTCTGAATCTGAACTTGTTGGTCAGGCTTTCAACTCATAGCAATTTAAGTGGAATTTAGTGCAATATCCTATTTTTTTAAGCTTTAAACACTATTATCTTGTAGTATTAAATGTTTTTATTGTGTTCTGAATTGGGCTCTTCAATTAACAGTTTTAGTATTTCCTATTATGTGACATAGATGATAGCTTGGACTTGAATCAGTGCTTTTAAAATCCCAATGTTCTGCAAAAAAAATTTGAAGAGGGGATGGCATACATATAAATTTCTAAAATGTGAGTTGTGACATCTGTCTTAAAGCACCTGTCTCCATTTACCAGAAGAATATCCAAGGCAGCTCATTTAGACTAGACAATCAATATTTTGACACTGAGGGTAGTTTGCTGAGATAAATTGGGCCATGAATTCCACAAGCTCTCCAAAATTATCTGCTCAGATTAAGACCTTTATTTGTTCTGATGTTTCAGTCATTTTTCTCTTTCTTATAAAAAAAATGCATATATGGAATTGATTTACTTCTTCAAGTGTGATCTTTTCAAATTCTCTTTAATAAAATGTCATAGCTCCTTGCTGTGTATATATATACATATATATGTATGCATGTATATTCTTGCATGCATATATAATTATTATTGTACATGTGTCTAGAAATATCTATCAAGAAACTTTCTGTTCAACAACTTCTGTTGCCTTTGAAAAACAAAAAGGGATTATCATCTCTTAAATCTCTTGTCATATCTTTTTCATTACTAGAGAGCTCCAGCTCTTTGGCAGCACAATCATTTACAGTTTTACCTTTTTCTTTACTTTTTCTGTTTGTTAATGAACTTCCTGTTCCTTCCTCTCTTCTCAGGCAGCAATTTCTGAGACATCTGCATCATAGATTAGTTTTATGATGGGTCTTCAGCATAACAATGAGGTATTAAAATGTTTACAGGAATTTAATAGAAGGACATGGCAAGGAGCAAGAGAAGATCTAGGGGATCAAGGTAATTTGGACAAAATCTCCCTTGTACATGCACATACCAAGAAAGCAGCACTTCAAAAAGCCAGTTTAGGATATGAGAATTGTAGCCTTTGAATTGATCCTGGGGTGATATTCATCTCTTTTATTTTGGTGATCAAATAAGAATCCTATGGAGATCAGAAAGTATATAGGTGTGAATAGTTTAGTTGGGTGAATAATTTGATATGTTTCCATATAATCAAAGGGCTAGAGACTCTGCTTTATTGGTAAAGGCTGAAGGAGTTAGGTCTTTTCTTATGGAGAAGAGAATGTTCTGGAAGGACCTCATCACGGTATTCCAGTACTTAAAAGGTGGCTACAGAGACAATGGAGATTCTCATGTTCAGAAAGAGTCACAGAGACTACAAGGGGCAACTGGTACAAATTGTACCAGGAGAGGTTTTATCTATAAATAAGACGGGATTTTTTCAGCGAGAACAACTATTCACTGTAATAAAAAACTCCCTAGGGACATGGTAGAGTCCCCATCACAGTAGGTTTCTGAGATGTCTTTGGGCAGGGTGATAGATAATCTAAAGCAAGATTCCTTTCTCACCAAAGTTTGTACCTGATGATCTTTCGAGGTCCATTCCAACCCAAGCTGTTCTCTGATTCTAAGGTTCTGTGTTTAATTGACGCATTAGATTGAACAAGGGAACTCAGCAAATACACCAAGAGGTATTGTGGTCTGCCAAACAACTTGAAGGTTCAGCTACCCACAGAAAATCTAGTAATCTTTTTCCTTTCCTATTTCTCAGGATTTCTTAAGTTTTTCCTCTGTACAACGATCTATGTCTAACAACAGAATCAGATCCACTGTCTCTTCCGATGTGCCCTGGACTTTTGCTGTGTAATACTGTCAAAGAAGAACAAAAGAAAGAAGGCTCAGAAAGAACATGAGGCATCTCATATCTGAACTTCAAAGAAATACAGACCCATACATGCTGTAACTACACAAAAGATTTGCTTGGAGCTTTTTCAGCTTCAAAAATTTCTAGGAGAGGAGATGATAAAATGGTACAGAAGTGCAAAGCTATTCCTACGATTATGAAAGGTAAGGGCCTCAAAATATTGTGAAAACACTCATATCCACATTTTTCCAAGCAGCTTATTAACATGTTTAATATTTCAGCTCAGCTTTCAGCTGAGAAGGTCACATGATATTGAAGAGCATATAAGTGGCATTTTGCCTACAGTATATATTTCTTTTTTAGTTTTCTTTTTTCTTATGTAAAATGAGTTATTGACACACATATTGCACATAATGCAATACTTTTCTAGATGAAAAGTCATACATTTCAAAGAGTTTTTCTTGGCAAGGCAGACATGCTATGTGGATAAATTTTATAGCTAATGAGTTGTCTTCAAATGATAACAACTTAGCAGGGTAGTGAAGAAATAGAAAGTGTGAAAACTTATTATGGGCTAGACTTGTTCTGCTGGTTTTGGCTGGGGTAGAGTTTCTTCACTGTGGCTGGTACAGTGCTGTGTTTTAAGCACTATTTGTGCTTAACACAGAGCTGATGATATAGAAATGTTTCTGCTATTGCTGAGCATGGCTCACAAAGAGTCTGCTTTTTGTACTGCCATGATGGTGAAGAATTTGGGGGTACTTGGAAGGCTGGGAGGAGAAACAGCCAGGAGAGGTGATCCAAAGTGACAAAAGGGGTATTCCAGACCATATGACTTGACACTCAGTATATAAAGTGGGGGAAAGAACATGGAAAGAGAGGGCATTTGGAGTGATGGTGTTTGTCTTCCCAAACAACCATTATGTGCTGCTCTCCTGGAGATTGCTGAACACCCGCCTGCCCAAAGGAAGGTTAATTAATTCCTTGTTGTTCTTTCCTTGTATGTGCAGTTTTTGCTTTCCCTAATAAGCTGTCTTTATCTCAAACCAAGTGAGTTTTCTCACTTTTACCTTTCCGATTCTTTCCCCAAACCCACTGGTGAGGGCGTGAGTGAGTGGCTGCGTAGGGATTTGTTGCTGTCTGGGGTTAAACCACAGCGCTTGCGTTCCTTGAAATAAAGTTCATTCTACAGAAAAAGCAAAAAATTATCAACCAACCAACCAACCAACCAACCAACCAACCAACCAAAAACCCCGCAACCTTTAATGTAAAATCCTTTATAAGTATAAACCAAAAACTGATAGCACTACGACCTGGGACTGTGTCAGAAATAGAAATAGGAGGAAAGTAAATAATAAAAGAAGATATGAAAGTCAATGTCATTAGCTTATTAGAAATCTGAATGCTGACAAGTTTATTGTAAGCATCAAGACAAAGAGGGTTTTAGGTCGAAATTTGAAGGAGGATAATGACATATTTCTTCAAAAGTTTAAGTAAGTAACTAGAGAATTTGGCTAGGAGATGATGGAGACTGACCATGATGAGTCAACTGGGAACAGGAAGTAAAAGCCCAATAATAGTATGTGACATAAGAATAATTTTGAAGAGCTATGAAACTGAAACCATGTTTTGTTACACAACACAAAAGAGGTAAAGGGAGAAGGTACAGAGATGATTAACATACTCAAGAAATAATATTAGGAAAAAATATGAAAAGTATCCATCTGTATTGAAAACAAGACAAAATAAGAAAGTTTTTATTTCAAAAATCAGAAAGTGGATGTTACTTTAATTCCCAAAGTATATGATAGAGCTGGATGTAAAATAATGTTCTTGTGCCATGGAAACTTAAAGTTTCAACTCTGTTCTTATTCTGCTTGTCGTAACAAAACTAATTCAATTTTTTTGGGGCTGGAAAAAAATTTTGATACCTTAATACTAAAAATAAATAAATAATGAGATACATGTGATAACTAAAATAATGCAAATGAAGCAGTGTTGTTGAATAACCAACAATACTAAAAACACTAGACAACATTGTGACTGTTTAAGGGCATGTCTTTAATAAATAATATGAAGAAATCTGCCAAAACACAAATAACTGATGAGAAAATGTTTACTCTCCATTATTTCATTATAGTCTATGAATTTCATAATAGTCTTTTTCTTTAGCTCTGAAAAGGTACTGAGTGATTGCTAAGTATCGTGCCTTTGTGATTCAGTCTTATTTTACATGCAGAAGCTCTAAGCACTGTATTCAATATTATTACTTTATTAGATGCTCTTAGGATACTTTTTTACTGACAGCTAAATGAGATTTCTGCTAACAAGTAGCTACTTATTTCTGGCCTTAAAGAAGCCATTTACAAATGCAGCATGAAACGAGGTGTTGGCAGTTTTCTGTTATGTACTTAAACAAAATTCAGGTGCCTTGAAAAAGGCAAAAAACCCATCAGCTAAATGGAAAAAGCTGTGCTTTTTAACTGTTTTAGCTTGCTTCTTACTTGAATCAATTAAGAATTCTCTGTGCCTTGCCACAGTATGTGGCTCCTACAGCACGAATACTTTACACTTCTCTTGTTCTTTCTAACGCCTCCCAGGAAGAAAAAATGAAGAAAAATTCTTTACTTTTTGTTCTTCTCCGCTTACCATAGGCAGCACAAGTATGCATCCTGAAAAAATTTAACACTTAATGTATAATAATTGGGCTACCTATTCTCATTACTATCTTATTTTAATTATAATTTATGCTTAATTTCTGTCGTGGCTAAACTCCAGCTGGAAAAAAACAAGCCCCACACAGATACTCACTCACTCCCTCCCTCCCTCCCTCCCTGACTGGATAGGAAAAAAAAAAAGAGTAAAAGTGGGATTAAGGCAGTTTAGAGGTAAAGCAAAAGCTGTTTATGCAAGCAAAGCAAAACAAGGAATTAATGCACTGCTTCCCATGGTCAAGCAGCAGTGTAGCTATCTCCAGGAAAGCAGGTTCCATCACGTGTCATGGTGATGGGAGACAAATACCATCATTCCAAATGTTTCCTCCTTCCTTCTTCCCCCATCTTTTATATGCTGACATGACACCATATGGTCAGGAATATCCCTCGGGTCAGTCGTGGTCAGCTGTCCTGGATGTGTCCTCTCCCTGTGCTTTGTGCACCTCTAGCCTTCCTCTCATGAGAAGCAGAAAAGATCTTGATTCAGTGTAAGCCCTGCTCAGCAGTAGCTAAAACATCCCTGAATTGTCAACAAAATTTTAAGCACAAACCTAAACCATAAGGCCTATACCACCTTCTATGAAGAAAACGAATTCTTTCCCAACCAAAGCCATCAAAATGTGTCACTCATGTTTTTGAGACAATTGTCTCTGTGGCTGCCTAAATTTAACAATAACTTTGACTACACATGGATTACTGCATGTATAGACTCCTAAATAATGTCTAAGTGTTTATGGTACCTATGGAAAGACACTGTTTGTTGATCCTGCAAAGAGAGAAAAATTGTCCTAAAATAACCACAGAATCACAGAATAGGTAAGGTTGGAAAGGATTAACTTTCTTGGACCTCTCCATGGTCCCTTCAGGGACTCTTCCCATGGATTCTTCAGAGAAGATCCCTGAAGAAGCTAAAATTAGCTCTCCCGAAGTCCAAGGCTGTAATCTCTCTTGCAGAAACAAAGATCACAGTTGTATTTACATATATATATTCTAGTAAAGCCTATGAAAATTATTTCAGTAAAAACATGTAATTATTATTAGAAATGTCAAAATATCTGGATTTGGATATGATTCTTCTCAGGAAAAAAACCCTAGAAACTCAAAACAACCCATGTAAACCTCCTATTTTGCCTTTGCCGAGCAGAGAAGCATTATATGTGATGTTTGCAGAAGTATAGACGTAAAAGTGGATTTCGGCTTTAGGATCTAAGTAATGTTAAGATGAAAACACCCAAATTGGCAGTTCTCTCCTTAAAAAGAACAAAACTAAAAATTTCCTTATATTATATAATTAGATTTTCATTGTGTCCTCTTCAAGTTAGTAGTCATTGATAGCAATATACTGCTGACATAGCCAAGATTATGGAACATTTACCTCATAAAATTTCTATAGTGCACATCAAAAATAAAATATACTCATATTTGGCTAAGTTTCTTTTGTACTTTCAGTCCACTGATCTTGGGAGACTTTTTGGGAATGGTAAAGGGATTTTGATGTTGTTTAAATATTTCTACTGATGATTTAAATGAAACTGCCTTCCTAAGCTCTGCCAGTGCTGTTCATCAGATCTGCTTGCCATGCTCTCTCCTAATTTTTTCAAAGGCAGAACACAATTTTTTTTTTTCCCAAGGATATTTCAAAGGAACCTATTACTGAGTGAGTTAAAAAATCTTTAAATTGAAATAAAACCATTTTTGATAACTGTCATGGTTTTAGTTCTATGTCCAAGATTTAGAAGAGTTTATTTAAATAAGATATTGAAAAACTGTGCCATTAAGTAATTCTTATGTACTAAAACATACTATAGAAATTCTGTGGAGAAATTATCCAAACCGATTTTGTTTTCCTCATAATGGGTATACTATAGAAATATTCCATATGTAGCAACAGTTAAGCTCATATTCAGAATTTAAACATTTTACCTCCTGAGTTCACTAATCCAAACTATATAGACCTCTCCTATTCTTAAAAGTTGAGCAGACCTTTACACACTTTTCTGACTTTAAATGGACTCTACAGTATGATATTACAGCATAGGATATTTGTAGTATAGTGCAAGTACATGAAGCTAGATTATATTTTGAGAGACATTAAAAAATATTGTAGTTGATACTGAAAAAAAGAGTAAACCAAACCAAAAATAATTTAAGGGGTTTTTTCTTGTATTTATCAATGAAATCCTGGCTGCAGTTTTTCATAATCAGATGTCTTTTAATTAAGGGTATTATCTACATAAGTAAATCTTACATGTAAACAACTGCTGCAAAGCTGGACTACACTACTCTACTTTTATTTTCTTTCTGAGGAGTAAAAAATAAGTTATGTAGTTTTCAACTGAAGATTCTTATCATATAATCCTATAATAATATAATTGTTAGGATTAAAAAGGCCCTTAAGGCTCATCTAGTTCGAACCTCCCTGTCATGGACAGGGACACCTTCATTTGATCACACCGCTCCAAGCCCCATCCAGCCTGGCTTTGAACACTTCAAGGGATGGGGCATCCCGAACTTTTCTATGCAACCTGTTCTCATGTTTCATCATCCTCACAGCAATGAATTTCTTCCTTACATTTAACATAAAAGCCATTTTAAAGCCATTCTCCCTATCACTATGTGTCTTTATTAAAAGTCTCTCTCCAGCTTTCTTGATTAGGTACTGGAAGGTACTGAAAGGTCTCACTAGAGCCTTCGCTAGGCTGAACAAATCCAGCTCTCTCAGCCTATCTTCATAGAGGTGCTCCAGCCCTCTGACATCTTCATGGCTCTCCTTTGGACTCACTTCAAGAGGTCTAGGTCCTTATGTTGGGAACTCTAGAGCTGGATGCAGTAGTCTTAAGGTGGGTCTAAACCAGAGTGGCTTACAGGGAGTGATTTCTCTCCCTCACACTGCTGATCATGCAAGTTTTCATGCAGCCCAAGACAGCTGGATTTCAATATGTCTGCAAATACAAGGCTGTGTTGAGCTTCTGGTTCACACCCAAGACCTTATCAGGGCTTCTTTCAATCTGTTCTCTGAACAACCTGTATCTGTGCTTGGGGTTGTCCAGGTGCCCTTGCACTTGATCTCATTGAACTTGATGAAGTATACATCACCACACCTCTCAAGTCTGTCCAGGTCCCTCTGGATATCATCCGCTTCCTCCAACATGTCCAGCACATGGTTTGGTGTCACTGGCAAACTCGAGGGCACATTCAATTCCAGTGTCCATGTTGTCCACATAGATGTTAAACAGTGCTGATCACAACACCAACTCCACAGACAGCATTCCTTTCCTTCTGAGACACAAAGTGACTTTGTCTTTCTTAAACTTATGTTATTTCTCAAAACATACATACTATATTTTTCTAAAATGTAGTCTTAAACAATTTAAACAATATTAATCTTAGGTTGAAAAAGACAAACAAGGAATACATTAATAGAAAACAAGGTAAAAGATTGATGATCTTGTTTTAGAGAGGGTGGGAAAGAGAAAACGTTGTTATAAAAGAAAATAAGTGAGCGTAAAATTTTAGCGTCATAATCTGTAGAGAGCAAATTCATAGACCAGAACTACAGTAAGTATAAATGACAAACTCTACTAAAAATATCTTAAGTATAAATGCCTTTTACTTTCTTAATGTAAAAGTCTTTTTAAATACTAAGTATGGATTTTTGCAAACATTTAAAGTAAATCCAGGCTTTAGAGCCAGGGGAAGTATTCCTAAAAGATTAAGCAAAGAATTGTACTTGAACCTTACTACTTAGGGTGGCACCTTATTTTCAATGACGTTCTCGATACCTTAAATTTATTTGTGTGTATTTTGACGAGGGTTTTCTTGCAGATTTATTTTTATGTACTTGTGACTAGTCTCCAAACAATTAATATTTATCATAAATTTGTTAGTGTTCTGATTTTCTAGTATGCTGTCTAAACTTAAAAAAAAAAGAAATAAATATTCAAATCTATTTAGAAATTAAGTCTTTACCTTTCAACAAAAGAATATATCTTTAGAAAATAACACAAACACTATGACCCTTTCTAAATGAGACATCAATATTTAGTGATTCTAGAAACTCCCTTAAAAGCTGCTTGGAATAACAGTCCTTTTGCAGCAGATTCAGGGGCACAGAGTATCCTCTCAAATTAGTAGCAATCCATGCACAATATTTTTAATGACTCTTCTGCTTGCAGCTACATATATCTAGGTGTAAACATGGAGACAATCTTCTGCATATTTGGAACAAAACCATTTTTGGTTTATAGTATTATCCAGAGATATACACTCATATATCAATACGTGTATTAGGCTACTGTATATCAGTGCATAGGTGTCTGTAAATGAAAATCTATGTATTTAAGCAGACATACAAATGTTATATACATTTATACATATGTGTGTATATTCCCATTTATGGTGGGAAAACAGCAAGGAACCAAACAGATAATTGAATTTTCTGATGTAATATAATAGTCAGCATGATTCAGTCTGCATTGCTATTATGGATCAATGTGTTAAATGAATCTTGCTGCCTGAATTTCTGTTGCTGCCAGCTATCTTTAAGTAGTGATTCATTTAGTCAGCTTTGGCTTGATTTGGAATAGCATGAGACTTGGAAATAGGATCCAGTTATCATATCAACTTCAATGCCTCAAAAAAGCCCTAAACATTATGGAGATCTTTAGTAATTTAGACATGAAAGAAAAGAATTAGTTAGTTTTTCCATGACAAATTACATTTTAAACAAATTATATTTTACTGGATATTAAAAACTTGGAGTGAAATCATATGCTGAAAAATTGAGTTTCACTTTAGAATGGTTCTGCTTAAGTCCCAGGCTGGAGACTGTTGCAGCCTCTCAGTGCTTCCTGGAGTTCTGCAGAGGCCAGGGTCTCCCTAGGTTTCATGAGCTGGGAGGGTTCCACAGGGTCTGTCAGGGTACTGTCTGGCAGCCAAGACCTGTCCCACTCACCATCCAGGGGCAGGGCAGCCAAGAGCACTTGGGCAGCCCCAGGCACCAGACACCTGCCTGAGAATGTGGGATGGGAACAGGCTGAGGCTGGGCAGGGCTGGGCTGGGCTGTGGGGGGGCTGGGATGGGGACCTGGACCATGGACAGGGTATGGGAAGCCCTGAAGGTGTTGTGCAGGGTCAGTCAGGACTGGTGGTGCCCTTAGCTCCTTGACAGTATTCAAGGTTCTTGTTCCTTTTCTAACTGTACACACAGAGACTACTGATTCTTGCTGCTAGAATACCCCTGAGAGGCACTTACACAGGGAAGGATCTTGCTCCATGTTCCTTCAGATATTCCATTTTGCATGTTTCCATATCACATTGCCCAAATCCTGTCATAGAAAGGATCAAATTGCCTATTTAAAGGTGACTCTCATACTTAAATCCTTATAGTATCACGCTACAACCATTGCCCTTTCAGTTTCGAATGAGTCAATTACTTCTCTGAAATTAAATATTAGAGACTTCTGCCTTTAACAGCCTTATTACTTATACTACTTGGTGACAATCAATCAAGAATCTTGAAAGCCAAATGCAAAAAATTCATGTGAACATTATAATGAATCATTCTCCTATCTGCTACAGCCAAATATATTTTTAGGATAAGCATAAGAATCCCCACACATTGTGAAATTCTGCAGCATGTTCAGTCTGACAAGAAGAAAGGCTGCAATAGCCAGACTCATCTCAACACTCACATGCATTACCTTATTTATCAGTGAAACTCTATCACTCGCTCATACCTCAGAATCCTCCAAAATTTGTTACTCAGGCCATGAACCATTCATGAATAAAGTAAGACAAGTGGTTACTATATAGGGATATAAACCACAGCAGTTACCTCTATCAAATGCCTACAGGTGAACAGGTGTGAAGATAAAGTCCCATGAGGTTCCTTGAGAGAACTGGGCATTCCTTTCCTTCAATAATCAGCAATGATGAAAATTAGAATAACAAAAAGGTCTTCGTTTGCAGGCCAATAATATCTGGCGAACAAGAGAGTAACCCATCACAGATCAGTCATTTTACATGAAGTTCAAAAGAATACACAAAATTTAGTACATATTCTTTCCAGATATTGTCAAACACCTGTAGAAATAGACAATTTGAACACAACCTCTTTGATTTTATCAATATCAAAATTTTATCAAAAATTTTATCGATAAAATATATATCAATATATAACCAAGAACTGATATAAACCATTAAGAAAAGCTGTCTGACACACCAAGTAAATCTCCCAATGAAGGCATTACAGATACTGTAACAGAAGTACATAAGCTTCTTTTTATCTTTCCACTTAGGAACCCATAAGCTCTTCACACTGTCATCATGAATTCTGAACACACATTTATGGGTACGTGCTAATAAAATAATTTTCTGTCATTTTAACTATTATTTTTTGCATGAATATGACAATGACAGAACAATTGACATGGTGACCACAAATCTGAGTCAAACATTTGAAGGTTACTGCAGCACGTCATTGCAATATGTTATTCCTGGGGTTTGACTTTTTTTTTTTTAATCTTTGACATTCCCAAGGGAAAATAGATTTCAATCCCACCCAAATTAGCGATGTCTCCTCACTATTTCTTTAAATCATATAGCTTCTCAGAAGAAACTTCAAATTCTGTTTAATACAGTTTCTTTCACAGAGGTCTTTAACTCACTACATTGAGGACGACTAGTCTGCAACAAAGTAACTTTTTTGTTGCATCTATTGTTACCAACTAGCGAGACAGCAGTGCTACTATTGGCGTGCTTCGAGTGTTCTGGCTAATATAGAAATTTCTTTGCCTTGAATTAGTATTTTCTGTAGGCATTACTGTTGTATCTTTGCAGATATTTGGGCCTGACTGTCCCCTTAGTAGGGGGAAAAAATGGAATTTTACTTCAGGTACACACATATGCTTAAAAGATCTACACAAGAAAACAACAGATAATTTTTCAAGAATTAGCAGCCTGTATATTGAATTCAAAAGAAGTAGTAGGACTATTTGAATGACTTGCCTCTGAATCTTGACAGTAAATATTGCTAAAAAATTTTACAGCTGAATTCTGAGCTGTATCTTGAAGATTCAAATGCTGTAAAACCAGGTAAACCTTTTATAAAATATATTTTAATATTACCTTTCAATTTAAATCTAATTAGTAGATGTAATAATTTGTCACTCAAATTCAAAACTGCATTTTAATGGATACTTTACAGATATCACCACTAAAAGAAACAATATCTGAATTAAAATCTGCCCTTGAGTACAACTGCATCAAATATAAGTAAGTTATTTTCAGTAGGGTAGAAACACATCACTTGCTGTGACAGAAAAGTGTAATACTCAAGTTGAAGACATTTATTATCAAATTTAGAAACTACTAGTACCACCTACTGGCAGAACTGCAAAACTGAAAAATATTTTCGGTTTATAATATTCTGTAATACCACAATAGCAATCAGATTATTGCAACTCTAATATCATCTTTGATTGCAAACAATATGCAGTTAGGTATAGGAGATTAATTTGAGTACATTTTTTTACAAACTAAGCTACTACACAACTAGTTATTAAAAAAAATAGGAAAAAAACAAAAAGAAAAAGAAAAAAAGAAGTCATAATTGCAGTTTGGTAAGGTACATAATGATATAATTTAGAAACTAGTAAAGAAAATCATCTCACATTTCTAACTATATAGACTTATTTTCTTAGCTTTCTCATCTGGGATGATGCAGGAACTGCACACTCCTATTATTCAAGAAGTTTTATTGGTATTTTGCTTTTGACAACCAGCACCATTTAACTGGAATTCAGTTTATCCTTCAGTGCTTCGAGAGCCACTGGAAAAATTCAAGATAAGTGAGGATTACTTTGATCTGAATTTTCTCAGATATGTAGACTTCCTTCCTTCCTTCCTTCCTTCCTTCCTTCCTTCCTTCCTTCCTTCCTTCCTTCCTTNNNCCTCTCCTCTCCTCTCCTCTCCTCAACATCTGAAATCTGGTTAAACTCTCCTTTCCTTTTCTAGGACAATTTGGAAGTAAAATTATTTTAGACTTTGTGGCTAGCAGTACTACTCTACACTAATTAAAACAACTATGCAAAATAAGAAAGCATCTGGTTTCTAACTCAGCAGGTAGCATGTTTCATTGAGGCCCTCAAACTTTCTGCAGCAAGCTTATACTTCAATTTGCTATTCAAGTCAAAGAACTTGAGAACAATCTATACTTATTCTTATCTGAGGTATGCAACTAGAAAGAAATATGTTTCATTTTAATTATAATTTCCTGGGACACCAAAAAAAATTATGACTAAACAATTATGTACCTTTTCCACTGCTAACTGTATAGTTAGGGGCCAGAAGCATCCTATATTAAATGATTTGAAATATTTAGATTTTATAGATGTATATATACACACACACATATATGGGTTAACTGTGTCTCACTTTTTCTCATTTCTTCTGTTTCCATTCAGACCATCACCTCCATTCTCAAATTTTGCTCCCAACTGCTGTGCCTAGCACACCAATAGAAACTGTGAACAGAAGTACTAAAAATGACCTATTGGCCTGCCCCAATTGAAGCTACTTGCAAGCTGAAAACCAGTTTGTATCAAGGGAAACATTTACATTACTCTTCCATTTTATCTTCCATTTTATGACTCTTTAGCTTTAGTCATTAATCTCTGATGTGGGGTCTTGCTAAGTGCTTTTGAAAATCTAAATATACTACCATCTACTGAATTGTCCTTATCTGTTGTGGCAGTAATATCTTCAAAGGACTCCAGCAGGTTAGTTAAGCATGACCTCTCCTGTCTGAATCCATGTTGACTATCCTTAATCAAGGTATGTGGATTTGTTTTACTTTGGACATTTCATATGAGAGTTCCTGTATTTTTTCCCCAGCAAACTATAAACTCACTGTTTTCCCTCATGACCATTTAAAGGAAAATAATGAAGTTCTCTTTGATGCTTTTCAATCCTTAGGAATCTCTCCTGAGTTGTATGAACTTTAAAAATGTCAGTGAAGAATTAAATTATTTTCCTGCTTGGTTCCCTTAGCACATTTTTTGCTGATCAGAAGAGATGGAAATATTTTAAGAGCTTTATTAGCTATGCCCACTCATTGTATTTACAGTTGTGTGTCAAATTGATGAAAAAAAGTTTGCCTCATACAGCTGTTACTTCATCTGTCTGAGAAGAGTAAGAATAAATAGATATCAGTTAAAAACAAAACCCAGACACAAACAAGGAAAAAAAACCTAAAAAAAATCAACCACCAGGTAGGAAATATTCTAATTAAAGCTGAATGAACCTTTTCTTCAAGTTAAAAATCCAAAACCAAATAGAAAACAAACAAAACAAACAAACAAACAAATATCCAAAACCAAACCAAATTGAACAACCCCCCAAAACCAATAATAACAACAAAACTCCCCAACAAACTAACCAACCAAACAAGCAAACAACAAAACCCATGAAAAAAAACCCCAAGCATAAAAAGATACATTTCAGCACTTTTTTTTTTGCTTTCAGTGGTCAGGGGAAAAAAAAACCCAAATAAATCAGGTCTTGAATTCTGTTGAAAAATAAAAGCATGTAAAAGGCGATGAGAAGGAGCATGTGTCTTAGCTGCTGTCCAGACTTTACACATGCCACATTCTAAAAATTCTTATCCATCCTTTTTTAGTAGATTTTTTTAGTAGATTTATTAAATAATTTTTATAAAATAAAACGTATTGGAAAATTAATGAGATTTTTCCTCATAGATAAAATAAATATTCACGGATATTATGTTTTATATTGTGAGGGTTTTTTTTGTTTTTTGTTTGTTTGTTTTGGTTTGTTTTGTTTTTTAATTTGGGAATGTTTACATCTCATATATTTCAGAGTTTTCTTTACTACTGTGACCTGGAATGAGGAGTCTTCAGGGAGACCAACTCAATGAGTGACTGCATTTTGTTAAATTTCTTTTCTAAACATTACCATAAACAAATACTAAAAGTGTTTCTTTTACTGGATTAGTCTCAACAGAGTAGCATTTGTTTGCTTTCTGAACTTAAAATATTAGAAGCATGAAGATTTCACTTTCTCATACAAGAAAATGGCTAAAGTAGATCCTACTTTCTTGCCACCAGCATTTAAGCTAGGATTATACTAACATTGCACAACTTTTATGAAAATTTTTGAAAAAAAAAGACTGCAAAACATTGTTTTTGCATAATTTCAGTCCTAAAAAAAGGGTTGTTAAGTAGCCACAAAGGATGAGACAATGGTACACAGACTAGACATAATCTTTGCATGCTCCAGAACAGAAATGTTGCTACATTGGTAGCAAGGGCTGTTCAGGCCTTTCTTCATCATGCTGTTTCCACGGAGTCTGTTTTGCAGAGGTCTAATAACACAACAACTTCTCAATTTTTACCTCTGTGTTTTCCCTGAACATTTTCTGAGCTCATTGTCACTGTCAAACACAACACTGGCCACTGTGCACCGAGTTCATTTTCTGATGAGTATGAATCGTGCTAGAAACATCTTTCTGTCCTAGAGGAGCAGAAATAAAATTTTATTTAGTTTCCTCTTTAAAAGATAGGGTTTAACCACTCAGTTGGTGGAGCTCAGGTGGCTGTGACTGAACAACCAGGGCTGCAATCGAGCTGTACAGGGGGAGTTTGCAAGTTCAGGAACTGGTCCGGCCTCCCTGTGCCTCATCACGACCTGGAAGCCCTTGGCAGGCAACCGGGCGAGGAGGGCGTGGTGCTGAGTAGTATTTGAAGAAATGAGCAAGATACCAATTATTTTCAGAGATGCTACAGTCTCAAGACTCTTGGGAGTCTCAAATCTCCATTATAGTGGAGAAGCAGATGGACTCAGAACCCTGCAGAACCCAGTCCTAATTAGTCAAACGACTTAGCCAAGGATTTGTTACAGACGAAGACTGGAAGCATGCCCCTGCTTGCACCAGAAGGAAGATTCCTCCTTCTTCTCAGAATTTGACTAGTAGGACTGGTGTCTTCTACAGCAGGTATGATGCTCTGGAATGCCAGACAACTGATGAGGTGAGCAAAGGTGCTTCTGCCATAGGGGACCCTCCTAAAACAGCACCACCTGTATCCTGCACCACAACCTCCTCTTTTAAGAATAAAAACCTAGTTGTGATAAGGAGAATGGATGGCTTGATGTGCAGACCAGACTCAGCTTACCAGGGGCATGGATAAGGGATATTACTGGAGAATTCTCTAGTCTAGAAAGGCCCTCTTGATAGTATCTGTTAGTCTTCAAACTAGCAGTGATGAAGTAACAAATAGAAGTCCAAGAGAAATCAAAAGAGACTTCAAGGCCCTGGCAAGACTGGTAGAGGGATCAGGAGTACGGGTAGTGATTTCCTCAATCCTCCCATAACAACAAATAATATTGATAAGAATAGGCAGATCCATCAGGTCTATGCATGGCTCTGATGCATGAGGTTGGTGTCAGTGGAAATCTTTTGGGTTTGTTGGTCATGAGAGGGTCTACTCAATGCTTGTTCTACTGATGCTTGACAGGATGCACCTATCTCAGAGGGAAAAAGGAGTTCTGCCACAGGAGCTGGTGGGGCTAGCTGACAGAGCTGGAAACTAACTTGGACAGGGGAAAGGGACAAAACCCAGTTCACCAGCAACGAGCTGTGGGATGATGTGCCAAAACTTGAGGAAACTAGCACTAATGGGGTCTCTCAACTTACTTCATAAGGTGTTGGCTATAATGTACCACACCTGAAATGTTTCTACACTTAGGCAGGAAGCATGAGGAACAAAAAACAGGAACTCAAGACTTTGGTCCAGTCCCAGAGATTGGACATTACTGCATAAGTGAAACCTGGTGGGATGAGTGCTGTGACTGGAGTGCCCTGTTGGATGGTTACAGGCACTTCAGGAATGATAGGCAGGGCAGAAGAGGCACAGGGGTGGCACTGTATGTAATAGAAGGGTTAGAATGTATGGAGCTCACAGCTGGCAATGGCACAGTTGAGAATCTCTGGATGAGAATCAAGGGGTAAACAAATAATGAGGATGTCGCTGTGGGAGTCTCCCAGCCATGACGACGACATCAATTATTCTTTGAGGAGATAAGGGCCACTTCCAAGTCAACTTGCCTGTACTTATAGGGGACTTCAACTTGCCAGAAATTAACTGAAACCATCACAGAGCTGGTACAATCCAGGCCAGAAGATTCCCAAAAGACCAGGGTGACAATTTTATGGAACAGATCCTGAGGTATCTGACTAGGAAAGATGCCTTCCTTGGTCTACTGCTTGTCAACACTGTGTATCTTGTAAGGAACATAGAAGCTGACGGCCTCCTTTGCCACAGCATCCACAAAGAGATTTGATTTAAAATCTCTCTTGATAGAAGGAAAAATACCAGCAAAACCTCAGCTGTGGACATGAGGAGAGAAGGCTTCAGACTGATCAGTGAATTAGTGAGTAAGGTCCCCCAGGAAAATTATTTTTGCAGGTGATGAGGGCCATCAGTGTTGGTCACTTTTTAAAGCAATGGTGAATTGCCAAATGTTGGAAGTCAAGCAAGTGATGCAGAAGGCAACAGGAAAATGACAACAGGCAGTGTGGAAATAACATCATCCTGTCATACAATGAGGTCACCTCACAAACAGATTACCCAGAGAGGTTTTGTCAAGGCCAGATGGGATGGGGTTCTGAGAAACCTGGTCTAGTGAAAAATGTCCCTGCTTACAGCGGGTGGGTTGGAACTTGATGATCTTTAAGATCCCTTCCCACCCAAGCTATTCTATGATTCTATGATCCAGTGATTCTATGATCCTGTGATTCTGTGATTATAAGATTCTATGATTCTATGGTTCTATGAATAGATAATTATTGTCCTAAAGTGGACAAGCACACGGTGGTCCTTAAAAATTCATAGAAATACTGGACAATAGAAATATAGAGAGGGAGTATTACAGGGCACTTTTCTTCTTCCCATCTCTAATATTTTTAAAATTCTATTTTTGAAAAAACATGGCTTCAAAATTATTTTCTGAAGACAAGAAGTTATATAGCTGGGGGAATCTTATGATCTCTGACAATCGGTGGTAAATGTCCCTGATCAGACCATGGCTGTGCTGCTCTTCAGCCCTGAGATGGAGTCAGTTTTTAGCCAGGCAACCCAAAGCATCTACATTTAAGCTTTTACATAATTCTGCATCCACAGCTATATTGTCTTTTATTGACAGTGGAAACTGAAAACACAATCTAATCCTCAGCATTCTTTACTTGCACTTTAAGAAATGAGAAGAAACACCTGTAAAAATATTGGAAAGTTGTTGCTATTTTATCTATAGTCCAATACTTTTACACTCCATTCAAAGTACAGTACGATGAATGGGGGAAGTCTAGCTTTTCATTTTAGATCTCTGGAGACAGGAAAGGCAAAAAAGTGTTCCGGTACCTTTCCAGAGAAAGAGTATGTATGCCCTGCTTTGGTAACTCTAAGTGTGTAAGCCACTTCAGAAAGAAAATTATCAAAGAGCAGCATGGCTGAGCATATAGAATAAATATACACAAGAAAGGAGTCACAGGTGTGTAATGAGAACATGATGGCAACTGAAGTTAATCAAAGTACTCCATCCAGCTCTGATTGAAATGGGAATAAATCTCACCTTCTCATTTACAGTGTTAAGTGATACTCGAGATCTTCTTCAGTGCTTTAGGCTGTTGAAAGCCAGAGAACATCCTGTGCTATGAGTTTGCACTCCATAGAGGAAAGAGGTCAGTCTATAACCGCTTCTTCGAGGACTTCTTTTGTTTCGTTTTTCTTTCCTCCAGTAACTCAATTTCTCATCAGTCTCTGATAGTGAACAACCTTCTGATATGTCCAAAGAAACTTCTTTCTGTGATTTCTTTTGACTCAAAGTTTATCAGCCTTTTGCTACAAGGACTTCTACAGTAACACATTAAAACTTCAATACTCTTGCAAAGACATTCACTAGTATTCAGGGGGAGAAAAGGAGAAGTCAAGACATAGCCTGTTAAAAGTGAAATTCTTTATATTTAGGATATTCTACCCATCTACAAACATGAATATAAAGTTATGGTTGACATTATCAAGTACTATTTTCCTACATTTCACAGCAAGCTGTCTTTTTACTTCCTTTTACCTCTGGGGGCTTTCCAAAGTTTCCATCATAAGCTTTAACACTTTCTAAAGGATAAATATTTTGCTTAATATGTTTTGTTTTGCTGGTTCCTGGTTTTGTTTTTTTTTTATCCTTTCCCCCAAAACGAAAGTTAAGTATCTGATAAAGCTCAGTAGGAGCTGGGAAATGCAAAGATGCTTCCCTCACATACCACCAATCTCTTGCCTCTGTAGGAGCTCCACTTCAGTCTCCTATATCCTTCTGTTGTCCTTCACAACACAGCACAAAATGGAAGCCACTGACTTGCATATACGCCATACCCCCAATCAACTTTTTTGTAAAGGAGTGAATATCCCTCTGTATTCCAAGAGTTAGAAAATTCAGAAAAAGGATAGATCCAGATCTTGACCTCTGTAGATTGTTTTTGTATACTGGTTTGGGGTGGAATAGAGTTACTTTTCTTTGTAGAAGATTGTGTGGGCCTATAGTTTGGATCTGGGACCAAACAAAGTGTTGGTAACATACCGAGACTTTTGCCATTGCTGAGCAGCATTTATACAGTGTCAAGACCTTTTCTGTTTCTCATCCTCCCTCAGCAGTGAGTGGACTGAGGGTGCACAAGAATCTGGGAGGGGACGCCATCTAGACAGACCACGCTAAGTGAACAAACAGATATCCAAGACTACATCATTGCGCACTCATCAATAAAAGCTAAAGAAGGAAATAGAAAGGGTGGGTGTGTTGCATCGTGTTATTTTGCTTCTGTTTTCCATTTGTTAAATGGTTTGTTCCTATGTTAAAACCCCCTATTGATTATAGTAGTGGTTGCCCTAATCCCCACCCTTACCCTATCAGTCAGCCCCAATCCCCTCCCATTCCTCTAGAATGTTCCCCATCCATCACCCTTATCCACTCCCCTACAATTGTCAATCCCCGCTGGCCCCTCCCAAACTTCCAGTGTGTTCTGTGTCAGTTATCCCCTCCTCGGTTACTCATTTGATGTCTCTGTGTATTCCCCGCCTATGTTTCCCCTATTGGTTAATTATGTATTCAGTCCCGCCTTGTGTTATGCCCCTGAGCTGTTGCGATTGGTTGCTGTAATGTCCCCTCCCCTGGGGGAGGGCCCGTATTTAAGTTGCTGCAAGTCCTTTCTCTGTGCCTTTTGTGGTATCCTCCCCTCTCCTTCGGTTACGTCCTGTTCCCCCCGTCCCTCCAATAAACCTATCCTGGACCCACAAAAGGACTCCCCCTGATCCTTTATTCTTCCCCGGACGCGCTGTCAGCCAAGAGGGCTCTCAGCCCTAGCCGCACTCCTGGTTCTCTGCCATCCGGGAGGCGGCCCACTCTCGGCGCCGGTCTCGCCTGGAGAGCTGGCTGGGCGAGCCGAGCTCGGGTGGAAAAGGCGAGCCGCGTCATGGGTGTTCAGAGTGATGACATTTGTTTTCTCAAGTAATCATTACACGTCATGAAGCCTTCTATTTTGGGAATGGTTATATCTACGGAAACCCCCTACTACTCAGTGTATTTGGTATAGGGTGAAGGATCTATGCCTGCTTCGTGAGCAATATTTCCTTTAATTTTTCTGCGGCAGTCAAATACATTATCATTTTCAAACCTTTCCAGTAACTCATATAAGGAAGAAGGTTTGTTTATAGACCAGCTTCGAAGTTTCGTGAGAAAGGTGAAAGACTATTCAACCTAATCAATATAGGATTTTTTCTGGATAGATGCAGAAACAGAGTATAATGTCTCATGTAAGATTAGTGTTAAAAAGAGACATAGCTAGAAAAATGAATACATCTGGCCTTAGATAGCTGCTGAGATGTAGATTTTTATGACTATGACCTTTGTACCTAAACATCCAAAGGGGAACTTGGAATTTAGGTATCAATTGCATATATATATATATATGTATATANGATAGAATTAGAATAGCTATAGATATAGATATAAATATAGAATTATGGTATGGTTTGGTTTGGAAGGGACCCTAAAAAAATCATGTTGCAACCCCCCTGCCACAAGCAGGAACACCTTCCAATAAAACTGGTTCCTCAAAGTCCCCTCTAACCTGACACTGAACATTTTCAATGATGGACTGTAGACAATTTCTTTGGGCAACCTGGTCCAGTCACTCACCATTCTCATCATAAAAATGTTTTTCCTTTTGCGTAACGTAAACCTATCTTCTTTCAGTTTAAAAGCATTCCCACTTGTACTATCACTATATACCCTCAGTAAAAAGCCTTTATCCATCCTTCCTTTAAGCTGCCTTTATAGACAGAAATTCACTCAGTCTTTCTTTCCAGGAAAGGTGTTCCAGCCCCCTGATCATTTCTATGGCCCTCATCTGGACCTTCTCTTACACGAACATATCTTTCCTGTATTCAGGGCCCTAGAGATGGATGCTGTACTCCAGGTGAAGTCAATTAAGAGTAGAATAGAGCAGGGAGAATCACTTCCATCAGTCTTCTAGCTGAACTATTTTTTATGCAGCTCAGGATATGACTGGCTTCCTGGGCTCTATGTTCACACGGTCATGTCCAGTATTTCATCCACCCCCAGATTCTACTCTGCAGGGCTGCTTTGAATCAGTTAATGCCCTAGTCTGTGCTCATGCTGGGGATTGCCACAACCCATGTGTAGGACCTTGAATTTGGCCTGTTGATCTTCATAAGCTTCATATAGTCCCATTCCTCAAGGAATCCCTCTGAGTGGAAACCCTTTCTTCTAGCAAATCAAATGCATCACTCAGCTTGGTGTCATCTGCAGACTTGCTGATGGTGAAGTCTATCCCATTATCTATGTCATTAAAAAATACTGATCCCAGAACTGACAGGAGGGACAGCACTCATTAGTGGCTTACATTTAGACATTGAGCCATTAACTGCAATTTTTTAAGTGTGGCTGTCCATCCAAATCTTTATCAAACCAAGAATCCATCCATCAAACCCATATCTCTTCAATGTACAAGTAAGAAGGCTGTGGGAGATTCTATGAAAGTGCTTACGTAAGTGCAAGTAGACAACATCTGTAACTGTTCTCTTATCCGCTGATGCAGTTACTCCACCACAGAATGCCATGAAATTAGACAGGCACAATCTGCCCTCAGTGGAGCCATGTGGGCTGTATCTAAGCACCTCCCTATCTTTCATCTTAACATATCTTCCAGGACAACCTGTTACATGACCTTTCTGCACATGGAGGTGAGGGTGACTGCTCATTAGTTCCCAGAGTCCTCCTATTTACCCTCTTTTAAAATGGTCATTAAGTCAGCTGTAATATTCCAGTCTGGTTTCAATATTTATATAATTCAAAAATGTGTATTTATAAGGTTTACTGTATAATGTATTAAATATGCTGTATAATTATATGAGCCCATATATACTATAATATAATGAGAAATATTATAAATTATAATGTATTAATATTTTACTACATAGCATATGTTATATAGAATATATATAAACATATTTCCACTATAGCATCTCCAAGTCTCACATGCATTAAAACCATTATTTACTTCACTCACATGACAGTATAAAAAAAAATCTAAAATTTAAAAATGCATAGATGATGAGTTGATAACTGGTGGTCTTCAGTGTTGTCTAATTAGAACTCAGTGTTTCAAAATCTCAGTCTTTTCAATCATTGCCTAGTATTTTCAATTTAAGTTGAGAATCTGCTGCTCCCACTTATGCTGAAAAAAATACTACCCTACCAAATTATTCAGCATAATATGACTGCTTGAGGAATATGGTGCTGTATAGGACAAGTACAATCTGCAAAATATCAGGATGAACAGCACTTCAAAGTATTCATCTCAAAGCAAAAAGCAAACTTTGACAAATGCAGAAATGAAAAACTTGAAGATAAAATTACAAGCCTGTAAGTAAGACTTTAGTATAATGTACATTTTCATTAAAGCTGAGAAAAAAGAAAGCAGATAGTTGCAAGAAAATACAACTGCAAAGCAATCAGACAGAAAACATTCCTGAGATGCCTGATAAACCAGAGCTGAAAAAGCAATGAACTTGAAAAAAAAAGTAGTAAATCCTTGTGAATTAAAAGACATTTATCTAACTATTTGAAACACATTCAGATTATTGGTATGCACAAAACATATAAGATATGGTTATCCTGGCAGGCTTACAAATAACCACTTAACTGGATCACTCTTTGTTTCTCTCTTGAAAAAAGGTGCATTATTGGTTATATGAATTATCAGCAGATATATGGGATTTAGTAGTTAGGAGGTGCAGTTTACTTAGCATCAAAGTAACAACTGAAGTAATGAAGAAAAACTGCATCATGAGTGTTATAAAATCTCAGAAGATAAAGACAAAATATCTGTATAATTTTCTTTTGGAAAAAAAGACAAACTTTTAATAATAGTTTTGCTGTTCTTCTTGCCTCTTGTGTATGTTTTCACCCATGACAAGTTTAGAACTAGGATTACCATCTCAGAAATAAAGCTAGTAATATATTTCGTTTTATACTGTACGGAAACTCTCCTCTGTTAAAAAAGTACTGAACTAAAATAAAATATGAGAGATAAGAATTGTAACACTATGACAAAATACCATAGACACATGCATTACTTTAATTTCATTTAAAGAGTTAATTAATAGTCTGTATCTTTGTATTTTAACATGAATATCCAAATATGTAACATTTTCATTGACAAAGTAGCATTACTTGCTTTAAAAAAATAATGTTATCTAGGAGGGCTTGCCTTTGTTGAAGCCATTTTTTCCTGGCTATTTTACTAACGAGCTGACACAGTGGTAATGCTATTGTACAACCACTTCTCCCATTTCTTTTTTATCAGTACTGAGAATGCATTTCTTGGCAACCATCCGCAAAGCATCGTCTCCCTGCATCCTTCAGGTCTTTTTATATTTGAACTTAAGACATCACCTGATTTCAATATTTCTTTCCATCCTACCCTTCTAATTCTGTCTATTCATCTATTCACCCTTTTTGGTTGTAATAATTCTTTTTTCACTTTCAATTCTCCAGGCTGTCCATTGCTGTTCTTATAAAACACCACCTTAGAAAAGTCCCCACACTCATTTCAATCTACGCCTATATTGTCAATCTTCTCTTTCCCAGTAATTTGCTTCTCAACTCTGCTTTGTGTCAACATTCTAATTTATTTTGTTCTCCCCACATGCAATTGCCATTACCTTCCGTGGTCTTTCAGACATGTCACTTGTCTGTAGTCACCCTAAATCTCCTCTTCAGCTGAATTCTCAGACTGAAAGGTTCTGTCACAGCTAATATTTCTTCACAGATCTAGAGATAATGAATGGTAGTAAAAGTGGTGTTTATTGTTCAATACATATTTGACAAAGGAGTTCAGATATTGAAGAACTGGAAGAGTGAGAGCCTATGATAACAGAAAAACTTTTATTACTAAAATGAAGTTTCAGAAAGATAAAAAATGGAAGCATAAGGAAGTTTAAAAAGAAACAGTACATTAGTGAGTGTGTGCTGAAGAGTCAGATACTATATTTTATGATATGTAAATGTGAATTAACAGAAAGGGTAAGAATTAATAAAAACAGCAATTTGGTTTTATACAAATATAACTCTCTTGAACTTTGACCAGGTCAACTGTTAATGACTTCCTGTATTTATTTTTGCTAGGTTTATTAAATAATTACAGTGTGTATTCTTTCAAAAAAAAAAGGGAAAAAAATGGTGTAAGAATCAAAAAATAATTTTACATTAGGAAAATAACACAAAAACATCAAATCCTGGACTAAATTTCTTCAAAAATGAACATTATTGGGACAACTAAGTTAAAAAAAATACTGACCATCTTCTGGAAAGCATTTATCAAGCAGTATAAAAGCATAAATTGTACATTTTGAAATATAGAAAGATAAATCACCTTTATTTTAAATGTTATCAGAGTTTTAATGTGCTCCAAGCACAGTATCTGTGTTGTTTAAAATAGAAATAAATAAATCAAACTTAAATTGTTTTCTTCAGCTGTTTTACTTCTAAATAGTTTTAGTTCATTACTGTTTTGTAGAAGAAAAGCAGATGAAATAAATCAGATATATTTCTATTTATAATGTTAGCTTTCCACAAAATAATTTTTTTAACCTTAAAATAGTTTTCTTTAATATTGCCAGATGGCATTATTAAAACAAACAAACAACCCCCCCAAACACAACCATATGGATATATACATTCATATACATGAAATATACATATACATGCAAACACCAAACAAATTTCTTCCTTTCAAGTTATATCCTTAAGTTTGGAGTCCCATAAATAATCTTTCAGGTAAAAAAAACTCCTTACTATTAACTCACAAGAAATAGGATTCTTTTATCCTTGCAATCTGTTGACATTGCCTCTGCACATTGTAACACCCAATTATCAAAGTAAATATTCTGTAAAAGCCTTTAAATATGTTGTTCCATTCAGATGGAAATTTTGCATTATGGAACTAGTTATTAATTATTTATAATTTTCCAGAATTGCAGGTGAATCTATTAAAATTTCTTTTGCATCTCCTTTGCAACAAATTATGTCATTCAAATACACAATAGGCCCTGATTATGGTGAATTAAATGAAATTAGTTGGTCATAGGCAGGCTTGTAAAGTCTGGAGAGGGAATATGTAACTCTTAATCTTAAAAAATATTACTGATCTATATACCTTCTCTATGTGTATAATGCATAATTTCACTGTAAATAAGGGTTTCTTTCAAAATGTTGTGTAAAGCTTTAAGGTAATAAGGGCTCATGTCTGCTGGGACTTTTTTTACAATTGAGATATAAACCCCAGTTGTAGCAATATAAATGCCAGATATATTTACGAAAAGAAAAATCATCTAATAATTTTAATCAAATCTCTCATTAGCTGCATTGACTGAAATAAAATATATAGTGTAAGTTATTTCATATATAGGATATGAACCAGCATTTGCTCAAATAAGGGAAGAAACAATTTATTTTACTGAGCTCTTGTATGGATGTTTGTCTTAATAATGGTAAGGGAGGGTCCCTTTATCCCACAGTCCTGATCATTGGATCTTTATTTTCCCCTTTAATCTGTGTAAAACTAATTTTGTATGCAATTTCTGTTTTTCACTTCCACAGTTTATTTCTTTGAATCAGTCCACATCAAGGATACTTTTCTCTTACCTTAAATATGCAATTTACCCTCAAATGCACAACATATTTTTATCACTGTGTTCCATTTTGTGTTTGTGAAAAGCTTGAACAAACACCAAGTAACTGAAGAACAAGAAGAGGTATGATCGGCTTTTGGACATAACAATGAATACTCAACAAAAGAAAGAAGATGACAAAATTATCATAAAAGATGCATCTTCACAGCTGTTAGGATATGATAAATGCCTGATTTTCAGTTCCAAAAGAGAGACAAACACACCCTGGTTTCTCTTCCTAGCTGCTTTGTATTGTGCCAATAATGAGGGAAAACACCTCCAGTCTTGCAGATCTTGGTGCCCTATAATATACTACTTAGAGAAAAGCCTCACAAGGAACTTAGGGTGTGTTATGGCAACACTTGTTATTTCAGGGGCTTAGTATCCTACTGGGAGAAAGAACATGCAGCTGGAACCATGTGATGTTCTGTAACTTCAGTGTTTTGCTATAGTTTCTTATGGTTGTAAACAACTATGAAAGTTGAGAATATTGCCTAAATTGTGCCAAGAGTCTTCAGGCTTGCCCTGAAGATCCCCAAGAAGTGAAAGTGTGGTGCAAGTTAACTCAGTTGGCTAAGCTATATCTTTAGTGTAGGTGGCCCAGATCAAAACATGTAGTCAAATATTCTGTGAGTTAATTAATTATTTCTGCATCTCATAATCTTATCTGAACTCTGCATGTTTCAGGTATCAGATTTTTTTAGAATTTTGTTTTCACTCTTTTAGTTTTCCACCAAGAGTATTGTCCTCTGGGGATTTTCACCAATAAAGCTTACCACTTACTTGTTCAGAATGTGACTTTCAGTAATAAAAAACACACACACAGAGAAATATAACACAAAGATCTATAGCTGTTTTTTTGAGTGGTGATGTTGTTACTTTAATATTTTGCTCTTTTACTATTCTGGAGTTTCCAAATGTTTCATTGGTGTATTTTTTATATGCTGGAAAAGTATTTTACTTTACCTTATTAATTAAAATTGACACAATAGGATAAGTTAAAATAATTTGATGAAGATACTATATTTTATTTTAAAAATTAAAAACAGGAATAATAAACCCCCCACCTTTTTTTTGTTTATTTGAAATACTATAAAAATATAAATAGTTTTCCTTTACTCTAATTTAAAAAAGTCTTTACTTGAATTCTGAATTTGTAAGTCATAAATCTTAAAATTGGAAGTTACATTTTTTAATCACATTGTCTGTTCTATAACATAATATACTGGGTGCAGGTGCCTAGCCAGTGGCCGTGGGGTCTGCAGGGGTCTCTGTGCAGACACAACCAGTCCCACAGGCGCTGACAGATCCACCATGGGGCATGGATGAGCCCCACATCCAAAGCAGTGAAACCTTGGGAAAAGCAGGTTCCAGAAAGGGAAAAATGCTGCACAGCAAGGAGGGGACTGAGGGCCAAATTTGTGAGAAATAAACCTGCAGACAGAAAGGTCAGAGAAGGAGGGGGAGGAGGTGGCCCAGGCATTGCAGCAGAGTCATTCCCGTGTAGCCTGTGCAGAAGGCGGTGGTGAGGCAGGCTGTTCCCCTGAAGCCCATGGAGAAGATCATGGCAGAGCAAAGAAAAAGTGGCAGAAGGAAGGAGAGCCAGACTCATGTCTATTGACTGTAGTTAAAAAAATCTATTTTTATAAGTAATAATTTCACCATTTTGCATCATACTATATACACTGTTCCATTTGTTTATTTCATCATTCACTGCAAAAGGTAATGATGTCAAAGTCCCCAACCCACAGTAGCACTGTCAGTACATCCTCCCTCTCACAGCCTGAGAAGCGTGACTGCGAACATGATTTCCCAAAACATTGTTAGGTGGGACAGTGACATTGACAGGGGAAAATGTTTTCTTTTTCTTTCTCTCTCCCTCTGTGACAGAAGTTGTACCAGTGGCTCAGATATATGAACATGAGACTCCTGGCTAAACACTGGGCCATGTGCCTTACTGCAGGTATGTCAGAGAGGTAAGTATCAGAATGGATCTGTTTTATTCAACTGGAACCAAAGTGCTACCTGTATTTCAAAAGCGAACTAAAATATTTTATCAGAGGTTAATGAAGGAAATAGAAAGACCTGTAGTGACATAAATATGGAGCAAGAACTAAACACATAATTGATGCTGTATGGCTCATTTATAGTAAGTATCACAATACTGCAGGTGACAATTCTAGCACTGGCAAGTACAGCTACTTACTTTAGCTTTCACCTTTTCCAAGATAATATATATATAATAATAACAAAGCAAAACAACCACACAATATTAAGTGTAGAAAGGGCATTACATACTGGTGTAGGTGCTATCTGTATTCTGTGAAATGCTGAGTTTAGTTTCTTTACAGATTTTGTTTTTAGTGTTCAGTTAAGTTGCAGGTTAATAGTAAAGTGTGGTCTATTTTATGAAAGTAGCACAGTTTCTTGATATTTCTGGCAAGCATACACGATAAAATTTACCTTAGTTAATAGAATTTTACATAATGCAAATGGCAAAAGAATGGCTGAAATTTAATCTATGAAATCCAAACCTCATAAATCATCTAAGGGTTTGTTTCAGGGTTGTTTTTCTGTGATAGAGTGTAACTTCAGAAAATTCATGTAATGTGATTGTCAAAATTTAAATATGTGTCAATATTAATATACATCTCTTTAAAATAATTACGTACACACAAATGTAATAAACTGGCTACTGACACAAAATTACATATAGCAGATAGCAATCATGTAATAGAAAAAACCTTACTGACAAATCTTTCTCAAATTTAATATTGTCTTGCTGGCTTTGGTCCCATGCTGTTCTTTACAAGGTGAAGAAATATTTAGGATGGTAACTGCAGTTATTTAGTAGCTGACTGAACAGACTAAAAGCCTTTTTTTGTCTCATTGAAGTTGCATAGAGTTTAATATTGGACAATAATTCTTGTCAAGATCCTGCCTTATGCTATTGAAGATACATGGCATGATATATGCTTTTTCAGGCATCATATGAAAACATATTAAGATTCTAATCTTTAATAACTCTACAGATAAACACCATATTATAGCAAAAATTAAAGTTAAGGTCAAACTGAGGAAAGACAGAATGATAAAAAGGTGGGTATTACCAGCCGTTTTCTTCTCAGCACAGAATCATAAGCAATGAATGGAGCACTAAAATTACAGACAATTTGGAATCAGAAAGTCTGTATTCAATGCTTGTCTAATAATACAGATAAATAAAATTGTGTGACAAGAAGACAGTTTATCTTTTTACAAAAAAACCCATGTTGACTCCTGCATATTTCTTTGCTTAGTTGCTTTTGTAATTTCATGTCTCAGTCATTAAGTAGGATGGACGTAAGATTTGCAGAAAAAAATTCGACTTAATTATTGCTAAATACCTTACATTATGTAAAATTAAACAAAAAAACCCCTGGGACTACAAATATCCATGTTACCCTTACAGGTACAAGACACAGTTTTTAATTCCCTAAAGTAATTTTTGAAAGTGTGATATATTTTGCTGCCCTCTAAATAGTGTGACAAAACATTTTTCATTTGGTATTGAGATGCAAATTAAAAATATTCTTTCTGGGCAGCCGTGAAAGCAACATAGCAAAAGATTTATTTGAGGAGCATAAATTTAGGAGCCCCAACTATTTTATCACACTAATTTCCTTTTTTTTTTTCCCCCAGAACAAAGAGCTGAATGACTAATTTAGTGGGAAAACAGTTCAACAAACAAATTTTCTATCCCTCAAGCATTTCTTTAGATCTAAGCTCTAACTGTATTTTGAAATGACTTATGTCAAGGCCATTGAGATTTCTATTCTTAGAACAATAATTTGTTTTCGCATAGAATTACTATGAACTGTTTTGTAGTCTGCAAGCTACAAAGGCAATAATAGAGAAACATTCACATGGCCCATTTACTGGATAAGGTTGCATAAATTCCATCTGATTATGTATAAGTAGTTATTAGGATAGTATCTCAAACAAGAGTCATGAGAGAGCTATAAATCCTCAAGCTGTCTATTACAGAGTCATTTCACAGGATCTGTGGGTTTATGAGTATTGGATACTTGGTTGATTATGATTTCTGGACAACAACAAATGGTATTTTTACTGGCAAGTTTAAAATTGGAGAGTTCAAGTGCAAGAAAAAGCCTGTGCTTTTAAATCACAAATATTAAAAGCAAATGGGAAGGATAGCTATTGATAACAGCAAACTCTTTTGGGGCTTGAGAGAACGGAACTGTAAAGCCTCAGCAGATTTCATGAGGCATTGTGAAGTTCTGAAGAGAGATACGTTTTCTTATGAGAACTGAATGCAGTAATTTATCAGCATAAAACTTTGAGTTTGCATAGATCCTTGGGCTGCAGCACAGAGAAATGACAGAAAAGCTATGAGCATTCAGGACAATTTTAAAACTAGTAGTTCGTGCCATTAAGATACAAAAGGCCTGAATTCTTTAAAGTTTGCTTGTTCATTAATTCATTCCTTTTCAAGATCTGTCATCCCTACTATGATCCAAGGCTATCCATGATCAGAGAGAACTTCTAGTGAGGCAGAAAGAAATCCTATGGTGCTAAAAAGCTTTGAGGGAGATCCTATTACTGAGAGTATCCCAGGGTGCAAAAAGACATAGGAGATCACATTTAGAACAGTGCATCCTTAAAATACAGTTTAGACCTTACTGATTAAGGGTGACATACTTTCCTGATACTTTCAAACCTTTTCTTTTATGCTACCCATGCAATGAAAATTGCAGACAAATCCTTGTGTCTTTAATTTTCCTATTTGGAAAATTTATGAGTGGTTTTTGCCACTGGAATCGTTATTTATTTACATTGAATCAAATATTTATTTCAGTTTTGTGTAGATGTTTCTGCTTTTTAGTATCTCTTATGAAAAATAAACTTCAGCTAATAAACATTTTTCTTTCCTGGATAGAGATAAATCTTCAGATGCAGACCTGAGACTTGGTATAGGATGAGCAAAAGCAACTATTTTTGGCATAGAGAAAATAGAATCTAAAATAAATTTGAATGAACCTACCCACAAAATAAATTAAGTCCAAAATAGCCATGATGTCTTGAGACATGAAAAGAGGATGATACCTTTTTGTTGTCTAGTTGATATTTTTATTTCAAATTTAAATTTAAGCTAAGGGTGCTGTGCTAAACAATTTCTTTACATCTTGATGGCTGTGGTATTTGGAGGGGTTTACGTCTGCTCACTCTTTTAATCTTTAATCTACATTGAACTTCAGTAGCTGCCTCCATTAAGATTCAAAATGAGACAGGATAATTTGAGTTTGTATCAAAAAAACCCAAAACTTAAGAATTTAAGAGCCCTGAAGATAACTGCTTACATTACTGTTTCTTAAAGAAAGTTAAAAATATCTCTTGAAGGTGAAAAACTAATATTCACTTCATCATCAATATAATGAAATTAATTCAAAAAACTACCTTTTAAAAATATTTTCAGTAAAGAAATATCTCTTAATATACTTGAAGTACTTCACAATCAAGCTTCAGCAAGTGAAGCGGAATTTCAATGTTTCTTATTAGACCATTGTTATCTTGAAAAAGTGGATTGTCTGAGGAAAATTATAGTTATTCTTTTAAGCTCAGACTGCTAGCAGATCCCCCAATTTCCTGACAGCCAGCCCCTTGGCTGGTACCAGCAGAGCAGGCAGGCAGCCTCCCCCGTTACTCGCACACCGTGTGGTTCTGTACGGTAACCGTGCCGCTGTGCACACAAGATGCCTCATGGCTCTCCCCCACCTTCAGAAGGCTTCAGCACTCTTAGCTGCTGCTGCCAGACCACCCACAAGCTAAGTGTCACTGATAGTCCACTGGAGACATGACATCACTTATGATCCTGCTTTTGCTGTCAGTGGTTGGGTCAGTCACCTTATGGATGTGTTGCTCCTAATCTTTCTTACTGTGTCAATAAAGGTTTACATTATCATGTCTTGTCAGACCCCATTTCTGTTCAGACCGCAGAGAAGGAATGAACAACGTCAGTCATTCATAGGGGAAAGGGTGTCCACAACAGAAAGCTATGCCTAGACTGTCTACCTGGCTGTAGGCCAGCTACGTTTTTGGTATAGAAGCTCAGGAAAAAAGTAAAGGCAGACAAATTCAACTAGAAACAAGTTGGAAAAACAATAAAACAAGAACAATAAATCACTGTAACTATTTACAATCACTAGGGATTTACAAGGAGAAAACACTGTGGGGTTTTGTTTTTTTTTTGAAGCAAGGCAGTGTTTTGTGTTTTTTCAGTGTGTTTGCTTAAAAAAAAAGAAAAAGGAAAAGAAAAAAAATTGCTTCCATTTGGGCAGGAGCAGATAATTACAGTGGAGTATTCTTGCTTTATAATATAACAGAATTACTACAGCTCAGTGCTGTTTCTTTTTGTACTGAAAGGCAAATAACATGAAGGACAGAATAGCAGAGATGAGAACAATAGTATCATAATAATGGAGCCAATCCAGATTTAAAAAATGAGGAGGGACTGCACTGTTTGAGATCCCAATTGGACCACAAAGGTTTGCTTTATATATTTAGGTTTATTTTACTTGCAGTACTGAGGAGATCTATATTGAATTCCTGTAACTGATCTCCTGAAATCAGCTCCAGCACTAAGACTTCAAAACTAATAACACTGCTGGTCCTCCTCCAGATTAGCTCTTGTCTCAAGGTGCATTGCTCTACACCAATGCCAAATAAATCTGTACAATAATACCAATTTTTAGAGCCATTTTATCAGCTTCATGCTGCATTGAAATAATTCTAAATATCACTCATTCAAAATCATGATTAATCCTTGACTGTCTTTTTCTCCTTCTCCTCAGTCAGTTTTGGAAGCCCCTGCTTGGGTAGGCCAAAGATAGTCAGTCAAGAGACTAGTCAGACCAGTCAGGAGAACAACCTCTTTACTTCAATTGCATTCACAATTTCAACTTTTTGGCTTTTATTAAATATTAGTGAAAATATTCAAGAGGTGCAAATCATGGTGCTCTTTTAAAAATAAATTTCTTCAGATCACCTGTGTGCCTGGTCAACCACTTAGGTATCAACAGCTAAGATTCTGAAATTCTAAGTACTTCCACACATGGTAGCCAAATACCAGAAAAAAATAGTTCTATATTCATGCTTGTGGTCGCTAAGGTCAGAACCAGGGCAGAAGAGACCTTCTTCCTCTGACCATAGTGATTTAATATAGCTTGTAGTAACTTCTTCCTATCAAATCACTTGGCTTATTGAAATAAATTATACTGCAGACTTGTATTAAAAAACATGGTTTTATTAATTGAAAACGCTTGCCTGGAATTACCTTCAGACAGTAAAGCAGAAAGGGACACATAAGGAAAATCCTGGTTTGCTGCAATTTTCTTTCTAAAGATTTTGAATTTTAGCCATTAAACTTAGCATCTCCTTCAAGACCACAAGGTTTTATGTCATTCTTTATACGATAGAGGATTTTTGACTCAAAAATCTAAATTTTAAGGTATAGGCACTAATTTATCTTTCCCAAGTTTTTAAAAAGGAAAGAAGAAACATGTCTTGCTTGTCTTTAATATCTTGTTTCTGTAATAATGTTAAATTGTCTTCTCACTTGCCACAGATCCACTGTGAAAACATGATAATGCATCACATTGCATCAAAAAGACTGAAACAAAGCTATACCTTATAAAATTTCCCTTTCAGTTTGAGTATTTGTTTTAAACTGCTGTTTTCAGCTGCATATTATTGAAACATGTGCTCTTGCTTTACTTTAAGATCAATGGTCTCAGATTATATTGATCTCTGTAAAAAAATTATCACATGGATACAGGGAGATAACTAGAAAGGAGCTATATAATTTTCCATTATAGTTAAAAGATTATCAATACATTGCAATAGTTATAAAATCTCAGGTCTCTTAAAGGATGGATATAGAGGCCTAAATCTCAAAAGGAAATAATTCACACACCATGATGATCTGGTCCATTCCTGCAGTAATTACTAAAACTCATTAATATTAAGGCCACCCTAAAGCTGGAAAAGCAGCTCTGGGTGCAAATATGTGGTGCTACCACTTCCTGGTGCAATAACTAGGACAACAGCTGCTGAAGGAAATGTTCAGTCTGTAACATATCTGCTGGCTGAAAGAAGGGAAAAAGAGGTTGGTGAAGAAAGGCATGGATGTAAATTATCCTCAAAGCTGGATTAAAACTCACAGTGCTTTTAATAAGAAATACAATAGAAACTATGAGTGAACTCAGACTTTATTGTTCCTACGAAGCCAGATAACTGCCCATTCAATACTGTTTCTAAGCTCACAAGAAGATCCATAAAATAAATAGGGAACTACCTGAACTTTCTTCAAGAACTCAGAATAACCTGGATTTTTTACAGCAAATGCTAGTGTCCCTGTGACCTAAAAACATATCAATATGGATTGGATTGAGTTCATTTTTCTAAATTTAAGATATACATGCTATAGCTAGGACCCTAAAATGTAATGCACATAGGACTTGTGTACCTATTAAGAGTTCTCCATCACAAAAAATCACATGGGAAAAAAAGGGTTATATAGCATGTTTAATAAGTAAGTTAATGTTCATAGATATACTGAAGTTTTGCTCATTGTATACTGTAAAACTATATTCTAAGAAATTTTAAAAAAAATGAAAATGAGAGTTTATGTGGAAAGGTATATTAATTTCATTATTCAAATCAAGAATTCCTATTGGTGACATGTTGCTATAGATTGAGTGAAACATCTGATACATGAACTATAATAATGAAGCTGCAGAAGGAGTTAATTTGTGCCAAAGTTTTCAAAAGTGACTGGTCTCCTTCAGTGACAGGTATTGTTAGGGTAAGACAGAAGGATAACATTTAAATACCCAATGAACCAGAGAATAAAACTCTATAGCTGACATGAAGCAGTAGAATGTGGCATTATCTTACCAAGTCCACATCATGATATCAAAAACGCCTGGTGAAAATGTCACTTGGTTCTCTTACTTCTTGTCACTCACAACAAGCATCAAATTTCAACAGCAAAACTCTATACAGTTATTTCTGCCTTTTATGGGAATGTAGATTTTTTTTGTTTCTAACTCCTATCTGCAGTTCTGGGGTTCAGATGGCTGTGACCAAGAGTCAGAAAAAGAAATGTCAGACTACTAAATCTGTTCAAGAAAATATCTGACACTTTGATTGGATGTCAGCAGAGACATCTTGCATAGCAGAAGGGTGCTATCAGTAGATCAGCCACACAGAAAGAATGTAATGAATCCAGTTACTGAGGATTCTAACTTTAGTATTCTACTTAGAATAGACTCTGTCCTCCCATCTTAGCTGAGCCTGCTACAAGTATGATTTGTTTCAACTGGAATTTTAGTGTTAACTCCACATATATTTCTAAAATCATATAATCTTCTGTTAAAGAGTAAGTGGATTGTAAATGGCAACAATAACCGAAAAAAGCAAAAATTAACAAAATTTTAGGTCATGTCTTATGCTACACATTCCATGCAGCAATAACTCTTAATTTTTATGGAGAAATGCCTAATATTTTGTGTCCCTGGCCATTAGAATGTCTCAACTTTTAGTAATTCATAAAGTTTCTTCTCCCGTGATGTATTGTTCACAGCAAGTTCACAGCACATTGTATCTGATGGCTGATTTTTCTTCATTAAAAAAAAAATTATCCCATATAATTTTATAGAATTACAGTCTGTGTAACATGAGTTGGATACTGACATTTCTTCAAGTTGATATCACTGCACTGCACCATATTAGTATAATTATAAACAACCCCTACATTTGCTGTTGGATTACATTGTTGTATTTTCTGTATTTCAGAAAAAAAAAACCAAAATAATGGTTTCTAAATATGCTTCTAATCATGCATCTATCCAAGAAAATTCCTAACATTTCACTTGTATCCCCAGACAGAATGTACGGTTTCAGAGTATCTCAGTTTTGTGATATTGTCTCTAGCTTCCCTTCACGCTACTATTTGCCTCACTTAAAGGTTTTGCCATTGTGTCAGTCACTGTATGAAAAATTATGTCATTCTTTATGCTCTAATTTTGCAAGATTTTTTTTGCAAGAACATTTGCAAGTATGCTGGCTTTTTGCTAGAGAGCTAATGATATTCCTAAGAGTTTAAATATATGTCTGTTTTTTATCTTTTTTTAATGACAATTTTCAAACCCTCAGATTGCCGAAGGACGCATGGCCACAAATATTTGCACCAAATGTTATTCTACTAGACAAATTTTAAAAAGCTATAGTTCATTTTCAGTTTGTGCATATGAATACAAAATAAGTACTCCAGAAAAGCTACTCATCTAAATGTTCCCATAAATACTCTACTTTGGGTTGTCACTAGCTTCCAAGCTGTTTCTGCTTGTGACTGTGGTCACTAATATTGTAATGATAATGTAAAGGTATCAATATTGCAATGCAGATCTCTGATCCCAAAGCAGTAAAAACTTACACAGCAAACATTTGTGCCTCATTGGTCCACTTGCTGTAATTATGCAGATTTCTGCAAAGTGTATTCTTCTGCCATTATAGAGCCTATGCCTGGAACACTAGACATATATTATTTCTCATTATTTCACAAACCCAAGATCTTGGGAGGATAATTGTTGTTTTGCTCTTGTTGAACAGGAGGTCTAAAGCTATGCACAAGTGTGCAGCTCTAAAGTCATGTCTTCAAGGATACTGGGTTCCAGTTTCAGAAGTAATTTTGAACTACAAAGCAAATTTTAATGCCCACTTGTTTATGTATGTTTTACCATCATTGAGAGTCTTAGCTTTTCTGTTTAACTCTCAAGCAATTCATATCTATATTCAGTGCAACACTTACACATTAAAAAGTAAGCTGAAACAGCCTTAACACTTGGTGACCAACTTAATAGTGATCTGTTGCATGACTAAGAGATTTTAATATATTTTCATTCAAAGGCCGCTTAAAGAGTTACGAATCCGTTTTATACCTTCCACTTCTTCTCCTTCTTCATGGTCACTGTATGTTAGGACTTCTCTCAGATTACTTATGGCTCCAGGAGAAAACAAAGTAAAATGCTCATATAAAAATCCTTTTAGGCTGTATTTGCCTACTGTTCAGAACTTAGTGGAGAGTTAAACTTTCCAATGATTTAATGGGGTAAATGAAAGCAATGAGTCTATATTTTCATGTAAAAGTCATACTGTGGAAGACTCTGATTATTCCAATTCAGCATTTTTAAAAAAGATACCTTTCTTCTTGAGAAAAAAAATCCCAATTTTTTCTTCCTTAAGTGAAGGTTTTTCCACAACTTCACAATTATTCATACAGAGTGTCAAGTAACAATTTTAAATAACTGCTTTAACAGAGATGACCGAAAAATATGCTGAACTCAAACCCCCACTTATTTTAATCTTAACAAATTCTAATATACTACACTAATTTTACACAAATTAAATATTTTTATGAGTACATTTTCACAGAAAAATGAGCTGTTGATGCTCCATAGCATACATAGAAGTGTTATTCAGCCCCCAAAGTAATCATGTGAATCACATTGTTCCTTTCTGATTCTATTTGTCTGACCTGGCTTTTGAAAACAGGAGGCATTCCATAACTCAGCTTGATGTGGCTTTGATTCTCACTAGAAGAGGATGGACTCAGCAGGGAAGCAGCACTTGAAGAAAGAGATGCCAGGAGATAAGCATGACCCAAGGAACTCTCAGTCAGGACATGGTTCTATATTGCTGTGTGCAAGCAAAAACCTTTGTTAGTTGTATATTCTAAGTGAAATCTGTAACTCAAAGTTCTTTATGAATGGGAAACCAGAAACAAGAGAAAATTTTAGATTCTTTATTGGATGAGAGCCTTCAAATTCTTGATTAATTTAAAACAAAGCAAAAATACGTTACACAACGTGAGTAGTAAACTCATCAGAAGTTGTTGGCTTTATAGTTTTTATAGACTGAGTCAAATTCCTTATTTCACAAAATATTACCAACCCATAATATTACTAATATTACCAATATTATATAATTTAAAAATGAAAATTCTTCTAAGACCGATTAAGGAACAGTTACTTTTATACCATAATACTGTAACAAAGAAATACTTTTATTCATTAGACCACAAACCAGATTTTTATGAAATTATACACAATAGGAAATTAGACCCTTCCACTATTCTGTGTAGTTTATTTCATTTCATTACATTGAGTTTTACTCTGCGTTAAAGGTTAATGCCAGCATTTCTGCTTTCACTCTCTGAATTTATTGAAAGCCTTAGGATACATAATGTAGTAAAAACCACTTGTGAAGGAAGAGTAGATTCAACATTTTTTCAGTGTGAGAAATGAAAAACACATAAAGAAAGGGAGTTTTTCAATAACCAAATATTGAAGACACAGCAGGAGATTACAAATTTTCATACAATACTACCTTTTCACAAGTGGTCAATACCCCTAATGTAGGAAATTCTTATTTTGTGAGGTCTTGTGCTGATCATTGTTAAAGACTGCAGTTTAAGAATAAGAGGTGAAAATAAGAAAAATAATTAAAATGTTGTTTCAGTTTCTAAATAAACAGCATTATGACTGCAAAGAAATGCATGAAAAATTAACCCAGAGATACCCAAGGGGCTGAAAAGACAGAAATCAAACTGTCTTTTGTGTAAAAAGATTGTAAGTTTTTGGGCCCTGAGTCATGCATTTTTAGCATTTTGGTCTTGGCAGTATATTTGACTCTGACTAACTGAAGGTACTGGTCCAGACTCTGAATATGGAAGACAATTAGGGTGAAAATGAAGTGATAGAGTCCATGATTGTGAGGTACTAAAGGAGTGACATGACAATAGATTTCAAAAACCAAATCAGTTCATCACACTCAGGAGACAGGTTGATATGGTAGTAAGGGAAGGATTTTCAACCAAAAATAAGAGTAAGAAATGGAACTGCAGGGCAATTGGTAATTTCCAGGATGTAGAACACAAAGAATGACTGTAGAAGAAAAGCAACTATATATGAACAAGTATGTATATATGCACATAGCAGCATGAAAAATATTATGTGACTTGGCATTAAAAAGAAATTTTACAATATAAAATGGAAAAAAATTTCATAAATCAGTATAAGATAAAAAAATAGAATAAGAATTTAGTGGGGAAAGATGTCAGATATGCAAAGGAAAAAGAAAAAAAAATAAAATTTTAACCCAGCAAGTATCAGATAAAAAAATTAATTGATTTCTTAATACTTGTCAAGAAAGGATATTGTGACTAATGGGAAAAACAATAGAAGATGAAAAAGAAAGTAACTGCAAAGGTCAATTTCTTTTCAACAGCATTCTTGAAAAAAGGGTTTGACTGTGATGAAATGTTTAACAAGTAATAAATGGGCCTGAATGAAGAAAGATTAAAGATTATGCAGATAAAGGTATTTGAGATAGCATGTTCTGATGAAATTTGCTATATTTAAAGAAGACACTCAAAACTATTTCTGAGTCATTGACAAGTATTATGGAAAAATTACAAAGGAAGAATGAAATCTCAGGAGACAGTAAAACAACAAATACAGTATCTGTGTTTCAAAAAGATTAAGTGCATATGGGGGATTTACTGCTGGGAATTACAGTCATTTTTGGTATCTGAAAAGATACTAGGACAGATTATTAAACAATCCATTTATAAACACCAGGAGGATAATAAGATTGTAAGAAACAGCTTAGAGATTTATCAAGATCAAATAATGTCAAGCAAATCTAATTTCCTCTTTGCTCTAGATAACTGACCAAGGAAGCAGTAGGGAGGCTGAAGAAGATTTTTTTTCTTTACTTTGCAAAGGCATATAGCCACATTAAATCTCCTAAGCAAATTACAGAGAAATAGTGTAGAGTAAACAAATATAACTCTGGCACTTATGGGGATGAAAACCTTTTCCCAAAGGGTATGTATCACTTTCTAATCACTAGCCTTGGTGGACTACTCAGGTGTGATGCATGTGAATAGTATTAAAGAAATATATGTGTTCATAATTATGTTCAGAATATATACTGGTAATTCACAAAGATGTTTAAATGGGAATTCAGCAAAATCATAAAGATTTCTGTGCATTCTAAAAAAAAAACCCCTTAAATCAATTAAAAATATTTTAAAATAGACTGATGATTTTTTCATCATGTTGAAAAAGGTTGATACTGTTTAATTAAAAAATCAGCCATCATATATATGGGATAGGCATACCCCAAGAAAGGCTATTAAAGGAATTACCAGAAACTTATATGCTAGACTGTTTTAGTTCATTCACTCTTGTGTCAGAAGAGAGGGTGAGTTAGATTCCTTCCTTGTGTTGGGACGACATTATAGCAAACAAGTGAAACAGTTTTGCATTATGTTTCTGAGTGTCTTCCCCCAACAAAAATGTAGTGGCTGTGTCTAAGAAGCTTTATGGTTTAAGTGTAGACAAATTGTCAGTGAATTTGATAGCTCAATTTTTCTTGATAGAGTTTTTATTAACACTATGATTAGCTATTTGTTCTAGGACAAATAAAATGTATCTAATGTTAGTAGATATTTGATTACTGAGATTAGCTCTGTTAGTTAGAGCATGGGGCTAAAATCACCCCAGATTGCAGGTTCAACCCCTTTACAGGCCGTTCACTTATGTGTTGGACTTGATGCTCTTTGTGGGCCCCTTCCATGGGACCTCTGCTTGATCTGGTGGATGTTTTTTGCCATTTTCCCATTAGCAAGGTCAACCTGTAGCAAAGTGCGTTCCCCAGAAATATGCAGAGCCACAAGCAGATCCACACAGGACATGGACACAACTTTTCTTATAATCAGCATCAGACAAGGCTCTGCCCTCAGAAACCCCCACACTCAAGACTCACACCAGACAAATGCACACACAGCCACATTCCCTAATCCTCTTGGGCTAGCAGAGTCAAAAATCACTGGTGCAGCACGCACACCACTACCCCCCAAGGTCACAAACACACACTCACAGATTTCCCAGGCGCCAGCATGGCCCCTCTACCCACCTGGTACCTCTACCCAGCTACCTTTACCTGTCCCCCAGGCCCCCAATAGCCAGCTGCTCCAGCTGTGTGCTCACTGGATGCACACAGCACTGTCCTACAGGCACACCACTCCAGTGAGTCCTCCTGAGATAAAACCTCCATGCACCTGGTACCCCTGCCCAAATCCACAACTTCCTACTTCTCACATGGGCCTGCTTACAGTTTGCTAGTGAATCCACACACAGACCCCACACACCTGGCAGGTTGTGTTACAACCTGCCCCAGAAGGCAAGGGTAAACCAGGTTCTTATTAATCGATCCTGTGGGGAGATTAGAGTAAATGCCACTGCATAATTGGTGTTTGTAAATTTATGTAATAGGATTTGTTTTTGGAAAAATTTGATTGCAATAGAAAACAGGTATGTAGCCATTTTTGTTATTATCTATAGCAATATAAAAGCATAAAAAAATAAAACTTAATAAAATGAAAGACAGAATAAAAGTAGAACTATATACAGTCCCTACCTGTTGGATCCAGAAATTATACTTGATTGTTGCAATTTTGATGTCCCACGGTCAAAGTGAAGGTCATATTCCTGTTAAAATTATCATCTTAATCTGTCAGGGAAAGTCCATGAAATTCAAAGATTCCATGAGTTATATTTATTCAGGTGGGAATGACCAATCTCCTCTGGGGCAAAGTGTTTTACACTGGATGATGTAATACTCTGAGTCAAGAGTCCAAGTGGTTCCAGCTGCATATTAGGTCAGTGCAGTTGAGCCCATCATGACCATCAGCAGAGATGGATACCTTCAGGCTACGTGTGAATGTCCCAGTACTTCCCAGGGAAGTTATCACAGCTGAATTCACTTAACTAAGGACAAAGAGGAAGTACCCTACCTACCTCGAAGGGTTAACCTCTTTGTTTTGTTCAACACCAGCTGTTAGCCTGAGATGTCAGGTGTGCTCTCCACCTGCACCTGGGAGGTTACTTTGCACCTTGGCAGTTTTTCCCTGATTGTTTCAACCATCAGCATTCTAGTCTCTCTTCCAGTATCACTCGTGGATACATTCTTCTCCCTAGCATGATTGGACAATAGTGCCCCCTTTGCCTTGTCTCAAATTCCCATCACAGTCCATATTTCAGTTAGTGGGCGCATTTGGGGAGAAGTGGGGTTCAGTGGTCACAGATGAGCAACTACTCCTTTGCAGTTTGCTTTAGTGGACAAAGATCCTCCTACGACTTTAGCAATGTTTAAACCATCAACGATTTTAGTCTCTCTCAGGAAGGTGCAGACACACCAGTCAGCACCAGGTACACGGGGGCTGTGTTTCACAGTCCTGCTTCAGCCACAGGCAGGGAGCCCTTTCCATTTGCCTTACTCACCCCAGTCCTCACCTCGACAGCTGGCATTGAGTCCTTGCAGCACTGTCACTCACAGGACAGACAGCAGTCTTCTGCAGGGAGATCATTAAAACAAGATTTAATGTAATATAAGAAAACAGAAGAGACTGACATGATCAGAGAAGCATACAGACTGCCGTTTTTTTGTACCCCTTTCTGTCTATTCCCCTTTTCCTTCTTCTCAGGTTCGCTTTCTGAGCATGTTGATCTATCTGGCTGTAGTTCAATTGACAAACTTCCAAACTCCCCAAATACCCAGGATCCTCACATTTGCATCCTTATCATCTGCAAAAAGCAGGTGGGCCCTCTTTGAAGTGATGCCTGCAATTTCTTGGTAGCCCATTAGTTTGACCTGTAAGGTTGTCTTCTTGTAATTGTCTCCATTGTTTTTGTGAGGTCTTCTTTCTCCTTTTCTTTACCTTTCTGCTTCACAAAGCCCTTTGTCCTGGTTTTGGCTGGCATAGATTTAATTTTCTTCTTAGTAGCTGGTACAGTACTGTGATTTGGAATAGCGTATTGGGTCTGGATGAGACAGAGTTAATTTTCTCACAGCAGCCCTCACAGTCCTGAGCTTTGCATTGGTATCTGGAAAGGTGTTGATAACACACCAGTGCTTTGGCCACTGCTGAGCAGCTCTGGAGCAGCACCAGCATCCTCTCTCCAATGTTCTCCCCATATCAAGGGGCCAAGAGTGGGGAAGATACTGGGAGGGGACACAACTAGGCCAGCAGACCTAAGTTAATCCAGAGGGGTATTCCTTTACCATATGACCCCAGGTATAAAAGCTGACTGGTGCCCTCAGGACAGAAATTTGACAACCTCAGAAAATTTGGTTGTTAGGGAGGAAGATAGAAAAGTACATTAACAAAAATATGTTAACATATTACTTTTAATTTTAGGGGTTTTTTCTGTCTTATTTATTTAAAGCTGTTTCCCTACTACAAGCCCACTTTCATACATCACATACATGATCAACACAAGAGACAACAGTTTAGTCCATATTCCTCTTGAAGATATCTTGATTAGTTGATCACCTTTTACCAGAGCTTGGTAAAAAGAAAACCTAGGCTTATTTGTGAATTGATACAAATATTATGACATAAGATACACCTTTCTTTCATCTAAGGCATTCTTTTCTTTACAGATGAAGAAGACATTGAAATATTGTTCAGCAGTGAAGTTCTTTCACTCACTTGAAGGAAGAACCTTGCATAAGGAGGCTGGTAACTGGATTTAAGATTTCTTGATTTTGTGTAGAAATCTTTGCTCTACACCTAGTCCGTTTTTATGTGCATAAACTTGTTGGAGAAGATATCATCAGGTATTAGCCACTTATTTCATCTAAAGGATGGATTTTCATTCACCTGTACCAGAAGTTCAAAGTAGAAGGAATAAGAGTCATCTCTCACAGACACATCCTCAGCTCTAATGGATCTGATCAACTCAAAATTATGTGCATTACCCAACTTATGAAAATTATTGATATTTTAGAATGTCTAAACATATTTCTCTGGACAATTGAAAAAAATGACTACTTCTTAACCTAACTAAACTAATTCAGAGAAAATTTTTATTTCCTGATTAATCAAACTTCTATTTATTTATCGTGGTTTTTTTTTTTTCCGTAAAACATCTTATACACAATTATTGTTTCTTTTTTCTTTTCATAAGAATAATTTCAAATAATTTTTATGCATTAAATTCTGATTAAAAACTCAAGTCTTGTTATGGGATTTTTTTAGGTTTCTTTTCCTCCTCACTCATCATTCTGTGCACAATCTATTTTGGGCACAAAGGAAAAGGTCATTTTCAACCTATACCCATCCATTTGGCACCTTTGTGGGTATGAAAGAATAACTCTTAAATGGCAACTCATGCAGAGCTATGTTCAAGTGCCTTCTTCAGACTAATTTTTCTTAGGCATATTAATGCTTTTGTTTTGAATTGGCTGGGTTAAAACTGACTTTTCATGCTTTGGGATAAAACTGGGAAACATCCACTGAGATAAGGTGATGTAAAAGAAGAGGTGCCATGATTTGACAAAGTGAGACACAACAATTTTCTTAAACATTTCTAGAGCTTGAATGAGCAAGGTATTTGTTCCATATAGAATATTTTTTACATAATTTGTTTATATTGAATATAAATTTTTAAATTATTAAGACTTCCTTGTCATTTATACTTACTTTAAGAATATAGTTGCCTTGACATTTTTAGCGTAACAGGGAATGAGAGTATGAAAATTTGTTACTATGTGGTGATCTCTTGTGAAAAGGGTCTACTAAGACCATTTCCTACAAAGTAATATTGAAAAGTCTACCTTAGTGCTGCTTCCTGCTAATGAAAAAGGCTGTCTCAAAAAGTTATTTACTGAAATTCTGTAAAAGTCATCACATTACCCAGCATCTAAAGAAGGTATAAAGAAGACCCAAAGCAAATGGAAGATCACAGCCAGAATTAAGCTACAATTTAATCTTGAAACTAGTTTTGTAGTATGATGTCCTAAGCTTTGAATATTTGAACTAGAGGCAAAATTGAGGGTTGACTTTATATTTGGTAGATTAAATTTAAAAAAGATGCAGAAGAAACAACAGCAAGGACTTCAAAGGTTGAGAAGCAGAATTCACATTGATGTTGCAAGAAATCTGTGCAGATGAAGTCTTACATGCAACTGGCTTGCATACTACTAAGCATTCCAGGATATCCAACAGACTCTCAAAAATTATTGAAAAGGAGTAAATGAGTACAGACTGATAGAATTGAAAGTATTAAGAAAAGAGATGCTGAAGGAGTACGAATGTTGATAATAGGAGAGAAGTCAGGAGTCAGGAATATAAAAGCATAGGGAGAAGGATTAGGTGGGTTTATCATGTGGGTTATCCACTAATATAAAAAGGTGCCTGAATTGCTCTCCCTCTATCTCACCTGGAATTTCCATTCCCCCGTAGGTGAATATATAACACTTTGAAAGCTAGGAGCGCAAAATTAGGATTACTTAGATTTACATAGCAACTAGTCTGAATTTACAAGTGGCTTAGAGTAGATGACTGGAAGTGTGAAATATTAAAATTGAGAAGTGGAATTGAAAGTTTTAGAGAGACCATGTAAGTAGAATGCCATCTAGACCAAAATTCAAGGTATTTAATATAAGAAATATACAGCTTTGGGATAAGCAGCTTCCACAAAAGGTATCAGACAGAAAGCTACAGCTTCTCTATGAGGTTGTAGACTCTAAAAATTAATGATATATTTAGAAACAAAAAAAGTGAGTTGGAAATTATGGCAGGGAGAACTGTGTGTATAGTGGGATATAAGAAAAGGAACAGTAAATGAGTAGTAAATTGTTATTTCATGCCATTGTTCCCAAGAGTTCTTAGAGTTACTGTAATTACCATCTAATATGTCAATCATGAAGCCATATTCGCCCTTGCTGCTACTAAATATGTTACCATCTATTGCCAACGAATATATATATATATATATATATATATATATAAAACAATAAAACATCTAATCACAATAGCCCCTAAGCTGTATAAGAAAAAGACCACAAAAGGAAAAAGAAACTCTTTCATAGCTTAGAAGGGGAAGGGTATGCATGAGGTTTAATACCTGCGAAGACAAAAACAGTTAAAATAACTAAAGTGCTTAATTACAAAAGCAGATTCTAAAATCAGAGTAACCTGTCTTGTACTGTGCTCAGGAAAACTACACATCCTGAAACCTACAAAATCCCAGGTTCCTAGACCACAAACTATTTTCTTTTGTTTATTTTCCCTGGATGTAATGGCAACTTCTAGGCATGCACTTCTTCAGTCTCTCTCTGTATTGTAAGTAACATCTCTTGGAATGCTGAACAGCTCTGGAGGATTACCATTTTGCTACATTCTGCTTTATCATGCAGTACTAAGATTCTTAATCATTATTAAATAACCAGACTCCATTCATATAATATGTATTTCCTGCCAGTCCCCACGTCAAGAAGATCTCTACACTCTCTTCACAAAAGCTGTGCAGCACAGAAATGGCTTGAAAGCTATGTGATATTAACATACATACATACCTTCATCTATCTCCTTGTACACACAGGGAAAAGGCGCTTTCCTTCTAAAAGATTTTTGTGTCTTCTTAATCACTTTGCCACAGTCTCAGCTCTGGCAAACTGGGCCAGGGAATCCATCCACTACCCTGTATTTTTCACCCAGATTGTTAGGTAATTGGTATGTAAGTTGTATGTAAATTTCATTATCCATTGCAGAAACAGGAGATGGAAGAAAAAAGGAAAAATGCATCTCTCTACCTAATCTGCCATTTACCTTGCTTTATCAGTTTTTCAAAAATTTTAGTTCTGTGAACTCAGGTCTTTTGGAGTAACAGATAAATTTTTTTGGCAGAGATTATTTGTTTGTTTGGTTGGTTTGGAATTTTGTTGGTTATGGGGATTTTTTGTGGTGGTTTTTGTTTTGGGTTTTTTTTTTGTTTGTTTTTTGTTTTTTTTTGTATTTTTTTTTTTTCTTTTGAACTGTCCATTTGATCACTTCAGTGTAATGAATGGAACAGCTGACTGTATTCTTGGCCCACTTGATCACATATGAAATGTATAGCATTCCCAATTATATCAATTGATAGTTGAATAATAATCTGAATTGGCTAAAATTATATCATCTTTCTGCCTGAGGCATATAAATGATCCTGCAATGGTGTGCATACATTATGATAAAATTAATTTTTATTCTGAGGAAGAGTCAAATAGATAATGGGAGTGGTGAACATATTAATCAATTTCAAGCAATAATTCACAGTTCAAGTATTGAAGAGGGAGAAAATTGTTTTATAGGTGCAAATACTAAGAAGTGGAATCCTCATTAACATTGACTAATCTTTTTAGTTTGAACTATATCATTTATCTAAACTGCATAATTTAAAGGTCAGGTAAATCTTCCATTTTTCAAGTAAGAATACAGACCTTGACTTTCAGAACTTCAAGCGGTCAAAAATTCATTTTGGACAGTAGCCAAAAGTCTTGTCAGAGGGAAGGCTTTGATTTACAGGTGGTGAAAACTTTCCTCAGTCTCAGATGACTAGGTTTTATTGCCTTTGTAAGGGGGATCTCTTAAAACAAACATTTCTTGACCCAAGAAATTAGTTTGTTTTTTAGAGCTTCATTTGATAATTCCAATGGCCGAGATCTCAGGGCAGTTTGTGTGGTGTTAAGCAAGATGTCATGTTTATTGTAGCTATAGAAGACATTTATTGCTTCGTACACTGGGATCTCTTTTGGGATTCTTATTGAAATACATGCCATTAAATCACTTTCAGCCAGTTGCTGCATTGATGGCTGTGGGGCAGCTGCCGAAAAGCAGAGGCTGAGGCTGAATGTAATACCAAATGACTCGGTTTGACTCACTGTTTCCATCTAACTTACAAAACAAAAGAAATAAAAACAAAACAAAACAAAAAACAAAACAACAAAACAAGGCAAAACAAAACACAAAAAACAATTCTGAAGTTTAAATTCCTTAGTCAAACTCGCAGTGACAATAAAATGTGCTTTAGATATGCGGAAAAAGTCTGTTTCTAAAACATGCAAAGTTTGTTTCATCTATAATATTTATAGGTCTTATAAACTGAAAAGCAAAAAGTCTGTTCATTGAAATAGATATACTTTCTGGCTATGATTTAGAAATTATTCAGTTTGCTTAAGAATAAATTATTAAATTAATTCATTCTACTGGTCATTGCAATATACTGACCACACATTTGGGAACACAGGAGAACCGGAATCCAAGATTCTTATGCCTACCTCTCTAATGAGTAATACCTTTCATGAAAGGCAAGATCAGCAAATCAAAGATACAACATTCTTGATATTTCACTCTTTTGTGCCATCTGAGCAGCTAGAGTAAAATACCATGTGAATTTTTTTTGGTCCTCATGTGATTTGATTTCAGAGAGAAGATTTTCCACTGTACTCAAAAGAACCTCTGTATCTTTTTATATAAATCTTTGAGGCAGACTTCTGGACCTCCAGAAGTCTCTTTCAAACTAAAATATTTAGTGATTATTTTCTGAGAAAACATAGTAAAAAAATACAATAAATTGTTTTAAAATGTAGCCTAATTATTAAAACCAGTAAAGTGATGACTAAAAAGATTACTTAAAATAGTTGTGTAACTCCTACATAAAAGGAAATTGGCATGAGTTTAAAACAGCTGATGAGAAAGTAAAGAATTAGTGGAATACAGGGAAAAAAAGTGTGCAGTATTAAAAATTGTGTAAAAGTTGATTCTCTCTAAAAAGTGTCACCAACATAGATATGTGTTGCATATGTTATGCAAGGAAGGAATCTGCAAATCTCACTGATTGTCACACAGCATGTCATCTGCCCCACAGAAGAACATATCTGTCATGGATATATAGAATTTAGACAACTACTTAATCTAAATGTTTAGCTGATAGATAAATGGCATGAGTGCTGAACTTGCTACCCGATTCAGTCAATATAAATCATATATGCCCCTTTGCTTTTCCTTAGGTTCAAGAGATACAGGTGCTGTACCAGAATAGAGCACAAATGAAATAAAACAACACCTGATATCTTATCTGAAGGAGAGGAATTGAAGCCTTGGAAGACTAAAACACTTCAATGATGTATTAGTCAAATTAACCAAAGTTTACAAGGACTTGCAAGTGAAATCCTTAATTTTATTTTACTATTTTGGAAAAAACAATTTTTTCTATAAAGTAATTTGTTTCTTGTTGTTCTCTTTTACATCGTATCTTTAATACATATTTTGATTTCTTCTAAAATTAATTGGAAGACCACTTGCTGACCTATCAGATAAGTTTCAAAATTATTTCCAATTACCATAAGAAATTGGAAAAGTAAGAAAAGTAAATTAATATACTTCATATCATGTTAGTAAAACATATTTTCTCATGAAACTTCTGAATAAGACACAATGAAAGCACATTTTACAGTCCCCAAAACAGTACAATCCATAAAAATACCACTTTGGAGAATAGTTGTAATTGTTAATACCATTTTAATTGTTTTACTGTTAACTTAGATTTACTAAAGGATCTAACAGAATTCATCAATGGGAAGTGGTAACTTTAAACATCTTCAGGAAAGAAGCAGGTAAAGGATTAACTCATGCAATAAATTAGAAATGGAAGATCTTAAATTTCTTCACATGATATTTAGCATTATTTCAGAATAAGAAGTAGCTTACTTCTAGATCTCTAGAATTAATTAAAGTTATATATCTATATCTCTATAATTTAATTAAATGCATTTTTCGTTTTTCTCTGATTAGCAGAGACTTCCTATGTGTGCATACAGCCTGAACTATGACATTGCAGGTTGATGGGTAGCTGAACAGGCAAGATCCACAACATCTATCTCTGTTCTCAGCTTAGTTGAACATATATAAATGTATATTTCTGTTAGATATTCCTCCTGGAAGCTTTGAGCAGAAACTGCCTTTACTGTGTCTATATTTTTCACTAAAATTAGGGCCAGTAAACTGATTAAGGGATTTAAGTATTTGACATGCAAGGGGATGCTGAGACAGCTGGGACACTCTAACCTCAGCAAGAGAAGGCTCAGATGCATTTTATCATTGTGTATTAATACCTGATGGGAGAGGGATGCAGAAAGATAAAGTCAGAATACTCTCAGTAGTGTCCAGAGAAATACAGACCGCAACACAAGAAATTCCACTCAAACATAAGAAAAGCTTTTTCTTACTCTGAAGGAGATCAAACACTGGAGCAGCTTGCCCAGACAGGTTGTGGAATCTCCATCCTTGGAGGTATTCAAAACTCAGCATACACTACTCTGACCAGCCCAGTCCAGGTGACATAATGATCTCCAGAGCTCCCACCAATCTCAGCCATTCTGTGATTCTGTGATAGTTTCTAGCAGAGTTCTTTGATCCCTAGTGAGTGGTGCTAGTCCATTTCACATTATGTGTGTAGATAGATAAATAGTATAAAAGATGGCCAAGTTACATAAGTTTTTGTATTTTCACTGGCAATGGTCTTGACTATTAAAGCTTAGGTAATTTATTGATTAGATCAGTAATAATATTATAATCAGTATTGTTATCATTATGCTTTAATTTTTGCTCCAATCTTAAATACTCTGGATGAAATTCTTCTTGTATGCCTTTTTGTAATATGAGATTGCTTCCTTCTGCAGGTGTTCTTTTACCCCAACTACTGGAGATGTATGTCAAGAACTAGCCTGAACTAGCCTAGAAAAATATATGTTTTGTTTGACCAAAGTAAGGAGACATTAATTAACAACTAAAGAACAAAAAACCAACCAACCAACCAACCAACCAACCAACCAACCAACCAGCCAAACAAAATAATCACCCTCTCCCCCCAAAAAAACCAAAAAGACAACCAAAAGTTAATTTAATTACTGTATAACTCAAAAGCAAGATTCAGTAGTGGTACTTGGAAATGTAAGGAAATATTTTTGGAGACGCATTCTGAAGCAACATATTTTTCTTAAAAAATCTGAAACAAAACCCTCATACGTAATTTTTACCACAATGTAGCATAAGAGGCATTTCCTTGTAAATAAGAAATATGTCTTGAGACATTTTTCTTGTCAAAAAAAAGAAATATAAATCCCTTCTGGAAGCAGGGGAAAAGAGAATTTTAATTACCCTAAGCCATGTGACAGCTTGCATTTGATAGCTTGACTTTTAATTTCAGTGGTTACTCACAGAGCACACTGCATTTGCTCAGCCATATGACATCTTATTTCCATTACGAAGATAAAGATACATTTTCTCTTACAAGGCCAAATTTCTGAGGAGCTGTACTGATAAAATTGGCCTGGCATTAACCGCAAGAAACTATCATGCTGGGCTAGCCAGTATTATGAGAATTCATGTGTTCATAACGTAGCTGATAAACTGTGTAGTGCAGTGACTGAAGTTGTTCACAGCCTACTTACACATTTACTGTTTAGTACTTTTAAAGAAAGATGAACATAAAAGAAAATTCCTGAAACGAATTATTCCTTCCCACACTGAAGAGCTCTAAAATCACTCTTTTTTATATTTTCTAATATTTTCTTCTTTAAAAAAAACTAAATTCTAGTTTGTATCTGATTAACTCAAATTTTTTTAGATTGTGTTCTTTGTATTTCACACTTTTCATAATTACAAAGAATTTCTGGTCTTCATATGTATTTTAGAATTGTATCACTATTAAAAACAGTAACTTTGAATGTTGTTGTATGTCAAAGCTTTTGCACAAATGCATTTTTCCTTCATAAGTCTTAATATTGGTTTTGCAGTTTATAATCAGAGTGACCACTGTCAGAACAGCACACAGGGAGTCAAAATGTATAATTCAGGTAACTAGATGTCAAGTCACCTTGATCTTGCCCTTTTTTTTTTTTAAATTTTCCCTCATGCATATGAGCCACTTCTTGTCCAGCAAGACTCCCAGGCCATTTTCTGTCGAGTTGCTTTCCAGTTAGCAGGCCTCACAGTCTGTCTTGGTGCCTCGGATTATTCTTGCCCTGTCATGGGACTTAGTATTTCCCTTGCTGTGCTTTGTAAGTTTCCCATCAACCCATTTCTACAGCTTGTCAAAGTCACTCTGAATGGCATCACAGCCATCAGATGGTACCATTCCTTCCAGTTTTGCATCATCTGCAAAATTCCTGAGAGTACACTCTGTCCCATCATCTGGTCATTAACAAAGATACTAAAAAGTACTGGGCCCAGCAGCAGCCCTCACTGTATATTGCTGGTGCCTGGGATTCAGATGGATTTTGTGATGCTGATAATGAGCCCCCAAGCCAAGGGGCTCATTTCACTTTTCGATCCACTTCTAAGTCCTAGTCACTTAAGTCCAAATCTCTCCGCCATGCCAAAATAGCTTTTACTACCTCATCACTGATAACTTATTCAATCATATATATAAAACCTGCTTTACTACTTACAATTAACAGTAATAGTAATAAAGTTGAACTTTCTGTAAAATATTTTTTCCATAACTGTACACATTTTTTTTTTGGGCCAAATCAGTGAAACTACCCTGTTTAAGGTAGATGATGTTATGGCTAGGGAATTATAAGATCCTCCCCATAGTGAAATAGAATCCATAGCCAGAACTCATACCAAAGAGAAGTGAAAATTGTATTAAATGTGTAAAATAATACCTTTTTATACTATTGCTGAAATTTCCTACTATTGCTTGAGTGCGGAAAAGAATACCATATCCATTTCTTGAAAATATGACTGATCCTTTTAGGTACATAAGAATAAAGTCACACAAAGGACCATTGCAGTGCTTCAATATTACAATCAAGACCTTATTAATATGTTGAAACAGCCTCAGATACAAACTAATGTTTTTATTATTCTGGGAAACAGTCCTTTACCTGTTTACCTAAATGTTCTTTCCTTGTTGAAGAATGCGATTTGTGGCCCACTGAGTTATTTCAGAATGGCATTTGAACTCTCATTTGGAAGCATTGAACATACTATGGCTACAAAATATAACACTTGAACATGAAATTAAAAAATACAGAGAATGCTTTAAAATCTATGAATATCCAGGTCATGAACAGTTGCATACAATTTTTATGAAGGTAAACTATCTTTCCGAAGGAAACGAGAAAGATTTAGTCTTTCCCACACCTATCCTTCAGAAAGAATAGCATAGAACAGAACTGTTTCAAATACTCATAGCTGAAAGTTTCTTTGGCATAAAAAGTTAATTCATTCCAGATCCCTCATATAGGAGTAATGCTAAAAGGGGTTTCAGTAACATTTTATGGTCTGAAAATCACTGGTACAAAACTGAGGCAGAAAAGTCCATTTCCACAAGCAGAAAACAGAGCAACAGATATGCTCTGCTGTCTTGTATAGTGACCTGACTGGGAAATGCTGAAGTGTGAAGCAGAAAGACCTAATTCAAGATTCTGCAAACCAGTCAGCTCTGAAATATGACTTGATAACTCACAATCCAACTGCAAGAATAGATTAATGTCTGTAGTTAAAGTTTTACCTAGGCCAGCTGTGAGAACACTGTTCATTTTACTCAGTTTACAGGATTACTATCATTCAGTCAAAAGGCAGACATTACATATAAATATAGAATAGGTAAAAGGGTGCATTCAAAGCTAGAAATTCTTTTGTTGATGGCCCTTCTCTTGCCCTGATGTTATTTTATATCTGCCACTACAAAGCGATCAAGTACTAATGGTAGTTGTGTTCATTGTTATCTGGTGGGCAATAGCTTCACTTTGTGATTAGCAAAAATGAAATACTAAATTCTCTTTTCCATCATTATTTCAAATCTCTACAAAAGCATTTAAATTGTTAATTATGCTAAAAAGCTATTTCAGTATTTATAACTTTTCCTGCATTCATACTTGATGATAAAAACTTCTTGTATAACCCAATGATCTACACCCACTGTCTTCAGGAGTGCAGATAAGCTTATTCATGTCAAAACATTTAATTATAAAGCTGATCATGTTTCTTTAGTACATCTTCTAAGAAGGAAAGAAAAAAAAAGAAAAAAGCTTAAATTTTATCTTGAAAAGAAAAGTCTTAAACATAAAATAGGAAATAGACATGTAATTTAGGAAGAAAGTAACTTGGCAGTTCAAGGTAATTAATGAGCTTCTTATACTCTCTAATGATGAAAATGACTACAGTACCCAGAAAAAAATAACTCTAATATGCGATAAAATTATGACAGATAATGAAAAGCTGCTTCTAAAACATATGCAATTAGTAATTGTGGTTTCACTTCTGTTCATGGCTTTGCACTTCCCGACAGTTAACAAAGTAATAATATAAAATAAATATGCATAGTAGATTTGGCTAAAAAATAGTGGGTTTTTTGTTCAGTAAGGTATTATTTTCCCCCACATTTTTTGCATTGGCATGCAGATGGATTAACAGAAAACCAAATGAAATAAAATTGAGTTTTCACTAAGAATTTATTTACTTTACCTGAAAAGAAGATAAGGGTTTTCTTCCTCAAGGTAGTTGAACTGCATAATTGGGGGATTAAATCTGGGATTTCCTGATTTAATGTGGTGTGGAAGGTCCTCTGGGGAGGATAGGGGAAGCTTGCAAAATTATTGAATGCTCTGTATTTCACAGAGATTTGTTGTGATTTTTGCACTTCTGTGAGTTCTAGGTTGAAATGTAGAAATGAATTACAGTGAAATAAGTACTACCAGCAAATGCAAGGAAAAGGTACACTGCATATTTCAGCTATGCAATCGTGCTTTCTGCTGGGATTTGGGGGTAATTAAAAAAAAATTGCTGGGGGATGGAGGCAAATGTGTAATGACAAAAACTATAAGAATATTAATACACATAAACAAAAAGGGCACCCAAAGAGGGATATTTTCAAGAGTTAGAGCTAGTTAGAGATTCTATATGTGCTGAAAGAATAGCTGGGAAAACAGTTACTAAGGAAATTTTTGAACTAAAAGTCCAAGATGAGCACAAAATATTCTTCAGCAAGAATTCAAAGCCATTATTGGTCAGCTCATACCTATCGTGCATCATAATGTTTTCTTGTCCCCAGTGAAGAATTTGCTTTGCTGGCATCAGCCTTCTGGTTCCATTTGCACACCGCCTGCATTCCTGTAGTATGCATTTGGATTACATAAAGATCACAGTTATCTGCTAAGCTAATGAGTGATGCAAATGAGACACCAATTTCAGTTGACAGTGCCTTCCAGTAACACTGTTGAAAAAATAGCTGCAAAATCACCACTATAAAACCTTCAGGTAATGGAAAAAACATACTTCAGGAATGTTGGCAGTGAATACACTAACTATAAAGTTCCACTCGTATGAGGTCTTCTAGCAACCCTACTATAGAGCTAAAGGAAAAGTTGTCTACTCTGAAAACTACTAGATCTCAAAACTAAGAATGAATGTCTACCCACTTAACAGAGAATTGTCTGAAATTTGCTTTGGCTTGGAGATCCATTCTTTTGTTAAGAAAGAATTAAGCTTGCTCTGGATGCAACTAAAGGACATTTAACATAGACAAGGAAAACCATTAAAAATTAATACTGATCTTGTGTGCTTACTTGAAGGAAAGCTGACACAAGTGTAGGTGTTCCAAATAATGGTGAAAAGCCTCTATCGCTAGATGACTTAAAAACTTATACTGGCTTTTGGTAACATACCATGGCTCCAGCACACTCAAGAAAAACAAACAATCCTCATCTACCATTGTTTTAGGAATTAAAAAAATTGTGACTGCGTCCTGCAGATAGAACTGAAGTTGGTTTGTTTGAACAGAGAAGTTGAGACCAGTAAACATTTTAGAAATGAGTAAGAATTTGAAGATGGTAAAGAAAAAGCGACAATGGTGAAAATAGTGGAGGCATACAGCTGTAAAGACAACAGTAACAAAGCTCAAGGGATGAAAACAAACTAACCACAGGGAAATTTTTATGTATCAATCACAGGTAAGTAATACAAAGGAATCTTTCGAATACAATATTTAGAGGATATCTTCGTCTTAGGTTTTCTACGTGGTCTGATACAATAGTTGCTTTCTAAATCACTGTAGCATTCTGTTGTATGGGTGATGGACTCCATTGTAACTGTGCATTATGAGAACACTGCCACCTTCTGTTTGCTTTGACCCAGCCACCCACTAGCATCATTTGCCAGCTACAACGTTTTCACTGAGAAAACAGAAAATAAGCATTCCCTATTCACGGTCTTGTATTCGTGGATCCCTTTCACTGTATGCCATAGGATAAGCTTGAAATGAGTTACCCTTTAGGGAGTATATTTTGTTATACATTTTTGTAGGAATGAGGTCTAAAGCCGTGAGGCATGTGTTGAGAGAATTTCCATGAGAAAGGAATTAATGTGGGTGCCCTAGCCTGCTGATGGAAGTGACAGGTTATCGCAGAGGTTATTTTATCAGCCTCAGGGGGGATCAAAGACGAAGTGATACCAACATGTCACAGTTTCGTTCCGTCCTTACACGAGATCCACAGCTTATGTAAACAAAACTCTCCATATCTCTCATTCACATGTAAAGTCCCTGCCACCCTCACCTTTATGACAGAAATCTGGCATTTGAAATCCTCCATGGCAGAGGATGAGAATGCTACACCATTTCACACACAAGCCAACAGGCTGGCTCCTCTTTTCTCCCCAAAGCAGGGATACCTCTTTGATAAGATTTGTCTCTGACTACATCAAATGACACCCAGGTGAAATGAAGTTTAATTAATTGCAAAGTTAGGATTAATGAATTACCAACGGATTTTTTTTTTTTAGCATGAATATTTAGCACTAATGCATTAAGCGCATTTATCAATGGTAATTTCCAAATTTGTATTTTCTTTGCTTCAATAATCCCAATATTGTTTCTGTTGTGATTGTGACATTTTTTATTGAATGCAACCAGGCTGATAGTGTCGAACTGCTATAATCAGAAATTAAGTGCAACCAACCCCATGTTGAGATAAGACTTTACTGGAAATAGCAACTGGAAATAGCAACAAGATAAGAAAACAAAGAGTAACAACAACAATATTAGTAACAAAAAGAGTAAGGCAAAGAAACTCTTTGCATGGGAAACCTGCAACAAATATTGACCACCTCATCTGGGCCCAAGCAGAACCCACACCCCTCCCCTCAGAAACCAGAGTCCCTTTTACCTGGCAGCCTTTACATTCCACATCCAAAAAGTGTTACCAAGACCTTAATTTGTTTCATCTGGAATATGTGTTTGATAAACTGACATATGTTGGCATTTTGGCACTACTTGTGTCAGTATTGTGCTCTTGCTCAGAGCTGTATGATAGATTTTCCTCTAGTAACTACTGTTGCCTTATTAACCATAACTTTAGGCCTTGTCTTTTTCTAGTTAATTGAAGATCTATCAGCTTATCTATGTTGCCTCTGAAATACCTGTCTGCAATCTATCCGTGAAGAATCTTAAGATCTTCGGGTTGATCTCTTTCAAGTTATTTTAATCAATCTCTGTTACTAGGTATTCTATCTTCCTATTTCCCCAAGAAGGTGATATTTCTAGATTAGTCATGAACAAGTACTTTTCCTTCTAGAGATTCTAGAGATTACTGATATATTTTTCTGCAATTGATATAATCACTTCCAATTTCACACACACACAAAACAGCTCTCCACTCTTCTACAAAAAAATCCCACATTTTTCTGTTTTTTTTTTCTTTCTGCAGCACATACACCTATATATACCACGCATTTGTGTTGCACTTGATTAGATTTGTGTATTTTATTCATGGCAATAAAGAGGTCCTACTAGCGCAATACCAGTTTGCAACTTTCCTGTTTCTTCATCCATTTTATGTAGGAGTGTGTTTACCATTTTCTTTTTTTCTTGCCCTCAGTATCCCTGATGCCTCACTTTACTTTCCAGGCCATATCCATCTTTGAGGAATTGTTTCCATTATATGGCATTAGCAAACATTACATTTTCTCCTTTGTTGCATCTAGTGTTGGAACATAAGCCTGAATTAAGGTGAAGCTAAAGTCTAGAACCGATTTTTCTTTTCCTGTTTATGCAGATTAGACTCATTCTGCTGCCTGGTTATTATTTCCTGATTTAGAGACTGTGATAAACCATCAAATTTCTTTGTTTTCTGTACCCCCTGTCTTCTAACTGATTTTACATACCATTTTCACCTTTGAAGTTGCTTTTTTTTGTTTTTTAATCCCAGAAGGAGCTCAGCTCAACATAGCCAGTCCCTCACTGGCACTGTTGGGTGGGGGATGGAAATGGAAAGAGAAAAGTTAAGTATTTATATATTGAGTGATAAAGACAATTTTAATAGAAAAGTTGTGCATGAAAGGGCAAAACATCAAAAAATTCATTTTCCACTTCCCATAGGCAGGCAGATGTTCAGTCATCTCCAGGAAAACAGCCTCTGTCACCTGTTCAAGTGACTTGGAAAGACAAACATCATCAATCCAAATGACTTCCCTTCCTCCTTCTTCTCCCAAGTTTACATGCTGAACATGACACCATATGGCCTGGGATATCCCTTTGATCAGTTGGGGTCAGCTCTCCCAGCTGTGTCTCCTCACAATTTCTTGCGCACCGCCTGCCTTCTCACTGGTGGGGTAGGTTGAGAGGCAGAAAAAGACTTGGCTCTGTGCAAACACTGCCCAGCAGTAGTTAAATCATCCCTGAATTATTGTTTTCAGCATGAATATAAACACAACCCTATGTACCAGCCATTGTGAAGAACATTAACTGTGTCCCAGCAAAAACCAGAACACACACTGAGCACAATTTCTCAACTATTTAAGGGCAGCTACGGAATGACATTATACCACAGAAATGAGTCAGTTTCTAAGCCAGCATTTCTGGTGGTGGATAAAACTCTCATGCTGAATAATTCTTGAAGTGTATGTTCAGTTCTTGTTCTCATATGAATATTTTATGATTTTCATTGGTAAGCAAAAGTACCACTGGATTTCTCTCCACTATTTTTTTCCTCACAGAGATTTTTACATTTTAAAAGACAAAATTAAAATATCAGTTCCGCTTAAAAATATTTTTACAGCATTTGTCACAATCAAATCACTTAGCAAAGCAGAGGATCTATGAGATTTAAATCAAACTAAATATAATAGAATAGACTTATGTGAAAATCCAGACTAAGATCAAAACTGGGTCTTTATGCTTCTTTTATGAATTTCAGACTTGAATTATGATATACTGAACTAAAATGTTAGCAGTAGAAATATGTTTTAAGATATGTTAGAGACTCAAATAGCCAAGACTTTATCCTACAAATTCAGATTTTTATCAAACTAAATTGAACTGCATAATGTGCATCCTGTTCTGTCACTCACACAAAATTTCCTCTAAAGCAAAAGAAATATATTTGTTGGCACCCTTTTTCTTCATTCAATGTACAATAAACATAGAGATATAGATGCATGTATGTGCGTCTTTGCATATGTGTGACCTTTCCTCCTCAAGGCTGCAGTATATATGTATTTCTAGATGCATTTGGCTACAGGTAAAGCCATTAAATATATGTGTAATATTTACCTGACAAACCAGTTAAAGAAAGTTGAAAGGTTTTAAGAGCTTTGTATGTCTCTTAACAGGGTTCAGGTAGAAATATTTAACATAAACAAAATTGATTTTGACAAATATCCTTTAAAAGAAAAGAAAAAACAGTGATGACCAACTTTACATATAGAGACATATACAGAGAAATGTATATGATGAGAAGAATTCTGTTTTCAAGAACATAAAAGAACACAATTACTACTAAATAGCTTTTTTTTCCAAGATGTATCAGATGTCATACAAGCACTTTCCTCTCTTTATTTATTAGTCATTAATATACATACTGGAAAAAATGGAATACTGTATAAGAAAGAAAACTTCCTTATGAAATATATTGGTTTCAATTTCTATTTAAAATTTAGAAAGAAATAAAAGAGGAAAAATAATTTAAGTCTTAGACAGCAATAACTGTGAATTTTGAAGGAAACGTCATTTACAGATAATATATCAGGCTGTTCGAAGTACCATTTTATTCCTCCTGAATAGACCTAGAAAAGAATAAATATGTCCTATTTTGAATTTCCTTTCTTACTTTACTGCTTCTTTCTCTTACTGTAATGTTTCACTCACCTACTGCTCTTGGGATATGAGCTTCCTAAACATGTCCAACAATGACTGCATTTTTGTTCTCACTTCCGAATTAAAAAAAAAAAAAAAAA